>VZTA01012037.1:175601-230593 GCA_013398855.1 Mohoua ochrocephala
CTGCGGGCGCAGTTGCCGTGCCTCGCTCCCCTTCACGGCATCCCCCGGCTGCGCTCCGGGCACGGCATCGGGCAGGGCAGCCACGGCCTCCCGAGCGCGGCTCCCTCGCCAGGGCCGTCTCTACAACGTCCTGGGCTGTTTGTGCACGGGCTCGAGTTACCTGCGAGTAAACATGGGGTGCTGTTAATCCCGAGTGGGTGCTCCATGCTGCCTACGTTGTACCTCTCTACTGCCTGCATCCCAGACGGGCTGAAGGATTTCTGTTTAAACAGTGACTTGCTGGTAGTGCAGAGAGATTTTGCACCAAGCACTTGTCAGTTTTTGAATAAAAGTTGTTGGGCTGGATAGTACTAAAAATAAAATGCTCTTGTCCTCTGAGAGGATGCAGCCTTTGAATACTGAGTAAACATTTAAATGACAATGTGAAACAGTAATACAGGGTTACCTGTACCAGTCTTACACGTAATGAAACAATTGATCTCAGACAAGTAATCACATGAAATAGTGTTTTCAGTTTTTCTTTTTTTAGACCACATTAAAAGAACATTCACAATATGAGTGTTCCTTCTTTATTCTCTTTTCCTTGGCCTTCTGGAGCAGGTGAACTTGATCACAAATATTTCTGGAGTTTTTGTTTATGTATATACTTATCTTCAACTGTTTTATTGTTTGTGGACGTCCGTGACATGAAGCATTACATAAATAAGTTTAACACTAGCTGTGCATTTTGACATATGATGGAACACTGTGACCTAAATAACCATGTTATAAGCAGTTAAATTCAAAATACAATGTCAAACTGAAACTGTTCAAGAAGGGTGAAATGCCTTATGTCTTTGTCATGGCTCTACTTATTAGAGAAAACTTACTGCTTTTTATTTGAGAATGAAGCAGTTAGTTACTCAAAGTACTGAACTTGTGTTTGAAAAAGCAAACCCAAAGATCAAAAACCCTCTTCCAATATTTCTAAATCACTCAGTTTATAATATGTTGAAGCCTAAGTTGAAAATAGTACTGCATGTCCTATTCCATGATCAGTGAAGAAGTTCTAAAAAGACATGAACACTATCATCTTTTCCTACTTTACTTTTCTTTTGTTATTCACAGGCTTTCAATTTATCAGTATGATTTGCTGTTTACCTGGAAAGAGATTTTATTTGGCTTTCATAATTTTCTTGTTTTTTACAAACAAAAATTTTCAAGTTGGCTTCAGTTCTGCAGTAGTGGAGCATACCTTCAGTTTTGTGTCCTTTTTTTTTTTCCTCTGTCGGGAAGGCACTATTATTTTCCTGAGCACTAGTTTCTAGTTTAGCACTAGACTACAGGAAAGACTTGTACAAAATGCGTAAGCATCTTAAATATATTATTCATTTTTGATTAGCTTTGTTTTATCAAGGTATGCAAAATTTGTCTGTATTGTTGCTTTTGTTATTAGAGTTGTTGGAAGTTATTTCTGCTGAAGGGTGTCTGGATGACAGAGTGAAAGCTGGGGAGATGTGAGAGCTGTAGGTCTTTAGCCTTCTCTACCCGTTTGTTTTTGACATTGCATCCAAGTCGTTTTATGCACGAGTGGATATGTTGCATGTCAAACAGTGCTTCACAATAACTTTGCTTGCTGGAATTATCTTTGGAAGGGTCCTTTCAGATTTAGTTTAACTGGTAAAATGAAGAAATGACTTAAAAAGGACAAGTATTTAAACTTGGGGAATTGTGTGCAAATGGTCTAAAACTACTTGGTTTTATCACGCTGCCTGTTTATACTGCCTCAGAAAAGGTCTGGCCCTGTGAGCTTCTGTAAATTTATCAAATTCAAATTATTAGATATACTTATCCAAGTCCTCTTTTGTTCTTAACCTCTTTCTAAACGTGGTTGGACCTGTATAGTGAAAATGAAAACCTAACCCAGGGACAGACTTTATAAGTCAGACTGCACTTTCCTGGGATTTGTTGCTTTTGTTGTTGGAAGTGAGCAGTAACTTGGGAGTTGTGTGTCTGGTGGGTGGGCAGAGCTAAAGTCTGGAGAAGGGAAGGGAGTTTGAAATATCTTCTTTTTAAAATACAGATAAGAGATCAGGAGGACTAAAATGAACCTTTTAAAATGAGTTTTCTAAAACTTTTCTCTGCTTTTCCTGTGAACAGGTGATCTCTGTTCTGAAAAATGGTGCTATAAAATGTCCAGAAAATCCTTGTTTGTCCTGCATATTGTTCCAGATACTTTGTTCATACTTATTTTTGCCTAACTTCTCTAGGCCTGAGACTTGAAGCAAGGATGTTGTGGGCCTGAAAAATGATTTCACTGTGGTGAATTGGGTTCACTTTCTCGTCTCATGCAAACTAGCACTGGTTTATTAAAGTAAATGGCTTTTTCAGTAGTTTACACCAATGACCATAGAGTTTGGTGACATTTCAAAACTTATTGAGGGTATAATTTAGCCTGAAGAGATTCTGTTAACTATGTTGCATCAGAAGAGAAATGTTTTAAATTAATTTTGACGTATCTGTATTATGCAACAGGTGTATATGCTGCTTTGGGGCAGTATCTCTGTCAGAAGTATGTGTTAAATGTTTTAGCACTTGGTTGCTTTGGACTTAAAATTATGGTTATAAATTGTAAAGCAGTCCATAAAGCTTCTTAAAAAGGAGTTAAACTGCTTGGCCACTACCTAATTTAGTGCTGGAAGGTGTGCAGCTGAGACTGTCTGCAAGTTCTGAGCTGCTTTGCCACATCTTTTCCTTTCCTTTGATGTATCCATTGCTCGGCTGGCTCTTGTAAATTAGGGTCTCCTTGGAGCCTGGACTTGGGTGCAGGATTGCATTCTCTTACTTGTGAGCAGAGTAATGACCTGCTCCTAGCCACTGGAGGTGGGTTGGCCCTACTCTTTACCTGCTTTTCTCCCAGCATTGCTGCGTGCCTCAGCTTGTCATTGTCACTTCAGGGAACTACAGAAAATTTGTTATTCCTAGAAGAGGGGAAAGAACATTCTGCTGGGTTAGCTTGCTGAGCTTGCTCCCTGTCTGAAGTCAGCTGTGTGCTCCCAGCAAGGGGCAGGGAGATGAAGTTGTACAGCTTGACCAGGAGCAAGTGAATGGGTTCTGCTTCTTCAGACTCTGCCTGCCCTTGGAGTGAGCTGGGCTGCACTGTGAAATCGTGTCTTTAGACCCCTACGGAGGGGAGCTTGCACAGGGCTTTGGATGCAGCAGCACAGTTAACTTGGCATGACTGGAACTGCTGAGTTCTTGTTCAGGGGCTGGCAGCTCCTGGGAGAGGAAGGGAAGGGGCACTGGTGGCTGTTTGGCCGACCAGCTCACTTGAATGTGCTGCTTCAGACAAGAGGCGCAGTACTCAGGGGTGGTGCTTTGTAGTAAAGCAGTAAAAACACTTCCATGGAGAATGAGGTGTTACAAGATACAGTAGTTTGCTTTGCTTAGAGCACTTTGCTCAAAAGCAGTTCCTGTGAAGGGCTGTGGTACCTTTCAGAATAGGTAGTAGTGTGGATATTATGTTTTCATGCACTTCACAGAATCACAGAATCAACAAGGTTGGAAAAGACCTTTGAGATCCTCAAGTCCAACCTATGACGTAACACCACCTTGTCAACCACACTGTGGCACTAAGTCTTTTCTTAAACAACTTCATGTCAAATAGTAAAGTCAATCTTAAATACTGCATCAAAATCTAATTAGCAGTTCACTTCTAAGTTTTTTTTTTTTGAGAAGATAGTAAGCCCTGTCAGCGCCTTTTAGGGCGAGAATTCTTTACTACAACATTTTTTCATTTTTAATCAAAATAATGACATACTGATCTATTAAAACTTCATATGCACTATTACATTAGAAGCACTGACACACACTATAATGTAAACATATATCTATTGGTGAAATCTAGAGCCTGTTTGCACTCACTCATGTTCAAGTATCTGTTTCTAGTAAAGTACCTGTTTCTAATAAATATGTCTGGTTTCAGGCAAAAAAGGCAAGGTAATTCTGTGCTTTGTCTAAAGGTATTAACTGTTCTGTAAAGGAAATTAGTTTTGATTGACCTGTGACTATTTGACTAATTAGTTTGTTCAGGGGGTTTTTTTGTGTGGATGTTGTTGTGTGTGCCCTGGCCTGCCCCAGTAAAACTGGAATGATCCACTTCTAGCTTTCTACAGGATCTTGTCTGAGATGTTCTGGAAACTAAATCCACTTTCAAGTAATTTTCCTGTACTTCATAATGAAATCAAAGCTTGAGGTCTGCTAGGGATGTTTTGGATCACAAGTCCAGCCAAATACAGCCTTCATCAGGGGAGCAGGCTGCTTTAAGCTTGCAGAATTCCTACATTCTCTGATGCTGCAAGACATTTTCTCTGCTTCTTGAAGCTCCAATGTTTATTTTCTCTAATTGCCAATGTGGTCTAATTTATACTCTGGTAACGTACCCTTGTATTTTTGGCCAACACTTTGTTTAAATTAAAATTCTTCTCTGTTTCCAATGTTTAATATGGCGGCTCTAGAGAGCTAATGTCAACTCCTCTCAGGGTTTTATTTTGATAAGTGAAAAACAAGTCAGTCTCAGAAAAAAGATGAATGGCAGCAGTCTGAGGCTGAGCA
Organism: Mohoua ochrocephala; assembly: GCA_013398855.1. Taxonomy (NCBI): domain Eukaryota; kingdom Metazoa; phylum Chordata; class Aves; order Passeriformes; family Acanthizidae; genus Mohoua; species Mohoua ochrocephala. The sequence continues at coordinate 180,195 of VZTA01012037.1, forward strand.
ATCCAGCCTCTCACTGCTGCAGGGAAAGGAAAGAAAAAGAACTTTTATCTTCTGGTAGTAGTGAGCTATTTAGTTGGTTATCTCATGAAACCTCTCTGCTAAAAATTTGAAAAATTAGGGCTCTTTGAGTAACCACTGCAATTTTTCACAACTGTCAAGACTTCACCATCTCTCCTTTGATACATCCAGCTAAGGAGGCGGTGTGGAAGTGTTTGGAGTTGGGTTCTGGTGGTAACAGAAGTCTTAATGGTCTTGCTTTCCTTTTTGGTGTTATTTCTTCTGCTGGAAGAAGTGGGCCTTGTGCTTCTCTGCTAATTAGTATTTTTATAGAAAATACACTTGAATTGCTTCTACTTTACAATTGGGTTAAGAATGTGTTAAGCATTACAGGAGCTGGTAACTGATAGATCATTTCAAGCAGTTTCTTTGTAGTTTATGTTGTAGATCTTAACTTTGCAATATTGTAGGAGTTTTTGATGAAGGGAATGGATCTTTGTGGTAGCCTGAAATAGAAATTGCATGTAAGTCATGAGAGGGTTAGAAGTTACGCACTGTTTGTCAGATACTGCCTTGGTGTAGTGTTCCTGTGCTTACAGACAAATGGGTTACTTGCAGTCATCTATTGGGTTATGATATATAAAAGAATTACCAGGAAAATGTCTATTTTTGACTTAAGCTGTAGTATGTAGATCTTAGAATTCTGTTTAAAAGAAACCCCAAGGAAATATCTTCTATCCTAAATATACTGCAATAACAGGAATAACTTTTCCCAAGATTAAAAGGAGTGTAGAAGGTTTTTCTGTACCTTTAATAACATGACATACTTTCCCTGTAAACTATTAATAACTATGTATGTACTTGGGAGTGTAGTAGTAGTGTGTGAAAGTGAACTGCGCTTAAAAAATATTGGGATGTTTCTTATGGACACAGTAAATCCTGCTGGGGTTTAGGTAGCTTTATAGTAATTCCAGGTGGGACTAAAAGGGCTGGAACATTTTTTGATAGGACCAGTCTTTGAACTAAAAATGCTAATTAAAACTTTTATTTATAGATCTTATTGCCTTGAAGTCAGCAAGGTCAGAAGAACAACTATTTCTGTCTGACTTAGGTTTTCTGAATAATCTTTTCTCATTTCTGTGGTGGCCTGATCTTTTTCTATAATTTTTTTTTCAGAAATACCGCTATCAGGATGAAGATACGCCCCCACAGGAGCACAGCTCTCCACACATTGCCAATGAGGTGACGGGTCCAGAGCTGGTTCATGTATCAGAGAAGAATCTCTCACAGATTGAGAATGTCCATGGATTTGTTTCCCATTCTCATATTTCACCAGTAAAGGTAGGCATTTTTAAAGTTAAAGAGTGAATTGTTTTGGTATGCTCTCCAGGAATTTAATTTTGTGGGGCAAAAAAAAAGCGTGCGAAACACCTCTTTCTGTGTTTTATGGAACTGCGTTTATAAAATTTACTTTGTAGACCTTAAAGCATTGACTTAGTTCCACACATTTCTAACTAGATATGCCTGGTGATAAAATGCTTAGAAAACAACTCTAGGGAACTTAAGATTTTGGATGTAGTTTTGAGGGGCACAGTAGTTCGTGCTGTCAGTTACATTTTGGATTTTCAGTCAGAATCCAGTAGAGTCGATTCTGAGTTTGTTTCTAGTAAATATTTTAATTGAGGATCTATGTGCAATATGTAATAAGCCAAGTGCAATAAATGTCTCTGGAGTTTTTCAGCATGCAGCACCATTATTTTCAAGATTGCTCTGGTAACTTGAAGACATCTTTAAAGATTAAGATGACAAACTGAGTGTGAGGTTTGGGAGGGGGTTATAACAGGCAGTTTTATTTACTGTGTTAGAAGATAGACATAGCTCAATTATTTTCTGAATAGCCCTGTGTTTTTCTGTCTCAGACTAAATGCTGTTTTCTATGATGCCTCTGAGTCTTTATGACTGGTTTGTAGGAAAAAGTGGAGAAATTATTTGATACTGGTGAATGTTTGGGCTTTAGAGTGATGAGATGGGCTTACATTGTGGTAGGCTTATAGCTTGGTACTTCTAGCATGAATTGTTTGTGTGTGATAGTGTCCTTTGTAACTGCAAAGAACAAATGCTGTCACATTGAGAGCAGCCCTGGGGAGAAGGACTTGGGGGTGCTGGTGGATGAGAGGCTGGACATGACCCAACCACGTGCACTCAGAGCCCAGAAAGCCAAACATGTTCTGGGCTGCATCCAAAGCAGAGTGGGCAGCAGGGGAGGGAGGGGATTCTGTCCCTCTGCGCTGCTCTGGTGAGAGCCCACCTGCAGTGCTGCATCCAGCTCTGGGGTCCCCAACAAAAGGAGGACATGGACCAGTTGGAGCAGGTCCAGAGGAGGGCACAAAGATGATCAGAGGGCTGGAGCACCTCTCCTGTGAAGACAGGCTGAGAGAGTTGGGGCTGTTCATGCTGGAGAACAGAAGGCTCCAGGGAGACCTTAGAGCCCCTTCCAGTACATAAAGGGGCTACAAGAAAGCTGGAGAGGGAATTTTTGCAAGGTCATGTAGTGATAGGACAAGATGGGGAATGGCTTTAAACTGAAAGAGGGTCGATTTACATTAGATGTTCATAAGAAGTTCTTTCCTGTGAGTGATGAGAGACTGGCACAGGTTGCCCAGAGAAGGGGTAGCTGCCCCAGCCCTGGAAGTGTTCAAGGCCCGGTTGGATGGGGTTTTGAGCAGCCTGGTCTAGTGGAGGGTGTTCAAGCCAATGACAGGGAGTTTGAAACTTGATCTTTAAGGCCCCTTCCAACTCAGACCATTCTATGATATTTAAAGAAAAAAGTGTTTTGAACCTAGTTATATTTCCATTTTTTTAATTATGAAGAAAAATTTTGTTGAATGTATCAGCTCTTTATCATTGACTTGTAAGGATTCTGTAGAAGAACCTGCGGTGTGTGAGTGCACTTAGTAGTTGTTTTCCAGCTTTTCTAAATTTTAAAAATGTATGTGATGATATTGAACCGGTTCTTTTTACTTATATCTCCATAATGAACTCTCAGTATTTTTCCACAATCTTCAGCTAGACAAGCTGAATTCTTTCAGCCCTAATGAATAACCTTTTTGAAGTGGGCTATATTGCCCTCTGAAGAGCCTTCTGAGAATACTAATATGATAAAGCTTTCATTTTTGGGAATGGCTAGGACTTCAAGCTTTTCTTGCATATGAAATTAGACACGCAGTAATAAACTTTTGTGTGTCTAATTCTCTGAATTTATTGATATTTGGAAAGTAATGAAACACATTTTATGTGCAACCATTAGAAATAAAAAAAAAAATCCTCTTCCTCTGGGGACTTAAGGTCAACTCTGTTTATTCATAAGCTTTTTCTAATTCCTAGAGCAGTTAGTCTTGCCTTTAGAAAGCATAAAGGGATCAAAAAGGCAAAGAGGGGAGCTGTAAAACTGTCTGGAAGAAAGAAAACTATTTTCAAAATAGAATTAAGCAGAATTAAGAATTAAGTATAGTTACACAATAGGGTGAGGCCTTTTCAAAATACTATGTGTCTTAGGTCTCTGAGGAGGATTGCTATTATCTTTGTCAAATTGGTAAATGCTGGAAAATCATCACTCAGTAGGGAAGAAGGTGCATAAGGGAAATACCACTCTGTTTGTATTACCATTTTTAGCATATATCTGATTATTTTCAGGTAACTCCCCTGTATTAATTCCAAAGCAATGTATGGTAAATTGAAATTGTTCAAAGCTTTGTTGATCTGAAGACTGGGGTGAGTGTTCCAGGTTTCAGTTGTTTACCAGTGTTTTGTGTAATCTTGAATTCTGATGCTAGTTGACTGCTGGCTTGCTCCTCTCCTGAAGAAAAAACCCACGGTTGCTATTGTATTGTTATCAGAGCTGGTCTGCTCTGCTTTTGGCCTGGTGGTCTGCAAAGTGTTCATAGTTTTGGCATAGCTGCTGAAGATCAATTTAGCCACAACAGCTCTGATTTAAGAGTGCTTTGTGTGATTTATTTGGTAGGTTGGCTTGGTGCACTGTGCAAGGACCAGGTCTTGGCTGATGTACAAGATCTCAATCAGCTTTCCTCAATAGTTCATTGCTTGAGGAAACTCAGCTTAATAGAGAATGATGTGTTTATTACATGAATAAAATAATAAGAGGAGTTTGGGTTTTGTTTTAAATATAAATGTGAAATGCACTTAAAATTTCAAATACAGAGTTAGTAGTTTGAAGAAGTCAGTGGTTTTATGATTAGATGTTGCTTTTTAAGCAATGCTGCAGAGGGCAGTAGAATTGGATTTTGAGGAATATCTTCTGTTATAGCAAGCTCTCTGCAGTATGGAGCAATAATATAGAAGAACAGAAGGGAAGGGAGATGCCTGGTTCTGACTGGTTTGTATTTTGTTCTCGAGAGAAGCTTTCAAATACTCCAGGACTTAAAACAGCTTTTATAACTTGCTTGGACAGGTGGATGCTATTTCAAAGAGCAGTTTTCGATGACCAAAAATACAAATGTGTATCCCAAATTTCTGGATGATGAATAATGTGATTACTATTTATCGAATGTTAAGTACTGTAGTAAGTGAAGGTGGTTTATCTTCTTGACAGGGGAATGGGCTACCTCAGATTCAGATTGGGTTAAAATATTGCATGTTTGCAATAAACATGTAATGAGAGATACTAGCTGTACTGATTTAAAGTTTAAGTAAGACTTACAGGTTTGGTCTTGTTAGAGTGGAGCTTTGTCAGTTTAAGAAGAAATGTTTACTTCCTGTGTCTCAAGTAACAAAGAAGTAAACTTGGCCCGGGAGATTTTGTGTCCTCTGGTCTCTAATACTGCGTGAAATGTAATGCTGATGCTGTAAAACAGCTTTTTAAAAAGTATGTAATGGTAGAGAATCATGAAGAGATAGTGAAAATGGTCCAACTTCAAATCCTTCACAAATATTCTGTCCCAAAAGTTTTGAAGAATATTTTCAGGTGGGTAGGCAGCTGGTACCAGAATTTCTTCAGTATGGGGTTTCCAAATTCCCCCTGGAAACGTGCGGTTCCAGTGCGGGGTTCCGAGAGCTCTGCAATGCTCTGCTCTGCAGATTGGCCACGAGATGGCGATGCTACAATAGGGTTTGCGTCAACCTAACGCTGAATTTAGCGCGGTGGCACGGTGAGATCACAGCCCCTCCGGAGTGACGGGTTTGGAGTCAAAATTTGGTCTTATTAAACAGCTCCAGTCAAGTGAAATCTGTCACAGATATGGTATGGTACCAAGCAAGTTTTTAAACTGTGGAGTGGAAGCTGAAGTTTTCTATCAAGGAAAAAAGCTTTGAATAACAGATTATTACAAGGCTATGAAATACTGGGTCATGGTGCAATAAGACCAAAAAAGAAAAAGAAAAAAAAAAATCAGTAATCTTTATTTAGAGCAACCTGTGCATGACAGATTATTTATCTCATATATATATATGTATATATATATATATATATGATGTAGCGTGGCAATTCAGTATTTAGGTGTAGAACCTGATTGGGGCTTCCGTATATTTCTGTATTATGTTTGTGTACTGTGTGTTGGTATTTGGGGCTATTATTTCACTGTTAAGACAGAAGCTCTAAAGGAAACATGTAATAATTTGTAAGCTACTAAATATATCTTGTACTGGGAAAATATACCATGACTAGTATGATAAATCTTTATCTTGCTCTGAAATAAATTCTTAATATTGCAATATTCAATGCATTTCCATTATATCCATAATTCCCATTTGAAATTTGCACAAGTTCTTAAAAACTTTACAAAGTATTTGATAAGTTTATAAATGATATTACCATGTGGCTGCATGTGGTGACAGGAAGCTAGACTTACTGATTGAGAAAAGTCTCTGCAGTTCTTCTTTCTTTAATCAAATCTTTTTCAATGATCTGTCTCTGAAGATTTTCACCATAGCACCAATCTTCCGAGGGGGTGAGGAAAATGCCTGCACTCTGTTTGTTTCTTACATGTGTCACAGATATGGGCAGAAATGTTTTAGTTGGAACGTTGTACTGGCTTTATTAGTCTAGTAAGGGGCCTAAAATTGCTTATTCATGCTATACATGGAAATGGTAATTATTGACTGAATGGTACATCTGGAAGCAGCTAAAGACATTCTGCTGGTTGAATATTTGGTATCTCTAGAACAGCTTTGTGCCATCATCAGTGGAGTAGCAGCACACTCTAGGAATTGTGAAGTAAGCTGGGGTTGGTGGGGGAAGTCTTTGACTTGTAGTTCCATAATCATGGACTCGTGTCCATATTTCATGAAACACAGTTGGCCACTTTCCTGTCCTCACGTGTTCACAGGATGGCCATCCCTGTGCAGGGGGTGCTGGGGACAGACAGTGCAGGGACAGGGACAGACAGTGCTGAGCAGGTCAGGCAGTGCAGGGATTGCCTTCCCATTGCTGGCTGCCCTTGATCTCCTGCACAGACCTGTCCTTCTGGCTGGGGCTGTTGTGTCCTGCTAGAGCACTTGTGCTTCAGGTGATGCAGTGAAAATCCTCACTTTCCTTTACCAAAGGGAACATGTGGATTAATGTTGTTTACCCATTTAAAGCAATTGGAGGACTCTTTTGTGGTTATATAAACTTACCTCAGTGAACAAAACTATGACTTCATAATATTATGACATTAAATGCAAATGAGTTACTGTTTTCCTGTCTCTGAACAATGAAATGCTTCAAACTGAGGTGAAATACTGTTCCCCATTGAATAAAAGATGGAAGTTTTACCCCCAAATTTTAACTAAAGGAATCTTTTTGCCCAAGTGAAGCACACAGTGAATACCTTTGAAGCAGTAGCTGTGCCCAGTGTCAGTGCCCCTGTGCTTTGCCTCTGCTTACCCCTTGCCGTGTCAGATCTGGGAGAAAATATTCAGGCTCAGTTTGCATTAGAGTGCAAGTAGTCTTTTATTAGAATAAAAACAGTAAGACAGAGTTTGCCTTCTTTGGCCCTATGAACCTCTGTTGGAGCTTGTGATGATGTATTGAGCAGGGAAGGATCACTCTACACCTACACTGTTCTCTGCTGTGAGAGAGGCAGTAGGTTAGTTGGGCATTTTATTTGACCTAGTGCTGTGAGTGCCTGTAGGGTGAGAAGTGTGTTCTTCAGCCTTTCCTCTCCTCTTGCTTAGAAGCAGCAGCTTGTTTTTTTGTGTCCCATATCCTGTACTTTGTGAAGTAGACACATAGTTTCAAAAAAATGTCTAATAGTCTGCCAGTGGTACCCAAACCTTTGCCAAGACAGGCTTTGTAATCCTAGCACAGCAGTTCTGCTGACTACATGTGCTGCAGTTTTACTCTGTGAAATAAATATCTTGTGCCCACTCAGTGTATGCCTGCTTTTTTTCACATGTTTAGTCATCTTTGGAAAAGTATTTCCAGGACCTAATGGTATTTAAGCTTAATGGTTTTAAATTAACCCTGATTTGAGACTGCTTATCTATTAGTGCTGCAGTGCTGTGTAACAGCCTACTTATCCTCACTGTGGTATCACAGGAATGAGATATGGCAAGGTGGCACTTGTTCTTAAAATAGCTTCCAGAAGGGAGAGGAGAAATTGGAACTCGCTCTCATTTCTGTACTGACAAAACACGGTGAAACTGTTCTAAAGAGCAGAATCAGTGAGCATGTGGGGAAATTAGAGATGAGAAAGCAATGAATGCATTGCAAAGAGAATTTCTGCTGCACAAATCCCTTAAAGCATGTGCTTAAAGATCATCTTGTTGATGTAGGTTTCTAGGTTTTCTTAGATGCACACAATAGATGCACTCAAAAAAGATTATGAAGAAACTTGAGCTGCCGTGAAATAAGGAAAAAAAATTTGGGGATTTAGTTGTTAAAAAAACCCAAGCAAACATAAAGGCCCCACCAAAACCAAACCAACAACAAAAGGAAAGCAGAGATTAAGGAAGAAGACTGGTAATCATGGATGGAGGTTACCAGAAGGATCTCGGAAGAACTTGTGTTCTCATTGCATCATCTCAGAGGAGTAAGAGCTCAGGGTTATAACAGATTAATGGAATAATCATCTCAGTACTCAATTTACAGTCAAAAAGGCAAATGGAATACAAGGAATAATCGGAGACGCAAATGGGAATAAAACTACATTATCTTATCACTCTAGAAATCTGCACCATTCATTATCTTGATTAAGAAGGCAAATTTAGATACTCAAAGAAGAACAACAAGAATGTTCAGAGGCAGAGGGCAGCTACTGTGGAATGAAGAATGAGCTCGTTTGACCCCTCAGTTTTGGGAAGAGTTGTCTCGAGAGATACCAATGAAACTACAGTCAGTAACGCCGAGTCTCTAAAATTGTGACAATGACTAGGGAATGGTTATTTCAGAAATTAAAATTTGCATTCAGATCTATAGATTAGCAGGTGACAGTTGTTTTATAGCCCGTAAACACAGTGATACACAGTCAGCCTCTGACTGTGAAATAATCTTTCAGCTGCTGATAGCCTTTTGGTTTCTGGCTGTACCAATCAAGGCATTACAGCGTACATTGCTCGTCTACTCTGTCCCATTTCTTCAGCTGCAAACAAGCACCTTTATTTAACTCCTTCCCATTAATCTGTATGGAAATAGCTGTTATATAAATGTGCATATTCACACATCCTTCCTTCAATGCCAACAATCTCCTTTCCATGTGAACCCAAATCTTGTGCTGATAATCTTAATAGGTTCCCGTCTTTTTATCTCCTGGTGTGTCTTCCCTCGAATCCCCTCTCAAGTGTTTCCCCAGAAGTCTTTTAGAGCTTGTGGAACTGCTGTTAAGACAGCCTTCTCTGTAAATTGGGAGAGTTTTTCTGCTCTCAGAAAGGGTAATGGTCTTTATGATTTGAACCGTGCAGGTTCAAGGTTAGCCAACAAAGTGATTTTAACTTCCTCTTTGCCCCAGTAGATTTTCTTGTCCTGCTCCAGTCTGAGCAGGTAGGTGAGGTTATCCTGAAAATGAAGATAGTGTTTCCACTTAGAAATCAAAGATCAGTTGACATGTAATTTGCAAGATGGGTTATGATTGTGAGAAGGTTGCAATCTGTTACTTTTTTCTAAATTGAGAACTTTGTAAAGCTTTGCCCTCTTCAGCAGAAAGGCAGTGCTTCTGGTGTTAGGAACATACCTAGAATACTGGGAATTATAAAGAAAAACTTGAACATACCCTGAGACATGCTTATTTTTAGACTAGTATTGTACTTTGGTGGTCACACTTGAGAGGAGCTGTTATGCAGTCTTTAATTGAAATGCATTGACCAAGTTCTTGACAGGTTACTGCTTTTAAATTTCCTGTAATTGAAGAATGTGGAAATATATACAAAGGTGTCAGTTTGTGTTTTATAGTAAGAAGCAGTTGACCAAATCTGCCCAGTTCTCCATATGGATCTGCTCAATAAATTCTTGTCAACAGAGACAAGAACGAAAAACTGTAACAGATGGACTGTGGATTAATCCAAACATTAGAGCAACCTAAGATACAGTAATCAACATCAAGTCATCCTAGTAACGGGTTGCACTGTTTTCACCCCAGATTTTCCCTGAGCTCTCGGTGCAGTTGGGTTCATTTTGATGACTGAAGCAAGGCTAAGGAGCCTTGCATTAAACACAAGATGTTTTTATCAGTCTGGCGAGCCAAAAAGATGGGCAGGAGGTTCATGAGCAGGGTGCGGAAGACCAGGCAGTTCAATCTGCCCAGATTGGTAGGTTGTCTGAGGTGTATTGTGATTAATAAGGTAATGATCTTTTATATTCAATATTTATACTAAAATAGATCGTTATAGTATAATTGTGCTGGGATGTTTACTTATAAGTTAGTTTCAGCAGTGAGATATGTACTTTTTATTGATTGTGTGAATGACACTTGGTCAAGAACTATCCTTCAGTCCTATCTGAACTAAAAGTTAAGATAGACTTTCTAGCATCTCCTAGCAAAAAGGGTTAACAATTGTTTTTTCTCCACAGTATTTGAGTCCTGAACTCCTGGGCTTTAGCTTAGAATATTGCATATACTTGTTAATGAGACTTAGACTTGTTATGCCAGTAAAAGTTTATTAAATCTAGAATTCTGAAATGTGTAAGAAATAAACATGTGTCTATGTTTTCAGTATTGTTTTTGTTCCTATGCCTGAAGAGTTTAAGTTGCATAGTCTTATGTTTGAGTATCTAAGTTCTGCACATTTCTTTTGTCTCTTTTTTTTTTGGTCAAAACCTAACTGATATTGGAAATAAAATAAGTCTCTGCCATTGTTTTAGGTGATTCTTGAATTTTCTCTGTGAAGCCAACCAGGTTTTTTTCCTTGAGGGTCTGTGCTTATTTTAGCCAATCCTCTGTTTAGCAGAATGGTAGTAAAACTAATATAAGACACTTTTTAAATGCTTCGGGGAGACTGTTGTTTTTTGTTTGGAAAGGGTAATTGAGATATAACTGCTGTTTGTGTTCACAAACAATTTTTGTTGCTGTGCCTTTTTAATTTTTAGGTGTGCATTCTGCTTGTAAAATTATGCCCAGGAAACTTTAATCTGAGAGATTAAAGTACAGCATTATGTTATGTTTTCACTTGTCTCAGCAAGCTGATAATACCAGTTTGCTTGGATACAAAGTCAGAGGAATTCTAGTTCATGTATTTGATGTCGATTTTTACATTTAGTAACCACTGTGGTTACTTTATCTTGTTAATTGGACACAGAAGAAATAATGTTACTCTGCAGCCACTACAAATGCAGATGAATCTTGCAGTAAATTTCTTAACCGGTAGACAGATATATATATTTCTACTGATGTAGAAATCTTAATTATGTGCTGTTTTGTTTCGGGGCGGAAGTCTTTTCAAATCTGCAAATTCTCAATTCTTGCCTAACCGTAAATAGTGTGTTTTGTCTTGTTTTAGCGTGTGATGTTTTTTGTTTGCTTTGTTTTTAATTTTATCCCCATCAGTTCAATATCCAGAATATGAAAAAGGGGTGGTGAAAGCTCTCCGCTCCTTTTAGGACTTCCTGCAGTTTCCTGATGAGCCTCCCCGTTCTGCCTCCTGCCTCTGGAGGCAATCATGCACAGATGCAATTCCAGCTGCGACATCTGTGTTGATGATTTTCCTTTCTCTGGATATTGCTTTTTCTGTGCAAGTAGAACTTTTCCCAGTTTCTACTTGTAGGTGTTTGCCCCTCTGTTGAATTGCTCTTTGACTGAAACGAGCCCTTGTTTTTACTGCCTCCCACTGATTTTTCAACTGCACAAGTGACCATTCTTCTAATCTGGACTCCTTTGTGCTGTCCTGATTTTGTGCCACTTCTAGAGCTGTGCCTTGCCTTGATCTTCAGGTTGCTTTGTAACATGTAAAAATCAGGGTTTGTCTCATCACCACAGTACTGGCTCCTTCTACAAATAACTGCAACTGTGTCTGCTTAGGCGTCAGCAAATCTTGCTCCATATCATTACATCCATATGGAGTGTAGGTGACACAGATTGCTGGCTTGCATCACCAGCGGGATTGCATAACCTCTTCCTTAAGTACTTTTCTGGATTTCTCTCTCAATTGAAATTAAATCATCATTGCTTCACTTTCAGGAAGCTTTTTGTCCATATGATGCTTTCCTGAAGTGCTGATTTCTAAAGTGACTTTGTAATTGATGCCATAGGGGATTGTTTGCTGTGTGGGAATCATCCTCGAAAGAAAGTGCCTTAAAACACAGCAAACCTCTCTTATCTTCAGACAGATTGATGTAGCAGGAAAAAAACCCAGGTACTTGATAGATTGCTTAGCCATGTATTGTGGTGTTTTCTTCCAGAATTTTAAACAATACTCTTCCCTGTGACTCTGTTTGGAGTCTATGGGGAAAAACAGAGAGAGAAATGAATTCTTAAAGAAGTTCTTTTGAATGTTAGACAAATTCTTGTGCTCTAAGATATTTAATAAACTGTATAGCAGTGTTGACATTCAAGGCCATATGTAGAAAAAGATAAAAAATATTTTCACCTTGGCTCTTTATAAAAAGACTTGAAAGTCAAAGCATGTCTTTTGTACCTTGTTCCAAACACCTTCAATTATAGCCAGGGCTTAATCAATTTCTCCGGTAATAAATTCATAGCATTTTTCAGGCTAGGTATGTTTTTTTGTGTCTGGAAATAGGTGGGGCTCAGGAAGGGCTGCAGTCTTCCTGTGAAAAAATTCCCATTATAAAAGGCTTGTCCATTTGAAAGGATCATTGTATCTACTGTGTCTCAGGCATTTCTCAACCTCCATTATCTTATGCTCCTGGCTTTAAGGACACGGCACAAGTCAGACCGAGTTTCATATGACTTACGGTGATAACCCGTTGTATTTTATAAATATTAATAAAGTCTGTCTGAAAGGTGTGCTCAGGATACTGGCATGTGGTGTGTTATTGAGCTGTACTAGTGACTACAAGTAAATGGTGCATTGATCTCACTACGACAGATTTCAATTAATGTACTTCTTATTTCTGCTTGTAATAGAAGCCGGCAGGAAAAAACTGTTACTCAGAATAGGATTGCCGTCAGTAAGAATTTGTTAAACAGCAGGTTATGTTGCGCCCCAAAAAGTATATGGGGGAATTTGGTAACCCCACTAAAATGCACATCGTGAATCAGTAGATTTTTAGACTTATGTGGCTGTGTTGTAAGGAATTTTTCTGTCTTTGTTTATCATACGGAGACTTTTCTGCTTTTTTAAAATGTTTGACCTGGTGCTATGATTATGACTGTAGAAATATACCACAAATGGTTCTGATAACTTTTGGCTTTCCAGAGATGAGCTGGTTCTGAAAGCTTGACATTTAACTGATTTCCTAAATAATCCCTCTGATGTGAGCTGGAGGATTTTTCGAAAGATAGTTGGCTATAAAAATTTGAATAGTGACTTGTGTAAGGTAACTCGAGTTCCATATAATCTTTCAGATAATTATTCTGAATTCTCTTTTACTATGAAGAGAGCAGAGAAAACCTATAACAGTAATACTTGTTATGTGCATGGGAGATCAAAGTAATCTTACTGAAAAGTCAATTAGTGGATAGTAAGAAATTTTTTGGTTTGGAATTATTCTTGTACTTTTGAGAAGTGATGTTGAGTCACAAAGAGAGATATATATATATATTTATTGTTTTCATAATATGCTTACAGTAGTCACAGAAATTTGGGCATAGGTGTTACGAGTTTGACACGTTATTCACAGAACAAGAACAACAGAGTGTGGACTTGAAGTGTTTAATCTTAGTCTCTCTGATCTTCTTGATTAAAAAAATCCCCAAACCACAGCAGAACAACCTCACTAGATATCCTCTGATACACAACACAAAATAACTGTTCTGTGGCACTGTGTTTCACTCCCTCTATAGTTGTTTTATGCACAAAAGAACGGGAAAAAACAAGAAGAAACCAGCAAACAGTTATTTCTTAAATGTTTGTTTTGAACATGGTGTTAAAGTCGTTTTGCTCTGTGGAATGTTTTCATAAAGACAGAATCAGTGAACAAGTGCGGTTCTGCTCTATATTCCCTGTTTTGTTTGCTTCAGGTTCATAATTTATGCAAGCAAGGAAGTGAAAAGATGCTATTGGATATTTCTACAGGCAGTGATTGAAACTTGGTTATTTTTGATCTGTGCTTTCTCCACCCAGTAGCTGTTATCATCCACCACCATCCTCATAGCTGTGAATTTGTAACGTTGTACTGTACCTGCTACCCAGCTTCCCTTAAATATCTGTTGGCAGCTAGGAAGAGAAAGCAAGGTTTTCATCCTGTGCGTTCTGAAAAGGAAAAAGAAGGAAAACCTTTGCTGCTTTTTTTTTTTTTTTTAAATTGCTCAAGATTATACCCATCATTGCAATCACAGGTAGAGAAGGAATGTAAGGGGTGGAAAGCCTTGGAAGAAAAATAGCATCAGCTAGCAAGAATTTTGTTTTCCTGGTTTGTAAACGATGCTGCTGTAATTCTATCTGCATTTTTTTTTTCCTGCTCATTCACCACTCAGCAGCTGGTAGGGAATTAAGACTGCCTGGCAACCACCTGCAGAGCTGCAGAGATGAATTACATTTTCGGAAATAACACACTCCTCTATTCTCGCGCCAGTCGAGGCAACACTGGCTCCAGCCACAGCTCTGTAGGCCCCAAGCAGAAGCAGTGGGCAAAGAAAGGCTCAACAGATGAGTTACGGACTGAGCCTTCCCGGTGGCAGCAGATAGTGGCATTTTTCACTCGGAGACATGGGTTCATTGACTGCATTTCTGTGGCTGCCAGCTCCACCCAGGTAATATGCCACTCGTTCAAGTGATCGTGTCTGCATGTTTTCGGGTTACTTGCTAGTCAGAAAGAGCGATTATTTATATATGCATGATTTCATATAATCTCTTATTTATGAATGGCGTTTTCTGTCTGCTTTCATTTTCATAATTTAAAGAGCTCTGTATAATTTCTAGTATTAAAGCATGAAAATGGAAACACTAAATGAGGTCTGATTTTTATTTAAGTTATTTTGCAAGTGATGAGCCTCCAGCAATTTTAAATATGAGATGTTCTAATGAAACAGTGGAATATTGAAAAATGTAGTTTGCATTCTGCTGCCTAGCTCTGGAGGGCAATAACGTAGTTAAGAAATATCAATTCCATAGCTCTAGTAAGATGTCAAATCAATTAGACTATGTATTTAATGGTTAAGGAATTTTATCTAAAGAATTAAATAATTTAAAGCCTTAACTCTAGGTAACACAACAAATTCAGTTCTGTAACAGCTTTCTAGGTTTTTTGGCTACTAATAATACATAAATGAGATGAAGGAATGTCTCCCTTACATACAGGGTGTGCATTCAATAGTGCAGTCTGTAAGAAAAACATGGCATTTTTCAACTTCACTGTCCATCTGCTCTAAGTGATGTTTGTATTATTCATCATTCAAAGTCAGGCAAAAACAAGCAAGCTAAATTTTAAGTGTGTGGCTTTCGGATGAGTTCTTAAGGTTGACGCTGAGAGAAGTTTAGACTTATTGACATTAGAAAATTAGTATCTCTTTGGAAAATATGACTAAGACCTATGGAACAATGCTGAAATGCCAGAATTATTTAAACATGGGAGATTAGGTTTGTTTTGTTTACTGTGAAGTGAAATTCATCGTTAGTCAAGATGTCTTGAATGATTTAACCTGAAATACTACAAAAACTTATAAAAGAAGGAAAAAATTTTTACCCTCCGACACTGTAATTTTATTAGGATAATTTCTATCTGTTAGTCGTTGTTTCAAAGATGGTAAACTGGCACTTCCTCTGAATTCTGCTTATTGTTACCTGTATTGTGCTTATGAATTTGGAGCAAACAGTGAATAGGAGAGCTTAGAGGGGAATTTTCACTGTCCTGTTACTTCTTGTACATGATGTGGAAGATGGATCCTGTAGCTTCTCTAATGGGTCATTATACAACTCCAAGTGATGCAGTAGGTAGACATAATAGCTTTTAAATACTGTTATTTTTAAAGAAAATCAAAATATACAGTATTAACCTTTTGAATATAAATTGTAGTTGCTCTTATTTGTTTAAAGCTTGAAGAAGTAATATTGGAATGCTTGAAGCTTGCAATTGGACTGACAAGTCAGGCCTAGAAATCTACTCATAAATAAAATATGGAATAGCCTCTGCTTTGAGTGAGGGTTGGACCAGGTAAAGTTCCTGAGATCCCTTCAGACCAAAGCTGGATTCTGTGAATATGCCAATGTTCATTCTGTTTTTCTGCTATGAAAAAGATTGCTTACCTCTGGGAAAGCCTGCCAAATTTTTTCATGGCTCTGACAGTTCTTCATTAAAAAGAACTGCTTATACATGTTCATGGCCAGAAGGAAGGGGAAAAAACATGAAATATTTTGAAGTGGTTGTTAAAAAAACCTTAATGAGCGTATTCAGAAGTAACTCACTAAAAACACAAGAGCGTGTTGAAGGCACTTCCTCCGGAAAGATGCTGTACTGTGCTCGTACCTTATCCACCCATGGCAGCTGTTCTAGCCTCAGGAGAGAAAAAGGCATTTAGAGGTTGTTCATTGTGGTGCAGCTTTGTTTTTCAGTTCTCTTCAGTTTGTGTTCTGTGTTGTAGTATTCTGAACATTCTTGATGCCTTTTATTTGTTCATTTGAGATACATCCCCGTCATTTGAATGCAATCGCATTTGCAGAGTCCACATAAGTAATTAAATGTGATGTACATCTTTAACCTGGCCTGTAGAGATTTTACTTGTGATCGTGGGCTTTATTTAGTCTTATTGTTGTGACATCATGATTTTTAACAGATACAAGATCAGTTTGATGGTTTTTAAAGTAGTTGTATCCTGCTTCCCCTGTGAATCTGCTGCAAAGCCCCCAGTTTTAGCCTTCCTTTGCTTGGCTTTCTCGGATGGCATGAAATGGTCATACTTGCTTCCCTTCATCTCCAGTGAAAGGGAAATGACTCCTGGAGATGGGGCGGCACACGCCTGTCCTTCTCTGGGACCTGCTTGGGTCACCGTCACCCCAGTGAGGTGGTAAGAGGACTTTGGATTTTGAGGTAGGCTATTTTTTGAGTAGGGTCTTTGTACCCTAAAGAAGCAAGGCTGAAGTCGATGATGCTTGTGGTAGCACTGCTTTTTGCTGTGGTTATCCCTTGGTTTATGCCCAGGAGAATGCACGTGTGCCCAAATGCATGGTGCCCAGCTAACCACACCAGACTTCTTTATCAGTCCTGGAGGCAGATTTAATGTGCTCAGGAATTCAAGGCCTTTATTGTTCCTTCCTTCTTATTGTCTGTGTTATGGTGTTAGTCACTCAGTTAGAAGAATCAAAGAATTTGGTTAGGAGCTGATAGATCAATTTTTGTCAGCAAATTTATTAATTTCTTTAATAAAAGCCAAATCTGTGGTATAAAATGGAAGGTAATGATAAAACCAAGCATACAACAAATTTATACTGTCACAAGGGTGAATAACTGTTCCATGAGCTTAGGAAATATACCATTATGCACATGAGACGTGCTGGGTAATTTAAAGTGCTGTCCTAGGAAGAGATATGCACCTTGCATCAAGGAAGATAGCTGTATCCAGAGCCCTGCTTTTCCCTGAAGTCTTTCCAGAGCTCTGAGAAGCCCCTATTCCTGCCAGTCAATCCGGTTATCATGTCTCAGAAAGTGTTTTAACTGTTGGTATTTGGCCTGTGCTGTGCTACAAATCCAGAAACTGATTTGTCTGAATGCCACATGTCATTAAACTGGTTCTAACAGCAATGCACCGAGGCTGTTCTTAGCACGTAACTGAGCATGATACAGTTGCAGCATTTGATACTAAAAATTGTTTAGCTCCTTGAATATGCTGTGCTAATTTTTACTTCTATTTTCTAGGACATGCTTTAGGAAAGATGAGAAGGAGCAGGGCAGAAAAATAATCCTAAATCCACTTAACCATTTCAAAAACTTAATTTTAAATTTCAGAGCTTATCAACTGCTTTTATGTGTTGTTTGAGCTCAGTCATTTCTCGACTTTGTGTATCTTCCTTTTAAGATGTTGATAAAAGTTTTACTGTGTCCTTAGTCCTAGACCATTGCTCTCAGAGTCACTGGAATATTACGGACGCAGTTCTAGCATGTACAAAATGTTATGTCTAATCACACAACCACATAGAGGTGTTGTAAGGTGTGTTAGAAAGATAATGATAAAAAAAAAGTCAGGTCTCTACCCTAATCCCTCTTTTATTGTACTTTTTGAATAATTGATTTCTTAAGGCAATATTTATCATCCTTCCTGTATTTTGCTATATAATGAAGTATTTTTATATATTATTGCTGCTAATATTGTGATGAATGCAGGAGAAAGCAGCTCTAAATAGTACGTGCTTTGGATGATTGTCTCTATAACAAAGCACCTTCTGAAACTGAAACATAGGTTTTACTGTACTAAGTTGCTTTCTTATTCTTGATATTTAGCTATGTAAAATCACACATTTGTAAAAGCATGAGTTTATTTTGCAAATTAGTTCTGCCACTGGTTGCATTTTCTGTAAGATGGCATTGTAGCAGAGATGAAAACGGTATGAATTTATTCTGTAAGAGGAATGCATTAATATGTGTTCCAATCAATAGGCTAAAAAGTAGGAAATTCTTGGTAGTTTAACCAAAGCATTAAAGGACTTTCTCTGGAACCTTTGGTTCATTTTGTAAACATTTTCTGTGTACAGTAGAGATGAAAACTTCTCAAGACTGTGAAATTTGCTTGACATTTTAGAGATAGGCAGTTTTAAAATCATAATAGTATTAATAAATTTTAAGAATGCCTGCCATGACTCATGTGATGCCATGTAGACTCTGTTAGCATCCTGCTGGTTCCCTGCTGTAGGCAACGGTCCCCTCTCCGGAGGTCGGGCCTGTGCAGCGATGGGGCTGTGCTGCTTTCTTCCAAGCCGTGTGTGTGGCTGCAGTGCTGGCATGTGCAGTTTGTTACCTCAGCTAATCACCTGCAGCACGGCCGTGCTGATAAGGACTGAACCGGTGCTCCAGCTACCTGCAGGCACTGCTTCCTGCCAGAGGTGTTTAGGTTCCACTTCCTCTCTCCTGTTCTCTCACAGCTCTGTCTTGCTCGGAGTTGGTAACATAATTTCTTCATATTTCTGTTGCATTGTGTCTCAAGAAAATTACTATTTCCAGAATGAGTCAGAGATCTGGTAAACAAAGAAGGAGACACAGAATTTTTTGCTTTTGGAGTTCGGCTGCTGCTGCTACTACAGGGGCTTTCTGTCTGCACTGTGCCCAACAGTCTGACTCTTCAGGCAAGGCAGACACTGGATCCCTTCTTAATCCATTGTCTTCAGCTAATAACTCAGTTGGACTAACAAGGTCTTGCTGTATGAAGCCAGGTGCATGGAAGCCTGTGAGAAAGGTAGGACTCTTTAGGGCTGTTATATAACTTTCCTAATTTATTTTATATTGTGATAGTTGCCCTCACAGTTGAGGCTTGTATTGATTGACAAAGTGTTTTGAAAGTCAAATACAGGCCAGTCTGTCTTTTACCAGCTGTCAGCTTACTGAACAGCTCTAGCACGGCTCCTGTGGTATAGCATTTCTGTTTTGCTGCCAAAGCTGCTGTACATGTTTCAGTTAATACAATTATTAACTAAATTACTGTCTGACAGAACCACTGAATCTAAAGTGAAAACCGTCTTCTTCCTATTCTTCTATTTTGGTCCACAACATCAAGAGCACTCTCAATTATGATTAAGAATGGGCAGGATATTTCCTTTACTTTGAAGACTTTAGCTCAACAGAAACGTAGGTTTTTAGAAAACATGACCTTGTCTTTTAGAATGATCTGTGCATCCATGTTTGGGAGCTGACATGGTATCGTGTTGTGCAATTTAAGACTTCTAATTTAGACCCAGCTCAGAGTCCTGGTAAACTTCGTGTCCACAGCCTGTCTGGGATTCAAGGAATCCTGTCTGGGATAGTAACTCAAGGAGAGAAATTGTTTCATTAGACAAGAGAAATTGAAATCTTTATATGCACACCACCTATGCAGTATCTTTTGAGAAGAATTTGGTTCCTTTTCTTAGAACCTCTGCTGGGGCCACTGCTTTTATCTGTATTCCAAATCAAAGGAGGAACATAAATTTCTCTCGATGAATAACAATTACTTTTTAAAATTTTCAGTGAAGCATGTAGGCTCTTGAACTCCCTTATTTTTTTCTTTTTTTTTTTAAAGATGGGCATGATAGTCTGAGTGAAGAATGTGTCCCTCACTCCTTTTCCTGGGAGAGAGTTCAAACTAATTTCAACATGTTGCTGTTTGCTGAACTTCAAGCATAATCAGACTGTGAAGCATTTCCAGTACAGTTCAATTTTGAATTATTTTGACAGATCCACAAAAGATGAAAATGCAAGGAAAACATCAACCTCCTCATGTTATGTTTCTCATGAGCAATTGAAATGAAGTGCCTCGTTCTTGTTTATTGGTATAAGCACATAATTCACATTTTGCTTGTCATGTAATGGCTCTGTAGCAGAGGGGTCCCAGTGGATGCATTCTTCCCTTGAGGAAGGATGCTTCTTTTAATGCTGTTTCTAATATGTCTTTCCAAATTTAATTCAAGTGAAGATTGCATAATTCTATAGATGATTTCAGGAACGCTCTACAGGTTTTTCCATTTAGAATTTTGGAGAAATCCTTCTGATCCGTTGGCAGTGTTCCTCCATTTTATTGCTTGCAAAATGGATAGGAGCATTCCTGTTTCACAACAAAGGCTGATAACCTTGTGCCATCTGTCATGGAAGCTCAGAAAATGTAATACAAAGGCCAAATTTAGTACTGAGACTTGATGACTTGTTAATACCACACCACCTAGCAAGATGTCCCTGAATCCTTTTGAGGATCTGCTGTTTCTGGTCTTTCCCAAAATAGCATTAACAACAGTCATTTCTATATAGGTCAAAATTAATTATGTCAATATTCTCCCTGAAAGTAGTTTGTCATGACAAAAAAGAGAAAAAAGTATTGCCTACTCTTTGATAGACTCAGAAAGCTGCAATATCTTTTAAACTATACCTGTGTTTACTTGGGATCATCCACTGACCTCTTAAGTGGTCACCTCTTGCTACTATTTGAGTTTCTTCCAGGAACTGCTTGGACTCCAAGACAAACCAATAGCTCTTCCTGACTCTCCTGAGCTGCAGAAGTTTTCTTGTGCCTCATTAAGGTTTACCAACATTACCTACTGGAAGCTGCTGCTACAGTAGGTGCTCAAGTTGTTAAAGTTCTAATCCCCACTTGGACCAGCATGGCCATGTGACCACATGATTGTTCATGCCCTAAGAAACTGTCAAAAATGCCCAAACTGGTGCGGATCTGTCACTTGCCTTTTGAAACACTTAAGGCTCCCTTCCATGGGCCAGGTTTTTGTGGACACACACACAAGGTTCAATATCAAAAGAGCACACTTGGAAGGATTGAAAGAACCCTCTGAAAGTAGAGCAAGGATTCCCTTCTGTCTATCTTGTATAATTTTGAAAAAACCCCTTTTCCACCAACCAAAGCACTTCTGGACCTGTTTTCCAGTTTGGTATTCCTCAGGGTGTCTCTGTGCCATTTATTGCTATTCCATGTGACTTGTTGTCAGTATTGAATTTCATCTCGTTGCCTATAACCCACTTGTCTAATACATCAGCCTTGCTCTACAGCTTGTTTCTGTTGTGCCTTTGCTGCCCTTCTCTTTTTGTTGGTGTTTAACTGCACATTAGGATGTAGTTGAGCTGACGTGTTCTTCAGACAGATAAGAGACATTTATGACTCATTTTGTCTCTTGTAAGCTGATCTCTGCATTTATGAATTTTCAGTCTATTGCTCCATTAAAGTGTTTTCTTTGTATATTCTTGTCCCTTGCAACAGTCTTTTTTGGAAATGATACATTTAAACAGTGATTTCCATAAAACCAGATCACCTTGTACATAGTTTTCAAAGAAAAAAAAGAAAATGTCAGGACAAAATAGTTTAAGGTATATCAGAACACTGCTAAAATAGAATTGCTTATTCATTTTTTTTTCATGTCCTTTTAGTCAGCTTAAGAGCTTAAGTATTTGGTTGTTTTGTAAGTTGCCAATGTTTTTTACACTGTATGGCAGTTAGTATTATTGTTGTTATTGGAGACTAGTATCTGTGCAGCTGTGTCAGTCTTCTAATAGGACTTCAGACATTTTATGGGATGCAGGTATAGTACAGGGTTTTTCATTGATGATGGAATCTTCACTTTCTTCCCACTGCTTTATGTGGTATTTCCTGGAAACTGCCATACCGTGGGAATGTTTTGGATGAGTCTTCTGGCTTCTCCTCCTTTACTCTTTTTATCAGTGTTGCCTCACAGTGTGTGCATTTGCTTATTTAAAATTGTTTCTCTAAGACTGATGCCTGCAGAAGTCAGTTGAGGAGCCTGTGTTATGTTGCTCCTGGGTAGTACTGTTTGGCTTTCATAACAAAGCAGGGAGGGGAGTAAAGATTGCTTGTGCTTCTGGGGTACGGTTCTACTTCAAAACAATTTTCATTTACTAAGTAAATTGTAGTTGTTTTTCTTAGATAACTAACTGTATCTGAATACCCAGTGTGATGTAGCAGGTGAGAAGGGAGTCAGCTTTCCCAATGGAGAAAGAAGGAACTCTGGATTCTGTCTGTAGCATGCAGGGTAATCAGTCTGAAATAATGATAAATGGTTGGAGTTTTCAGAAAAGCGTGCTATAATTGTAGATGATATTCAGGAACACCTGCTTAATAATGAAAACTTAAGAACCTCTGCTTGGTTCATCTGAAGGAGAGTCAGGAGATGATATGGTCACAGACTATAAATATGTGGGGATAGATTTCAGAAACTAGAAAGCTTGTTTATTTAGTAGAAAAAAGCATCTGTATTCCAAGTCAGATAGAAAACTTAATTTTAAGGAATCATACTAATATAATAAGCATTTAGAAAGCTTAGTGGGACGTGATGTAGTTGCCAAATCAGGGTAATAAATTAGTATTTCCGATGTAAAAAATATAACGACAAATAAAGTTTCTACTTGAGAATGTCAAAATCCATCACAATCTCTGATCCATCATCTAATATAATGGCTTTAAACTGCTCTTTAAAAGCTGTAAACTGCTGGAAAGCAATTTATATTTAAAAAAACCCCCCTCTTTTTATTGCACTTATTTACTACTGCTTTTAATTTTTCTTTTAACTCTGTAATTTAAAAAGACGAATGCAGTGGGGGAAAATTCTGTGTACAGCTTTTTAGACTTTGAGCACATTAAGCCTCGTTACAGAGCAGCACTTGAGTAGTTAGATGCTAAATCAAGTGCTATGCAAATTGACCATGAAGTACTGCTGATGAAGGTGGTGATAGTACAGACCTAAAACTATATTCCCAGCTAGGTGTGGAATGCCAAAGCAGATGCCTATCTCCAAGCAGAAAACTGGCTAGGGCTGTCCCACCTTTGAGCTCAGAGTATTTCCTACTACTTATTTTACTGTATTAAAAATAATAAGATTCAGGTCCCAATAGAACTTAGAATAATGTGTTAAGGAGGCACACATGATCAATAGGGGATGGCATTTATTCAGGATTTCTTATGGAACTTGGGTTTAATATGGCTGAACTGTCTGTTATGTTGTGTCTGACCCTTTTGCTTAAACTGTCGTGGTATTCCTAGAACAAAAATTTTGCAAAGGCAAATATGATGCTCTTTTTAAAAGGAGCAAAGCTGTATTCTCTGAGACTGCATCTAAGCAGGTCTGATTTCCTTATTGTATGAACGTTGGGAAATTCTTTATTATTACAAAAGAATTAACAGGTAGATGGATAAACGGATATTCTTAAGACAAGTCAGCTTCTTTTTGTAATGGGAAAATAAGGACTTGCAGATCATCCAGATGTCTCTGAAAACAGGGAACATGTAGATCAAAATTTGCACAGGAACATGTGGTCATCAGAAGGTTGTTATAATTACAGAAGTCTTTGAAAACTGTGGTTCTTGCACCAAAGTCTGTTAGAATTAATGGTGCCATGAGAGAAAAGGGCTACAAATGAAGTATTTCAATTCCAGAAAGAGACTTTGGAGTGGTCACTGATGATTGTATGAAAATGTCACCTTAGTACCAGGCAGTAATGAAAAGGGTAAGTGAAATGTTGGGTATTATTAAAGAAGTAGTAGCAAATAACACAGAACATGATCTGAGTATATTTATTGTGTATAATTCAAATTTTGTGGGGGTTCTGTTTTCCTTGTCTTAGAAAGGATATAGCATAAGTAAAAAGGAAAAGAGTAATAAAGCATCCAGAGGAATATTCTAATTATCTATGAGGACAGATAACTTAAACCAGAAAAAAAAAAACAGTCTGAGGGAAAATATGATAAAGACTTATAAAATAAAAATGAAATGAAGAGGGTTCTCAGATAGAAATTCTGTAATAGATATCTAATTCTAAATCTGTCACAACTGTCCTGTAAAATTTCTTCTAAAGTTGTGAAAGTCACTGATACAAAACACTGTGGACAAAATGCTCTTTTTGAAGGCTCAAATAGAAAATGACTTAAAGGCAGAGTTAAATGGATTTGCAAAGAGCAGGTGGCATGAAGCTATTACAGCGAGTGGTTCAGGAAGACCTTGACTGTCAGGTTCTGAGATGGTTTTCTGGGAAAATTACTGGGCATATGTCTAATTCCTACTTGCCCATCTGTCAGATTTTACTGCTGGTAAGACTCTTGACCAGTTGGGCCTTTGCTCTCATCCAGTATGGCAACTTTTACTGGTTGTGTGGAGTGCTCTTTCTTCCAGTGTAGAGGGACATGCACTATCAGAATAATTTATCCCTGTCTGTAGTGCACTGTGGGGATTTTTGGTTTTTTTTTTAAAATAAATTACAGTAGGAAAAATAAAAAGAACCAGAATAAATGTCTAGAGGATATTCGGAAGCTTGGCAGTAGTGCAAGTTAAATGCAGGGAATAGAATCTCAGTTTGTGGCCTTTATGTGTCACTCAGCAATGATGATCACCTGACCTAGAAATCTCCAAGTCTCCCAAGGAAATGCAATCTGATAGATTCATCCCCTGAGTGATGCGTCAGTCATGAGATGATCAGAGTGGCAGGAATTAATCTTGAAATGTATCTGGAAAGAACCAGTGGTTAGATTAGTAGTCTCAGAGAAGGTGATTAATGATCCAAGTAACAGGTGAATTCCCAGCTGCTGCCCTAAGGCATGTCTGAATTAGGAAGATTCTTGTTTTTTTTCCCTGCTATACCATCTCCTAAGTACAGTAGGTACAATGCTGCCCATCTTGGAACCATAGAATCTTCTTGTCTTCTGATGCATTTGGGAAATGGCAGGAGTGCTGGCAGGTTGGGTTTTTACTGGTGTTAATTTTTCCACTATACATTACTGCTGTCACTTAAATTCAAGTAATGCAGGACTTGAAAGGCTTAATTGACAGTTGCTAATTTGGGTTTGAGCCTCAGAAACCAGCACAAAAAGATACATTTTGTTTTCTGGTTCTTGAAATTTAAAGCAATTAAGTAGTTACCTGCTTATAGCATTACCACTTAATTTGTTTTTACATATCTGGTAGTCTATTTCCTTCTTTCACAGTTTTCAGTGTTAATTTTTAACTTGTTTCACCCTATTTCTTCACCTGCTAATTTTTACCTTTGTTGCAGTGCTCAATTGTTATCAACTTTTGTCCTTCGACTTCAGCAACCATAATCAGATGAAGTAGAATGTACTGTAAAATACAATTTTCTACTTGCTTTTTTTGCTCATTGGAGAAGAAAAACTGCAGAAGAAAACTATTGGGATGTCTGTCAAGCTGGTGCCCTGGTTTCAGCAGCAGCCAGAGCAGAGGGTTAGGGAAGGGTATAAACCCAGGCCAAAGAGCTGTGATACTTCCTGTGAGGGCTTCCAGAGATTTCTGCCTACTCCAGTAGAGGGATTCCAAGAGCTGGAGATGACTTGTGTGTTTAATAATGCTGAGTCCATGAGTTTTCATGAGCTTGGCCAGCATTCTTTTAGTGGCAAGGATTCAAAAGTCAAAGAGCAGCTTCTGCTTGTTTGTAGCCTAAGGACGGGGAGGAGAGTTGGGGTTGTGGGACCTGTTCTTCTGCCCGTAGTTCAAAGTTATTTTAAATGCAAGAAGACAGTGTTGGAAATGGAATTCAGGGTATTTTTTAAGGAAGTAGCCTTTCCTTGGACGGAAGAGTTAGATTTGTCCTTTCTGTTCTGTCGTTGACTCTATTTTATTTTAGTTCATTACTCCATAGAGGCAGAAAGGGACTAGGCCAGGTGAGAGCAGTCTGAGCAAGGAGCAGTTTGGACACTGGCCTGAGAGTGGAAACTCTGGAACCTCACTTGTCAAAGTCAGCCTGAAACTCAGAACTTCACTCATGGCCTCACCAGTGTTATAACAGTGTGGCTAAAGGTTGGTAGCTTGTTGTTCTGAGGATATAGGAAACTAAGTGCTTTTTCAGTAATTGTGGTAGGGAGGTAAATAAATGCAGGCCATAACCTCATTTCTTTTCTTCCTTTAAACTGTTTAAAGATTTAATTGAAGTCTCTTAGCTTCTCAGTGTTTAAGAACTTGAAACATTAGTAGAAATGTGTTATATAGTGTTGTTGGTGTTAGAGATTATAAAAAGGAAACTGCAGAATTTTCCTTAAATAGCTGGGTCTCTTGAGGGTCTGATTAATCCTGTTTTGCTTTTCCTGAATCTTAAATTCAGAAGTCAAAACCCTTGTCTTAGTCCTTTCTACAGACTTTTTTTGTAATGAAGAATTTGAGATTTCAAACGTATTATAGATTAGGCACTTCAATTACCTTAACTAAATGGAAATAGGCAGAAATGATTGTGTAAGCTAGTACCCCGTCACAATTAGACCAAAACTTAATGGCAGTGAAGTCATAACTCAAGAAAAGCTTACATAGTTTCATATATTTTATAATAGTCTGAGAAACTGAAGCTGCTACTTGTAACATTTATTATTACCCACTGTTTTTCAGGTCAGTATAGTTAATATTCCTTTTATCGAGTGTAAATAAGGCAAGGAAGTGCCACACAAATTGGATGTTTTGGTCAGTTTGATATCAGCACAAAATGCTGAGCTTGTCATCCCAGCTTGCAGGGTCTCCGTGGTGTAAGAATGAATGAAATCAGCTGAGGTACTGAGCGGGTAGCTGTGGGTAGCAATATAAAGCCATCAGGACTGTAGTGAAAGCAGCAGTGTGTGTTTGTGAAGAATTCAGCATGTGTCAAGATAAAATGCTACTGCCACTGATATGTACAGAGCCTTTTGTAAATGAGGGAGTGGCTTTAGTATAATGCTAATTTAAGCATAAGTCAAGTAATTAATTTTCCTGTTTTTCCTGACATTTACGTCCTGAAAGCTTATGGATTTTAATTAATGTGTTGTTTTAGATGACTTTCCTGGTGGGGTTTTCTGTTTGCTGTTTGCTAATGTGAGGTAAATGATGTTCTGCTCATGTTTAGTGTTCTAGGGCAAATTTATTTATTTTATAAAAATATTTTTTGACAGATAATAGATTTTTCATAGATTAACACAGTTGTCAATAAAATAATAAATACCTATCTTAAAATGGGAAGCTCTAGCTCAGATTCACTGACTTGCTTCAGATCACTTCATTACTCCTTGTTTTGAGACTGTCCTTTGAGTACTTCGAGGGCAGTGGGGTGCTATAAGTGAACCCAAATGTTTCTTATCCTAATTGTACTTCAGAGAAGATGAGGTTCACATGCAAAGTTTTCATATGTTATGAATAATGGTTCTTGTAGATTTACTCAATTAAAAAAAGTCCCAACAAAAAAACTTTTGGAGAAGAGTAGTGAGATGGTTTTGACATGTTTCTAGTATTGAGCGAGATCACTCTTCAGTATCAGAGCTAGATATGTGTAGGACTTCTTTGATATTTAAATGAATTATAAATAACAGAAGGGGCATTCAGTCTAGGTTTACTTACTTCCTGAATAATTTAAAAATTATTGCAAATTATGTGTTCTGAGAAACATGTAAACAGTACCCAGCCTTTAACGTTGTATTTTGATTTAATAATGTTCTTAGGAGTGAACAGTTTATCACTTCTCGGTTTCCTAACACAGCATACCCTTTCTACTGTGAATAGCAAAAACTAAAATATTGACACCCAAGAGCTGCCATTATTTTTCTATAATAAAGTCTTAGAATATGTTTTTCCTTTGTCTGGGCTCTTTCTGATGCTAAAACCCTGCTTGGGCTTCTTTGTGGATGCATTAGCATTATAATGAAAGCTATTATTCTTAAGGCTGATGTTATTTAAAAGGAGCTTTCTAGGCCTTGCTTTAAGTTGCAAATTAAATGCATTAAATTCATACTCAATAGCACTTATGAACTTAATGAGGAGCCTTGTAATTCTGTTTTGAGCTCAGTGTTGAGTTGCTTGGTGAATACAGATGACTAACCTGCTGCAAAGGGTTCAGTGCTGGACATTTGCTTACTATTTGGAAAACAAAAGCCACAAATTAGTTTTACTAAAACTAATATTGACTTTGGGTACATTTTTTATGTTATAGATCCAGAATATGACTGAGATTAAACTCAGTCCCTGACAGATGTGACAGGACAAATTAATTTGAGCTATGTAAGTCTTTCTGAATAGCTCACGTAAGAAGCAGACAGTAAGGCAAGTCTTCAAGAGTCCAGTTTTAGGTCTTAACAGAGAGAGAACAGGTTGGTTGCTGAAACTTTCATTCTGTTGAGACTGTTGTTTGTATTTCCGTGAGATTCTTAGCACCTGAAAATTTTACTCATTGAACAGCCATAAGATACTGTGTGTGGGAGCATTGGTGGTAGTTTTGTAGGCCCAGGTTCCCCATTTCTGCTTTGTGGGTGTTCGTTTATCTCATACACAAAACTCCAGTTTTGCTACAGACTACCTCAGCCAGTAAGAGCCAGTCTGTCACTGCCTTCACTGCTTTACTTTGGCTTGGGTAACTGTGGTGCAAATTGCTCCTCACTAGGCTGTTTTTGTAGATAAAAGACTGCAATAAGGAATTGAAACAGTAAATAAATTGCTTATTTGTCTTCGAGTCAGTTCAGGTCATCCTCACCATCTGTGATTTTACTGATATTCTGCTGTCTTTGTTTTCCCCCTTCAAAGCTATTTATTTATATTTTAAGTTCAGGGTTTTAAGTTCATTTGAGTTCATTGTAAAATGCTGTGGGGTTTGAGGAGGAAACTAGGTTAGAGAATCAATTTGTTGACTGAGTTTAAAAAAAAAAAAACAAACAACACAAAATCAAGCAACCAGATAACCCCTACAGTTTAGAATATCTAGCATGCTAATGGTGTGTCTTTAAAATAGAGTGCTCACATAGATGAGATTTTCAATAGCCATGGTTCACTCTGAAAAAGGGGAGATCTAAAGTAAAGTCACAGGCAGTCAGACTAGTCCTTTTAATCCACAAGGTCTGGGTGGGTATGTCTTTTCCTTTCTGGGATCCAGAAAAACTTTGATATCTTTGTTATAGTACTTACCTGAACTGATGTTACAGCTCCAAGATGAACTTGCCTGTCCTCAAAATCTCATTGTTAAACCATTGTGTACTAACTCATCCCTCTTCATGTAGGCAGACCCTGAGGTCTGGTTTCTAACTCACCTTCTTTGTTGCTGTGCTTTCTGTCCAAACTCTCTTTGGAGAGACCTGGATATCATCCAGGTGGAGATCTAGGGGTTTTTATTCCTTCATCCTTGGGACGCCACAGTAATCAGTCTTTGCTCCGTCATGGAAAGGTACAAGAGGAGCCCTTGAAAGGGGTAGGAGAGTCAGAAACACAGATCAGAAACCCAAAGTTATCTTTGCATCAGTGCAGAACGTTAGGAAGGCTTAATTGTAACCACCCACGGGTTGAAGCCATCCTGATTAAGCTTATAATTTACCCTGGTCAGGTAATAGTGAGTTTTTCTTGTATTAATGGTATTGTCCTGTTTGGCGGTTCTGCTCCCCGTTCTGTGTATTCAGCATATTTTGCTCTCCAGACTGGCTTATCAGTGATGACAGGACTCCTGCCTGGCCTGAGTTAGGGCTTGTGTCTGTGCAGTTCTCAAAATTCAGATACACACGGCATATTAACCTGATTGTGTTACATGCTGGTTTGATGTATGAATGTTGTTTGAAATTTCAAGACAATACTTGACTTGAAACATGATTGTTTATGTTCAGATAGTTCTACATGTTTTTAGCTCTTGTGAAACTTGGTAATTTTTGATTTGGTTTCTTTGAAACTCATTTGGGGCTGTAGGAAAGTACTTGTGTTATGTTTTGTTTTCAGATGCTCTTGAAGCTACATTTTGTTGAAAGTAGTGCAGAAATATACTCAGGAAAAATAGGCATGTCTTCAAATTTATGGCTTGGCAACACAAGTCACTGACATCGCGGTGCCTGAGGACCTGCCAAGGCCACAGGCTGGCACTGACTTAGGGAGGAATAGGACAGAGATGGTGCATGAGTTTAGTGCTAGCTGTGTGCTGAGGTAGATCCTCTGGGCAGCGTACATGGATAGCATGGAGTGGGAATGAGCATGAGTGGCAGTTGTGCTTTATTCTTATCACTGTCAGACTCCATGAAGCAGCCTATAAATCCCCGAAGGTATTTTTAGACGAGTATTGACTTTTGTGATTTTGAGGAAGATGGATGCAAAGTTCCTAAAATAGCACACTTCACTGGTGACATGTCCTGTGGCATTCTAGGATGTAGCTCAGAGAAAAGATACAAAACTACACTGCCAGACTTTAAACTACATATCTCTAGAAAGAATCTGTGCCTTTTAAATTCAGCTTTGTCAGTGGGTATGGGATCAAAACTGTTTCTTACCACTTCTAAAGTTTTGTGCACTTTGGAAGATATTTTACTTCCTACTTTCAAGAAGAGATGATGAATATGGACTTGTTTTCACCAGTCAAGTCATATTAACAGAAGTTGCTGATTTTGTAGTATCTGCTTGAAGGCAATGGGAAGGGTGAAGTACAAAATTATTTTTGGAGTATTCTTCCAGCTATTAGAATTGCTTTTTGAAGTAATGAAAGTTGGTCATCAAAGCTTTAAAAAAGACCTTTGCAGTAGACATTGCTGGTTAAATATTAGTACTGTTTTCCCTTTTTATGAGTATTGCTGTTATTCGGCTATTGAGTGGGTGGTAGAGAATGTGGAAAGAAAACGATTCTTGAAGAAAAACTACTTATAGAAGATTACTGGTACTTTAACAGATTGCTGCAAAGTGTGCACTGTATATTTGATGCAGTAATTTAAAAGAATAAAATATTGATGAATCAGCTTTTTGTTAGCAACAAATTGTTCAGATTAGTATTTAATATGAAAGCACAACCTGATCCTGACCCCCTTCTGGTTATGAAAAATCACTTAGCACTTGATATTAGAGTAGAGCAGCTCATGCTAGTAATTAAAGCAGTCTGCAGAGAGCATTTGCAGTCAAACGATGAAATGCCAGACCTGTGCAGCTTCAGTTACACAACTGCATTTTCTAGCTTTGGGTTGTGCATACGTCCCACTGCTTTGCCAGGTTTTTTTATTCTACCAGTGTGATTCCAAGCAGGCTCTGCCTTACCTCACATGTGAATATAATTGGGCAGACTGATCCCCACGCCGCTCAAATATCTGATTAATCTCTTTTAATAACATTCTTCTTGTCTGCTCTTCCTTTTCTTGTAGTTTTTTAAATGTTTTCATTTTGTTTGCACCATGATTGTTCTATATAAGCATTACTATGCTTTGATTATGCTGTAGTCACTTTCTGTACTTGCATACCATGAAATTTCAATGCAGCCTGAGCTTTTTCACTGGAAATTATCATGGCACACTATGCAGCCCTGCATGGGAGGTATTTTGCCTGCACTTCTTGTTCCTTGATTGTGTTTTGGTGCTTGGACTGTTGCTTTTGGAACTACAATTGCCTTTAATTTTTTTTTTTTTAAATTATTGATACCTTACTGATATCACCTCAGGGACCAAAGGCATGATGACTTCCAGAAAAAAAACCCCACACTGTTAGCAGTTTTCTGCTGCATCATGTTCATTCTTTTGCCACTGAAGTCAAAATGTCTGAAAGCACACTGGAAATATGTGAATTCCTTTGTCTCATCTTTTGCACTGTGTTTTCCCCTTTCCTGTTTGGAGGAGAATATAGGAAGCCAGACAACTGAGTTTCCAAGAATATGGTATCCAGCATCTCTTCCCCTTGCCCTCAGTTTTCTTACTTAGCACTCTTAGAAGCTAATTTATTTTTGTTTTAATCAACACACTACTTGGTCTATGTGTTTTCAACAAAGTTGATGCCTCCAGGAACAAAATGTTCCTTTTGAATCTGGAACATCGTGTATTTTGGGATTTATTATGTACGCAAGAGAAAAATCTTATACCCCAAACCCCTTTGCTGCTTCTTTTCTACATTTTAGTAATTAGACAATGTCATGCTGGGTACTGATATGCAAGTAAAATGGGTGGTATAAATGCATCCTGCTAAACCTCAAGCAGTCCTGAATGTCTCTGGAAAAGAAACGTTTGTGGTCGACAAAAGCTGCCATTTTGCACAGTTGCCCAAGAGGATACTGATACAGGGGCTTCAGCACAAGACAGCCTCCATCCATGTAATCCCTGCAGGCTGGAGAATGTGCCTTAGAGCTGCTAAACATTAATCTGGACATTTCTCAAAGGAGAAAAAGTTGTGATGTGCTGGTTTTGAACTATTTACCTTCATGCACGTTCACAACATGCTTATCTTCATCTCTGCCTGTGCCCTTCAGTATTAAAATCGAGAGGTTCTTGGGCTCTCTGGAACAGAAGAACCTGGGTGCACCTTCCCACATGTCTTAGTGGGACCCAGTCCTCCAGCTCCTGAATGCTTCGCAGGTCAAAGACATATCTACCATGTGCCTGCACAAGTCTGAGAATGTTGGTATGGCCAACACATTTCTGGTTTCCTGTCACTGGCCAGAAACATTTCTGTCTCTGCATTAGGAATATTGCATTAATGATATGTTCTGCAGCTCTTGATTACATCCATTCTGGATAGAAGATGAGACATGGCAGCTCTTGGTGATTAGAGGAGCATCTGTCAGTACCTATTTATCTCTTAATATTCATGCTATAAGTAGCTGGAAATGTTTGTACTTAGATCTGTATGTCTATTCCTTTATTCTGCGTGTGAAAATTCTGCTGACTCATAATTTAAATATTCACATTTGCTGTAAGAAGGTGTAATGTGAAATGGAGAACAACCATGTTTTAATGCTGTGAACTGATGAAATCTCTCCATGTTATCTGAAAACAGTGCAGCTGACCGAATCAAGTTGTGTTTCCTATGGGCTGGTGTCCTTCATTCTCATCATACCCAGCACCAGATATTCAGATCCACAGCGTATCCCTAGAACAGACCCACTGGGCAAGAGGCAGATGGTGCACGCTGTGCCAATGCTGGTTGTGTGTCCCTGCTGAGAAGACTCTGGCCACTGATTTGAGCCCACTTCTTTCCTCTGTAAGGCTGGGAATATAGGTGTCTGTGCTTAGCTGTCAATTGTCATAGAGATGCTGGAAAATGACCTTTGACCCTTGCCTTTTTTTGGAATTTAAAGTAGGCTGGTAAAGTTAAATATTTAACAATGTGGTTAAATCAAGCCTAGTTCCTCTTTTTGTATTTTTTGGGGCGAATGGGGGAAGGACCCATTTTGGAGCTTTTTTTGTTTTGAATATTGGAATAAAAATGTAATATAGAGGTCATGCATCCGTGGCATTAAAAATTGAATGAATAATAAAAAACTCATGTTCATTTAAATGTCTTAAATTTTTAAAAAATATTTTATTTTAAGCAGTGTGTGCCTCAAAGTTGTGGTTTCATGGTGCTGCTGTATATTCTGGGAATGCAACTCCTAAAATTATTAACACGAAGTAATTCTTCTTATTATTATGATATTAACAAATTTATTTTCTTTGCAATTTTAATGTGGAAGTCTTGTACTATGTATCTGCCCATTCACAATTCATATACTTTCCATCATAAACTTCTTGTAAATTCATTATTTTTCTGCCCCCATGAAGCATTAAGGAAAGCAGAAGAATTAAAAATTTTTCTAGGATGTAAACTTTGGAGAAGTTGTGAGGTGGTAAAATGGAGAAAAATTAAAGGATAGTAGGAGCTTATGGGAGAAATAACCTTTTGTAGCTTCTTTATAATAGTCAGATGACTTTTGCCCTCTATTCAATAATTTGTGCATTGCATTGATTATTTATGCCCAGCAAATTGACTGTTGTGTGGTGGTTCAATGGTGCTCTTTAAATAGAGTGAGAGAGCACACAACATGCAGACCTAGCTAATGCAGAGCATGTAGGGTTTATTCCAATGACCATAACCTAGAAAACAGATTTTTAACTTCCTCAGGAAGAAATATTTGAATTTATTTTTCCTCCGTAGCTTGGTTGAGTGGTTTTGGTTTGGTGGTTTTTTGGTTTTTTTTTTTTTTCATTTGGAGTGTTTTGGTTTTTTTGGTTGGTTTGTTTGGGTTTTTTTTGTTTGTTTTGTGGGTTTTTTTTGCAAAAAGTACTATTAGTGTTGCGTCTTTGATGACTACTCATGGTGGTGAGATGGGAACGCTCAAGCTCTCTGACTTATCGAGGAGCCCAAGAATGGAAATACGCCAAAATCCTCACATGCAGCCAAAGCAGCTGCTGCGGCACCCGCAGTGGGCACCGAGCACTCGGGCACCTTTCAGTTCCTCCACGCTGCCAGTGTCTGCCAAACACAGAGGGAAATTTGTAAACCTACGTGACAGTGTAAAAAAGAGCCCTACAAAAAGCACAGCAAAAGTAAAAGCTGCCAGTGGTTGGGTGTCTGATGGCTCGTGCTCTAACTGCTCTTTAGGAAAGGTAGGTGTTGCACTGTGTGTTTGCAGATGTGCATTTTGGATGCAAACTGTAGAAAGTATGTTGCGGTTTTTTTCTTTCTGTAGTTTTATCCCTGCTGTTTCTAATGACTTCCTTACTTAATTTTCTTTTGTATTTTCTTGCTAGAAATCAAAGTAGCAATTATTGAAATCAGATTAGCAGAGGAATAAATGCTCTTATGTTTTCCAGTGAAGGTTGCTGCACCGTATACAATATGGGGCTTTACAGTAATTTCTTGAAAGCGAGGGAAGTTTGGTTTGCTTGGTTTTTGTTCTCCAAAGTGTATCTTTTCATAGTTCACTAAGAACAGTGCTATAGAATTTGCTGGCTTAGTTGGTCTGCTTGAGGATGTGTATGGTGCTCTGATTTACATACAGATTAGCTGCTATTTCCTCACAGATGGACTTACTGTGTGTGGGTTAAACAGGACAAAATGGGTGTGTTCTTACTTTTCACAACATCTGGGTGTAGTGTTAGATTTGGAGGTGCTCAGCTGATCACCTGAAGGTATTATTATCTTTGCTTTTGTAAACTTTTTTTTAATATAAATTTTAATATCCATCTTTAAATAGAGGTTTACTACTTTGATAAATATCAAGTAATTTTTTTTATACTGTTGTAACAGAATGACTTTTTATTGTAGGTGTTAGCACATATATTTAGGCTGGCAGATCTGTTGAAGTGAGTTATAGTTGAAGTCATGCATTCCTACCTATATTAATGTACCATAATTTTGTGCTGCAGTTCATATGTATTCAAAAGAAGGTTTTTAATTGACCTGCTACTTTCTGTTTTACATTGGTGTGTGTCTGTTGAAACCAGGATCATTAAATGCTTTAGTCAGTACATCTTTATTGAAAGTTATTTTGAGAATAAGCTTTTATTTGTCAGAATACTTCAGTGTATGTTTGGAGAATTCCTAAAAATTACAAATGTTTCTTGAAAATTCCTGGAAAGCAGAGCATTGAGATGATACTCTGGGAGCTTATTCAGGTACTGTCACAGGTACCTGTATTGTATAATCATTTGCAGACTGATTGTGTATCTTAATAAAATAAAATCATTGCTCTTCTGTTATAAGGAAGTTCTAGGCCTTCTTTATCTAATGATTGAAAATCTTTTAATTTATTGCATTGTCCTTCCTTGTGATAGCCACAGTGCCTGCATCAGTTCAATGTATTCTGTGAAACATTTAAATGAAGACAGTCTTGCCTTCATTTGGGTTTGCACATCCTTTGAAAGTGGTCACCAGTGTTGTTGCCTCTTTCCTCATCCACATGATAGTGGAGGAGGCCCTACAGGAACACTGCCAGGATGCTTGGAGGAACAGGGAGCTTTTAAGGTTCAGTGGATCCTAAACCAACGGCACAAAGGGAAAATACAATGACAGCATGAATAATTTATGAGGCTGGACCCTGGAAGAATTAAAGGACTATGAACAAAGTCAGTTTTAAAATAATAAGGATAAAATTTGGAACTGGTTGGGAGGATTTTTGAAGCACTTGGGGATGAGAAACCCATAAAGAGGAGAGAGTTAGGAGTTGGGGAAAGAAAGGAAGCAGGAAAATAAAGCTGACATTTGGTGCGAAGAGAGGGGTGCAGGTTGTTTGGCCCATAAGGAAATCCATTGCAACAATGCTGATTTTTTTGGCCTGGTCGAAGGTCAGGGAAATATATGGTCAGGGTCTCAGAACAACTTCAATTTGGTTTTAACCTTCTCTTATTGCAGGAGTAGAACTGTGAAGCTAATGCTTAGCTTTTCAGCCTTAGTGTGGAGGTGTATTTTGGTATGTAGTATGTGTGTATACCTGAAATTTTGGTTAATAGGATTTTTAGTGTGTACCTACATGGAAAGCCACTTACTTTGGAACTTAAAGGGGTGGCTTATTTTTTGGATGTGTAGGGCCAAGTGATTGCTTGAGCTGTTTACTTTGATTTGTCCTCTAAAATCTGTGTTGTTCTTTCAGTACCCACACATTTATGGCACTGAGCATTTCCTGCATCCTTTGCAAAAGGCATATTAGCATTTTTCTAGACCAATTTAGATTCTCCCCTACCTTCCTCTTTTAAACACTTGAAATATTGTGCTTTAATGACATTAGGATTACCTCTCAAGATACCAAATATATTTTGTTCTTGCATCTTTCAGTAACTGCAACGTTTTTCACCAGCTTTCATTTTGGGTGGATTGACTTTGAGCTAAAAAAACCCTGTAGAAACACCATCTGTACATTTAATGTGTGTTGCTGTTCTTGGACCGCCACAGGTTTCTTCATTATTTGCTATTACTCTTTAATTTGGTGGCTGCTGTTGATGTATGCTGCTTTGTATTTTAAAATATCTAAAACTTTTAAAATGTGTTTAATATTGTTATGTTCTGGGGGTTTTGTTCACTTTCAGGATCTAGTATTTTCTTTTGTCATTATGCTTCATTATTTTTAAAGATCACAAGAACATCTTGGATCAACTAAATTGCAAGAGCTTTGATCTGCTGTTCAGCTTGTAATTTTGATGATAGTTGCCAGCAGTTTATGTTGCTGACAGCTTGTTGACAACCAGTATGTGAACATCTCAAAAATATTTGAGTCAACGTTTTGCTCAAAATGCTGTTTGGAATCTTATTCCTTTGCAGCTTAATTGTCAGTAGGTTTCCTGGTTATTATTTTAATGAAGATTCCTAAGACCAAAATTCTCCTGGTCTGCAGAGGTTTGGTAAACCTGTGTGAAGATCTTTGAGAGGTAAATTGAATCTGTTTTAGGACCTTCCACCCATTTGACTAAAAGGTTTTCTTTGATTTTTGCTAAGTTTAGAAGCCTTAAGGTATTTCTGATTTTTTTACTTTAGTGAAGAGGAATATTAGCTTTTAGTGCTATTAACTTCAGCCTCCATTCCCTCATTCTGCACTCTGTTGTGTATTGGTGAAGGGATTCTGTTGTGAAACCAGCCCACAAAAAGCCTGAGTCTGTTCATTGACCTGAGCAGGTTTTTTGTTGGACCCCAAAGTCTCAGTGCTGCGAGGGAAGTCCCTTGGTGTGAATAACCCAGCTGGGCACGCCCAGCTCCTTTGGGTTCCTCGCCATCAGTGCAGTGCTGGGGATGTGCTGCCACGTCCCGTGTGGGTCAGGGGGACTGTCTGCATTGTAGAGTCTCCAAATCCATGTGCTAGTTCATAGTTGTTTAAGCTGTTAAATTTGAATCTTGTTTGTTTTAAACTGTTTTGCTAGTTTTCATTATTTTTGACATTTTGTTGGTGATTTTTAGCCCACAGAAGCTGTTCCTTCCTCTTCTCCCATTGTCCCTGTGATCCCTGTCCCACCAGTCCCTGCTGAGACCATCCCATCCACCATACCACAGGTTTTTATTCTGTTTTGTTTTGTTTTGTTAAACTTGTTCAACTTTTATTTCTTTAATTTATTTTGTTGCTTTGTTGAAATACGCCTTTTGCTACTCCACACTCAGATTTGAGTTGAACTGTTAAATACACTAGAATTTCACCCTAACTTTTGTTCATTTTATGACAGCTTTTAGTGCATTTAAATATTTATATTTTCATATGGAAGTAATTAGTAAGTTTTGAAAGACTAAAGAAAAAATACCCAAAAGAATGGAAAGAAGCAATAGGATATTTTGTGTTCACATAATAACTTTGAGCCATTTCACCCTTGCTAAAGTGTTATTCCTTGATTTATTATTAAAGAGAATGTTTTCTGATCTCATATGAATACTTAATACATGTCTTTCCTCAATTGCACTTGCATGGTATTTCTCATGTTCTCCACCCATTTGTTGCTATTACTGTTTTGGGGGGGCATTTAGAATACAAAAGGGATCTTTTTACCTCTCCATTCCTCTCCATTCCAACATATTTGACTCATAAAACCTGTTTCCCTTCTGGTCCAACATCCTTTAGGTCCCATAATATCCACTCACCCCCCAAAACAAAACCACACCCTGTCAAGACAAGTGAAGGCAGTGAACATGAGTTAATGTTAATATCTCCCATGTAAATTGGAATACGTGACCCCAGCATGGCAAGCTATGGAACAATCTAGGATAGGCAGCAGTTACATTTTGGCATATAGATTGGCATTCTGCTTTTAGTTTTTTGTAACTTTACTGTAACTTTCAGTGCAGAAATCTGAAATGATGAGTGCACACCTTCTGAAAAGATGGGTCAGTTTTTGGAATTGTTTAGTGACAGATATTTATTAACTTTAACAGGAAGTTAAGCTATGCAGAATATTACTTGAGAGTTTTTGTAGTATACCTGTCAGTATTTTTTTTCTAAAGTTTTACTTTCAAGCTACTTGACTAAACTTGCAACAGGTGATAATCATTGTCTTTGCTGAGTTTTTCTTTTTTGCATAATCAATAATTAACAAAACTTTTTGCAGTTGCCTGTTTTATAGTGCAATTTCCAGTAGGCATGTGTTTATTGGAATCTGTCACCTGTACTTCTTCCATCAGAAAGACCACAGATTTGATTAGTTTTAGAAATAGTCTCTTCTTATAGAGGGATTCTGGCCACATCAGGATTTGAGGTGGACAGATCAGTGCAACCATGTCCAGACAGTACCTTTGAAATGCCTGGCACAGCTTTCCTCATTCATGTTTGAAAAAGATGGTAAATGGCTGCTTCTTGATGGAGAGTTTGGATAAATGCAGAAGGAGTTTTAGGAGCAATCCTTTACCTTACAAAGGGGCTTTGCATTGGTTGGCTGATTTGAATCTCAAACATACTGTTCACCAAACCTCACCTACTAACAGCAATTTTGCTTTTAGTCATCTTCTTTTTTTTTTTTAAATGAAAAGAATAGCACTTATCTGCCTCAAAAATAAAAATCATCGGGAGCCAGCTTTCACTGGCACTGTGTTTGTTGAATATAATTGTGTATTACAGAATCCTAATATTAAATAAAAATACATTCCAAAATGGAGTGAAAAGAACATGACTGAGTAATTAATCCTTGCTTTCTTCTCAGCAAAACCATAAAAACATATGGTTTAACTATATTTACCTTAACAATAAATTATGGTGATGCATAATAGATTGGTTTTTCTAGTATAGGGTCTTATTTTTAGTTTGCTCTTATTGTAGTAGAACTTTAACTTGAATAAGAAACAGAAAAGGAAATTTAACTTAATGGTGGAAAATGGTTGTGAGGGATAGTGTTGTTTTGACAGAGATTTTTATTGTGACATTAATAACTAGTGCTTAATGTCTTTACTACATGAAGTGTGCCCATGCTTCTATTGAGGGAATTGCTGGGTGAGAAAGGCTTTTGATGGCATTTTGACAGTCATATGTGTCATCCTTTTTGTTTCCTTTTATTTTTAATTGTCGGCTCTGTTAATGTGTGTAGATCCCACCTGATTTTAGTACTTATTAAATGACACAGGCTTAATTTCTGACACTTGATAGAAGATTGATGGCTCCTGTCTAATGATGGTAGATTATTCATCTCAGCCTTTTGAAAGGCACTTCTGAGTCATCACTTCCTACATTTGGGAGTTTTTAAAAATCACAAATTCTTCAGAAGTATGTTGCTGTCAGAGTAACGAAACAAAAATGCAGAATATGAATAGGTTAATGCAATTGTCATGTTTTTGTAGGCCTTAATTTTATCTTGGAATGAGTTTAACACTTGCTTCTTTTGCAGCCTATTAAACTATCCCTCAATTTATTTCCACACATACATAGGAGATTAAAAAAAGGAATGTCTTAAATTTAAAGATAATGTATTTTTATACATATTAAAACCCCTCTCAGATTCATTAAAGCAATAAGGAGATTAACTTTGTTTAGTGCCACTGAACTTAATAATCAACAGTATTTGGAATCTGGAATATATCTGCACACTCTTTGTTTTGTTTATGTTCCTAGAGCAGGCTAGATGCTGCCTATTTTAAAGGCAGATAATTGATGGATAAATTGGAAATCTGTTTATTTGGAAAATATTTCAGAGAAATGCCATCAGCTCCTATGGATTTCTTTCAGTCGAACCACATTTTTTACAGAAAAATTCTCAGTGGTGTGAGAGACTAAAAGTGTAAACTTACTCTACTGGTTCCTGGCTTGTAAAAATGCTAATATTATTTCAGATTTCTGTGGCAATAATATCTGACTGCTTATGGCTTCTTAATCCTTAACAATTTTCTGCTGGAAGCACGTGCTGCTGTGTGGTAAATGAATGTTTGCTGTGTGTTTACTTTTGCAAGTCGGTTTTGTAGGTCCTTTCTTCCCTAAGTTGCATTTCTGCAGGTTTCCATTTTGCAGTTTGCAAAGGGGAGTGGTGACTGTTCCTGATGGGAAGAAAGGGAAATCAAATCCACCAAAAATCGGTTTTGAGATACTGACTGGTAAAACAACCTCTGCGTACCGTACCACCAGTGCTAGGGTAATTGGCATCATCAAATGGTAGCATGACTCAGGTTTTCTTTTGAAAAACAAGATAATAAATGTCAGAACTTAGATATTAAATATGATCTCAGACTTCCCTAACAGTGTGGTTTTGTGTGAGGGAAGCAGTTTGCCCAGGATAGTAACGAATGTTTCAGGAGGTCAATTTTGAGGTTCTCAAGGTGAGGC
Organism: Mohoua ochrocephala; assembly: GCA_013398855.1. Classification (NCBI taxonomy): domain Eukaryota; kingdom Metazoa; phylum Chordata; class Aves; order Passeriformes; family Acanthizidae; genus Mohoua; species Mohoua ochrocephala. Next base: position 221,290 of record VZTA01012037.1, read on the forward strand.
AGAACCTTTTAACAGAACTTTGAGAAAGTTAGCAAGTTGAATGTTGTGAAATCATTGTTAATATCGCATTTTCTTATGCTGTGTAATTTTTTTTTTTTTTTATTTTTAAAGGCAAATCCCCCTCCAGTGCTGGTGAATACAGATTCTTTGGAGACTTCAACATATGTAAGTCTACACTTGCTTTCAGTTACAACTTTAAATCATGTTTTATGTATGTAGTTGCGTAGGCCCGTTTTTGCTGTTAAATAAAACCTGTTTTATGTCTCTGATGGTGCTTGATTTTGTCAGCTCTCATGGTTATTTAAACTCCTTAAATAGCTGTTTCATGAAAAAAAAAGTTGCAGATTGCAGGTGGGAACTTTTCTGTGTACCAATATGTGACAGTGCAAAACACAATTGTTTGAGGTTCCAGAGGTTCAGTGTTCAGAGAACAATCTGTTCGTCCAACTGCGCAGGCAGATGCTTTAATATTTAATGTGCCATTTCCGTTGCACTTCTCATAAAAACATTTCTTCATGCAGTGGCTATACTTAAGGTTTTAGTGTTCTAAATGTTCATAAAAGTGAGTTGGTTCTGTTTGAAACATTAAGGTGATAAGTGTAGTTATGCGGAGGCTGAGATTTTCGTTTGTCATGCATAATTATGTCATTTATATAGAAAATCCTTCACTCAGGGGAAGGCCCTGCAAATAAAGCTTAGCTTAGTGGGTCTGAGATCCCTTTAAAACTTGGAAAAGATAGTCTAGGTCAGTGATTTTTATCATGTGATGTATTCTTGCTCCTGTCTCTGCGAATGTTTGGTTTGTTAGAGAAATAAATTCAAAGGTAATTTTTCAAATAAAGAGGGAGACCATAGAACTGAGCTAAAGGAGAAGATAAAAGTGATGGAGGTTTTTGTTTGCTCCTGTTTATCTAGATGATATTTTAAATTGGATTACAGAGTTTTGTACATGGAAATAAGAGACTGCTTAAATATATTACCATCGGCTTTGTTTTGTCTAATGGCAATGAATAGGGGAATGATTAATCATCCTTGTTATTTATTTAATAAAAAAAAGAGAAAAGAGCGTTGCACACTGATCAATCATCATGAACCTTTTGCAGGTACTGTAATGCTGGATGACTGCTTCAGTTAGCACATGTTGTTATTCCTGTAGATAATAGCTCAAGGACTAACCTACCATGAAAACTTGATCACAGTGGCTTCTTTTGTGGTAGTGTAGCAATAGATCCAGTTTCATGTATTCAGAAGGTCAGGACCTCGTCCCTTTTTAATAGAGAAATATCATGTGTTAAAACCACTGTATCTTTTCCACTGAACAAACTACTAAGGACATAATCATTTTTGAGGTACTTTGCAAAGATGATAGTCTGTTATGTGTGGAATGGATATGGCTTCTATTGTATTAAGGGGAGATATAATTAGAGAGTGAGGGATAAATGAGCTTAATGTTAGACAGCCTGTAAAAGTCATGGCATCACCAGCTTTTGGAGCATTTAAATATGTTAAATAAACATAGGAGAAAGGAAGTAGCTTGATCTTAATTTTTTTGGGGGGGGGTGAATTAAATTCCGTTTTTAAATTCTCTGTTAGAAAATGGTCAGATTTTAAAATGCTTTCCTCTAAACATGTTTTTTATCTTCAGTGTGTCAAGAGTGCAAAGTCTATCAGATACTCCGTATCTTAAGGATAGACAAGGTCCTTTGTAAAATAATAGTATAAATGCTATTTCTTACCTTGTTAAATATTTCATCCTAAAAGGCTAGAAATAGGGAATTGTCTGTAGCTGCTGTAGGTAACTGTGGAGGAAAGAATTTGAGTTCTAAGATATCTCAGTAATGGGGGGGAAAAAGCTTACTCTTGAATATTAAATATGAATAAGAATTTGTTATTTAATTGATTTTGCTTCGTTTTGATATTTGTTGCTTCTGGTATTTGATTCTGTCCTAGTTCTGCAGGTAGCAAAGAATGTGAGTATCTTTTTTAACCTGAGGATGACAAGGCTTCTTTCTAGGATTTTGGTTTTTCATCAAGCTTTATAAAATATTCTTCTAAACTCTTCTTCTCCTTTTGTCCCTGTTTTAAATTGTTGGACTTTAGTATGTATGTAACATTAAATAGCAGTATAAAGAGTTGTTAAATGTTACTTTAGAAGGGTCTTACCCTTTTCTCATGAGAAGGGGGTATAAGCATCAGTCTTTGATTTGTCCCTGCTCAGTGTGGAACATCAATTAGCAAATGCTGCTCTGTTCTTCCTTACAATTCTTCTCTACCCCACATCCTCTTTTCTCAGTTTCAAGTTGCTGTATAGCCTGAGGAACAGCTGAGGATCTCAAGAGCATTTTTTCTTTCTGGCAATCAGAAGCAGAGGACTTGTGCCCTACAGTAGTTGTGTAGAACAGTCTGCTCTCTGAACTGGCAACTTTTAAACTCATACAAAAAGATTGTCTGATTCATAAATACGGAGTAGTGTGAAAGTCACATGTCCTCTCTGAGCTCAGTGGTCACTGTGAATCAGCTGAGATTTGATGGGAGTGAACTGCCAGCCAAGCAAACTGTGTCGTGTAAAGTGTAAGATTCTCTGTGAGTCTCACTTCTCTGTTTTTTATAGGTCAATGGCACGGATGCAGATTACGAGTATGAAGAAATTACTCTTGAAAGGGTAACATGCTAAATGTCGTTCTGTACTCTGTTTGAAATGGGATTTATGATACTTTGTCATGAAAAATAGCAATCCAAACCTATTCTTACTCTTTTTATTTTAGGTAGATTATTTAACCTAAAGAAAAAAAAATACATTCAATTGCTAAGCAGGAATTGGAAGTTTATTAATATCCTTGACCGTTGAGAGTAACATGGGGGAATGATCTCTGCTAAGACATCCTGCATTTAATGTTGCTGCCTAGACTTGTAGAGACTAACAACACAGATTCTGACTTCATCTCCCATATTGCTATTTTTTCATAGGCTCTTACTTATATACCGTTAAGTTTTATATTGAGATTACAAGTGACACTTGTCACATGCGTTTCTTTGTTAGGTTTTCTACCTTGAGATCTAGCTCAGTTCACTTGAGGTGCACTGTTAACAAAAAGACAGAAAGAAATTATTGTGTCTAATACCTGTGCAGTTCTGGTGGTTACTGAGAGGGTGAAGAGCTCTTGCAGTTGATGGTAAGGGCAAGCAATCCTTGAAGAGAAAAATGTCAGTCTGAATCTCTGCATTTGTGGGGATATATTAGAGGTAGGACACAAGCTATTTAAAGGCTTCTCTGGGAAAAATAATGTGTCACTAACAATTTAATGAGGAGCAAATATTTGTATCAATTACCTCAAATATCTAGCACATGAGAAATAGAAGATTTTATGTCGTTTTTTAAGTTCGGTGAGGAAGCTGTGGGGCTGGAACTTTGTCTCTTAGTTATACAATGACTTATGTTCTCCTTACATATATGTAAGACGTAATTATACTTATTTTCATAGAAGTAAATTATATATATAGCATACTGCTTAAACTGTCTGTTAATATTTTTGTTATCAGTGAAAATGATGTAGATTTGGTTCTATAGTGAATCAAATACACCAGAATATCTTTTCCCCAGAAAAGAAATGTGTAAATTTTTTTCTCCTCTATCTTTAGGGAAATTCAGGACTTGGCTTTAGCATCGCAGGTGGTACAGACAACCCACATATTGGAGATGATGCAAGTATTTTCATTACAAAAATTATAGCCGGGGGTGCAGCTGCCCAGGATGGAAGATTACGGTAGGATGGATTTCTGTGTTGGGTTGCTAAGTGCTGTTACTGTATTTTAAACAGTGGATAGAAAATTTTCTGTTACTTTTAATAGTTTTATCATCCTGCATTAAATGTCAAATAGGTTTTCCTTACAGAAGTGTTTTGTAAATAATGAAAAATGTTTGAGTGGTCCAATATTTGTCTCCCAAAGTAATAACATCTGCAGTTTAGGGAAATTAAGTGAACTTTTTCTATTGTGTGGTATAGATTTATTATACCATATGTTTCATAGTCCTTAATTTGAGAAAAAGCTTAGACAGGTAGGATGGGTAACTCTTGGAGATAGTTGAGTTTAATAACAACCCTTTTTTATGATTGGTAATATTTCAGTGTCTTAATTTTTCAAAGATACCCATCCACGTTGATTGTAGGACTGTCTTTTTTTCTCTCGTGTCGCCAAGAACTTGCCCCATCATTTCATGTGCAAATACCTGATGTATTATGGGTTTTAGTCCTAATGAGGTTATTTCAAGGCTTCATTTTAGCTTGTTGGCCATTGTCAGAGGTACATCTGGCAGGACACGGTGACAGGTGGGCCTGGCATTGCACTTAGTGTAATGAGGGCTCAGTGTTACTACAGCAACATGTTAAATGGACTGGAAGGCCAGCGCTTAAACTGCATGTGTAAAGCAAGATTGACTTGTTCATATCATGGCTTAAAAACAGGGTGTTTTCATTGTGTGTCTTCTAGGTTTTGATTTTTAAAATCCTGTTTTATAGCTGTAAACAAAGGTAATTTTTACAAACATCTGATCAAAACACTGTCTAAATGAGGCACATATAATATGGTGCCCTCTTCAGCTGTGAATTAAATACTCCTCTTAAATGTTTTCTAGTGATCCTTGATTTATTTTTAAGCACTAATGATTAATTTTAGACCATCGTCTTGAATAAGTCAAATTTTGGAGATAAATCTTTGTATTTTAATGTGTTGACATGTATGTTAGTGTATTATTGATAAAATATTAGGCTCCTAATGTGTGCACTCTGCTATAACACAACAGCTGAGCATGACTGTTGCTGTCTCCAGGGTTAACGATTGTATCCTACGAGTAAATGAGGTGGATGTTCGGGATGTGACACACAGCAAAGCAGTGGAAGCATTGAAAGAAGCGGGATCAATTGTACGATTGTATGTCAAAAGAAGAAAACCAGTCACAGAAAAAATAGTGGAAATCAAACTTGTGAAAGGCCCCAAAGGTACGTTGGAGGTATAAAGCTTCTGTTTCATAAGAAGGATAGAATTGAAACTGTTCTTGTAGAGTGCAGTGTTTTCTTTTAAATGATAAAAATGTGTTTCTGATCATAGCTAGTAATTTTTAAGTACATTAAAAATTGGAGTAAAATACTTCATTGGATTACCTAGAAAGGATCTTTGAGAGATTAAAAATAATTTAGGGAAGGTAATTGCTGGGAAATAGTTCTATAAATAGCAAAGGAGATGCTTCACAAGGCATGAAGTAAATTGTCTAGCTTTTGGTTTTCAGAACTTGTGTACAGGTTACGTCTTTTCTAGAACTTTGTTTTCTAGAAAATTATGGAGTGCACTTGAAAAGGCATCAGAATTGCTTCAGCCAGAGCCTGATATTATATATATATGTGTGTGATACAAGAAGTGTTATTATTTATATAAGAATTTGAATACAATGAATGCAAAAGGTTTCTTCAGTAATGCCTTTATCTTCAAGCAGGTCTTGGTTTCAGTATCGCTGGTGGTGTAGGAAATCAGCATATACCTGGAGACAACAGCATTTATGTAACCAAAATCATCGAAGGTGGGGCAGCACATAAAGATGGCAAACTTCAGATTGGAGACAAACTTTTAGCTGTAAGTAAGAGCTGCGTTTTTTTAATGGCCATTCACTTTCAGGCTCAAGAGGAGCATGATTCAATTTGTGGTTAAACTGCCTGGAAATCAGTGATAAAATTAAATCTGCACCATTCAACACCATCTCATCAGGAAATCTGAAATCTATTCCTCAGCCCAATGTTCCATGCAAAACCTGTATGAATCAGCATGTTTATTTCTGATGCCTGCTATTATTTTTCTGGGATCTGAGTGACAGAATTGTAAACAAAAATACAATGGGATTGTTTCTCTTCTCAAAAGAGAAGAATGGAATGGAACTCCTTGTACTGGCGGCTGGGCCAGCCTTTAGCCAGCCTGTAGTGAAACTGCTGCTTATATTGCATTTCAGTGTTTGTAATGCTTTTGAATGGCGTTTTTATTTTTTTTTAAAGCTTAAAATAGCTTCAAAGTTGAATTTTTTTATGCATAAAGTAAAAATAACTTTCAACTTCCTTAAATTCAATCCAGAAATTTGTTGTCCAGATAAAAAAATGAGAGCCATAGACAGAAATTTCTGAATGTATTTCTGAATTGTTAACTCTTGTAAGGTTAATTGCTCTACATTCCTTCCTCTAGCAGTACTTGCTTCTCTGAGAGCCCTGGGTACATCTGTACTCACAGTACAGAACAGCAGAACATGTGTTCTACTGCTCTTCCAACAGTAAAAACCAACTCTAAATGTTCAGTGCAGAGTTTTCCATTTGTAAAAAGACTTTTTGGATCATTTTGTCACTTAAAGCACAGAGCTGGGGAATGTGAAAGTACTTAAAGAATACTGGGATTATCCCTTTATGTGAAGAATCCTGCTTTTTTTTAAATATTAAGCATGAGATCTTGGTGTTACAATGGATAGTTCTGTGGAATCAGCTCAAGACACAGCAAATCCTTACCTGAAAACTGGGAGGAAAAAAGAGAGAGAATGTGCTTGCTATTAGCTGCACAATAAATATTCGTCTTCATATGCTATGCAAGTTCACAAACCTAAAGGTCCAACTGCTTGATGATAATGCTGTTCATATTTCATGGTTTTAAGATTTACAGTCTTCATCATAGGAAGTGTTTTTGTTTCTAGGACTTCCCAGAATGCAAGAGCACTGCAAAACTTCCTTTTAATGGTGAATTGCATTCCAGTGTTATAATTTGTCACCTATACAAAAAATTTCCATGCTAACTTGCTTACGTCATAAAGTATAGGGAAGGCTTAAAGGAAGTTTGTTATAAGTTCCAAACTTTTGTGACAGATTACTTTGTCCAGCATTACTTTATCCATTAAAAACATTTACCTGACAAAATTAAATAAAATAGTTTTAGATCAATATCAAGTACTGTTTCAGAGATACAAGGAGCATGTGCAGTTTGCTACTGGGTATAGTAAATACAATGTCCTTGCTGATGGTAGCTGTAATCATTCCCTCTGTTCATTAAGTCAAGAAAAGTAAGTAAAATGTCATCTGTAGTATCTTCACTATGAGGGTGGTGAAGCGTTGGAACAGGTTGCCAGAGAAATTGTGGGTATCCCATCGCTGGAAGTGTTCAAGGCCAGGCTGGATGGGGCTCTGAGCAACCTGGTCTCGTGTGTGGTATCCCTGCGAGGTGGTCTCTAAGGTCCCTTTCAACCCAGGCCATTCTGTGGTCTTCTGATTAGCTGAATTTCACTTAGTCAAAGCTTTAGTCACTAAGGTGGAGATACACACCCATACATTGCAGAATGTAACTTTCTCTGTGTTTAGGTTGCACTGCAATTACCAAATACTGCAAAAAAAGACTTTTCAGTCTTCAGAAGTGGTAGGAATTGAAATCTGTTTATGTAACCAGTTATGTCCATGGCACATGAATCCTAATAAAGACTCTCAGTGCCAGTGCTCTGACAGCTTTCAGTGAGTGTCCTATGAAAACAGTACATTGTTCTGTGTTGAGAATTTGTTTGTTTTTCTCTTAAGGTGAACAGTGTTTGTTTAGAAGAAGTTACTCATGAAGAAGCAGTGACTGCCTTAAAAAACACATCTGACTTTGTTTATCTGAAGGTTGCAAAACCCACCAGCATGTTCATGAATGACAGTTATGCCCCTCCTGACATCACAAACTGTAAGTTCATCTTATCTTTCTGATTTAATTAATTTTTCCTTAAGGCTTTAACATATTTCATTTTTAGTGTTCATTTTAACTGTTTCAAGGTTTTAAAAATTATGTGGGGCAAAAATCTGGTATATGTTGACAAATGAGGAAAATTATATGCTGTACAGGACAACATCCTATAGCTTGTATACTGAAAAGATAGCAACAGCGGGGCTCCAGGTGTGTTTGTGTGGCTGTCATGGCCCAGTCCTGGAGGCTCAGTGCTGCTCATCACTTGCTGATGAGTACAAGGAGAGAGAACAAATGCCTCATGCCCTTGGGGGCTGTGAAGAGTAGCAAGCAATGCACTGTGAGGGTGTTCAGTGTCCTGTAAACTAAGCAAGAGATGATACTCTTTCAGCTAGAGGTTAGTGGTGCTCTGACATTTTTCCTGTTTTCCTGGTTTTTCGTGAGCTTGCATATACTTGAATAAACTGACCTGGGAGGATGGGAAGTTCTTGCTCTGGTGCCTGTGTGTGAATATGTTAAAAAATTCCATGTTAACTTACTTGAAATCTGACTTCAGTTTTGACATAATTGTTGACAAGTCAAAGGGAAAACCAACAAATGCTGTATTAAAAAGTAGTTACAAGAATTTCTTGTTGACATAAGGGTACTACTGACAAGAATATTTTCAAAGCACACATACAAATCCAGAAAGTTCAGAGTTGAACTACAATGTAAAGAAATATTTGAGTTGAGTATACTTTGAGACGGTTATTATCATTTAGTGGTTGGAGAAAGGGAAGAGAATGATATAACTGTATCTTTCCAAGACTAAATAGACTGATTTTTCTGGATGACCAGTTTTACTCATGTTGTCACATGAAATGGTTCTAGGGGAGAGTTATTTTAGGTATTGCTTTGTTTCCTGCCATTAGATATGTGTAATTGATATGTAGCACTGATCTGTTTAGCTACTACTTCATATGAAAAAAAGGAGCACTTTGGGACTGAAAGATGTAATTGAAAACAGTATGAAAAGAACAACAAACAAAAGTGCAGCACAACAGAGGACTGAAGTACCTTATAAGCCCATCATTTATTGGCAATAGCTACAATACCTTAAAATCTATTTGTAAGCTTATTGAATTACAATTTGGAGGTAATTAGGTTTTATCTCTGCTGTGTTATTAGAAGGATGCTCTTGAAGGCTCCATTCTTTGACATATCTAATTTTCAGCCTCCACTGATTCTTCCTCAGTTTTCTACTCATAGATATTATGGTTAGAGAGCAGCCATTTTCCCTTACTGTATTTAGTTTGTTCAGTAACCTTTCCCAGTGTTTCCTTGGAAAGCAGACTTCCTTTTCTCTTTCCCTATAACTGACCTTTTCATATATTTCACTTTGAATTCATATTTTCTGGAACAGAGAAATCTGATTTGCAAATAGTGTTCCTGGTAATGTTGCAGTAATGCAGTTACACTGCTGTGGATTGGGGTGTGACAAACATTGAAGTATCTCATCTCTTACTGCTACACCTTGACTCAATCCTTGGAATATTTACTTTGTTAATCTTTTGTGGGGACAAAGGCAAAACCT
>VZTA01012037.1:230639-301518 GCA_013398855.1 Mohoua ochrocephala
AAGGTAGAGAAGGAGCTGATTCCTGATAATTTGCCCAGTCCTAATTAATCAATGACCCTGGCAAAGGTGGCCACTGGTTGCTGGACCTCTTGTCTCAAATGGTGGATGAACTGGAGACTCAGTTCATTGAAGGTAATCGCATCATAACGTGGAGCCATAAGAGAGACAGTGACATCTTCAAGAACACCTTGTCACCATGGCCATTGGCTGGACAGACCAGGAAAGTTCTGTCAAGGATAATCCCACATAACTGCCATGAGGATGTCCACTGCCATCTTGCCTTGAGTCCTTAATTTCTCGGTGAGCATGACTCAGTGTCACATCCATTACCTGGAGATAAATGGCCTGGTCACACGTGTAGGAGGCTCCTTCTGTCCCATTACCATCCTCCCTCCAGAGTTTCTCTCCCTTTGCTCTCCCTCTAAGTGTGATTTGAGAGATGGTGGCGTTCTGTGCAGCCAGGTATCCCATCCTTTGTGGGAAGTGTCACTTCTGTCCTTTTACTGGGAAGTGAAAAGCCAGTCTCCTGACCTGGTCATGTACCTTAAGCTCCAGCAGCTGCTTCTGGGAACCTTTCTCCTCCTACTCAAACATTCTGAAAAAAATCACAGAAGTTTTTCTCAGATTCCAGGTGTCTTGCCTGTCTGTCTTTGTCCTTTAGTGACCCTTGCCAAGGTTTGTAGGCTGTCTGTACTTTTGAGTAGACTTTCTGAGTTTCATTTCATTTAGCTACAGTTCCCTTCAGTTCTCTATCTGAAGATACTCTGTTTTTCACTGTTTCTGGTAGACCAAAGAAAATTCCTCTGCAAAGTGCTGGGTTCTTTGATGAAACTTTAGTCTGTTTCTTTTCCTTACATCAGGAAAGCCTTTTCTAGAAATCCAAGGCTCCAGGAGCTTGTTTCTCTGTTAATCAAAGTGCAGCTGCCTGTTACTGCAGCTGGTGCGGAGACTGAACCTACTGCCGGAATTTTGAACACAAAGCAGACCCAAAGGTCTTGCTGAGGTGTTTAATGACTTAATTCCAGGAAATCAGTTTAGTCTTTTCCTCAGTCTTTCACTTATAAGAAACAACTGCGTGTGTCTGAGCTGCTAAATGCTATTTTTCTAATACAGGACAGAACAAAAGCTCTTCTAGTACCTCTCAGCATTTGCACATTTACATTGGAAATCTCAGAGGGAGACATCAATCTCCTCAAAGGCTGTTTCTTGCTTTATAAAGGAGTATGATATCTTTGCAACTAGAATACCTCTGCTTTCTGCAAGAAGCTGCTCAATTAGATAGAACTCCTACCAAAAAATGGTGGCACCTGTATGTAGTATTTTATACTGCATTTAGCTGAGCAGTACAGGGCTCAAGAGGTTTAGGTTAGGGATTCTGAAGAGCTTTCACCAGATGGCAGATATTAAAGTGGTATTTTCTAGGATCACCTGGATTGTGAGTCAGTGTTGAAACAATTACCAGGCTTCTTTCTTCACCTACTCACCTGCAGCTCTTTCGAGACATGTATTTGCAATCCTCCTTCCTATTTCTGTCCATGAGAATCCTTTTATCCAGGTTCTTAGGAGTTCAGTCCTACCATACAGGAGAAGTAAGACGTGCACAGAGGCTCCCTGTGAACATGTCTGTTACAAATGATGTCCAGGTAGAAACTCTACTACCTGAGTTTATATATAAACTGCTCACTTACAGAACCCCCTTGGGAGGGTTTTTTGTTTGCTTATTTTATTTCTGTGTGGTTTTTTTTTTTTTTTTATTCTCATTTTATCAGAAGCATTTAAAAGCACAGTGCACAGTACCTGGTACTGTGCAGAACATGCAGTAGATTGCTCACTGTGCTAACTTGTGTGAACATGGTAGTTAATTCATAAGATTTTCCCTCTGGAACTGGTTTTGTTTAGCGATAGGGCTGCCTCACTTGCCCTGGTGATGGGGATTTAAAATGCAGAGGTAATGATACTGAAGAACTGTTCAAGAACCAGGTTCACAAATTTCAATGTCGAGGTTTTGTGCAAAATCTGATTTTTTTTAGAACTCCTGTAGTAAGAGTGTCAGCCACACAATAGCTGCCTTGTCAGGTGGTCTGATGGCTCAAAAGAAGGGACCAAATAAGTTAGTATCTCTATAGATAATTAAATAATTTGATGCTTCCTTGGGGCTAGTGCCTTGGAATCAAGGGATATTTGATCAAGAGGTTTCTGAGATTCTGATTTATGGCAGTATTTATTGGGAAGAGTACAGATGTTGTGCCAACACTGTGCACCTGGGGCTGAAAATTGACCTCTGTCATTTGATATTTATCAGAGTGAGTGAATGGCTTCCAGCTGCTCGTGGGGGAAGTTACTGTTGGAAATCTTGTTAAAGAAGAGTTGGGGCTGTTTGAGGCCAGAGATTCAGCAGGGAATGAATGTGGAAAAAATAGCTGATGGTTGTGTGCTGTGGCTCTAGAGACTGGGATGTGTGTGGGTGATGAGGTGATGAAAGCTTGGCCACAGACCTGGAATAATTGATTGCTCTGTCTGTTTCTATTGCTTCTGTGAGATTTATCTTTTAGGTCTTGGGGTGTGGATTGCCAGTCTAAACAGTTTCTTTACAGTGATCTGCATTTTCTGACTCAAGAAGAGTAAAATTAGGAAAGATTGTTGTTTCTGAGCACATTGCCCGCTGAGTGCTGTTCTCTGCTCTCTGTCAGGCTGAAAAATGAGAACTTCCAGTACAGAAAACATGGAAATGCAACAGAAGTCCCCCTCCATGTTTCTTGTGTGCAGAGGAACACCAGCACTGCGGGTGGGATGGTCCTGTGTCCTGAGCATTGGTGGCTCAGCTGATAAGTGTGTGATAATCAGAGCTATTAGCCTGCTGGGGGGGTCATATGTCAGTAGGAGTGTAAACTGCCTCCATAATCTATACATAAATTGTGGCCATTAAATGGTTCCTGTAACAAATACCCAGTGATTTGCTCATTTAAATGCTTTTAAAGTTATTCAATTGAAATACTACTGAGAAGGTGTAGTATTTGCTGTTTAAAACACCGACATTACCTGTGAAGTGCATGTAGTAGAATATCAGAGTCAGAAAAGTGGCTAAATGGTTTTTGAGAGAGAGGACATGCTTCCTGTACAGGCCTCCTTTGAAGACATTATTAGTGACGCATTTTTGACTCCTACTTAATTTCAAAGTATTTTTTCCTTCGTATTTTTGTGCCTTGGTACAGTATTTCCACCCTGCATTGAGAAATAAAATACTGGAAGGTATGGAATAGTCAGTTTCTTCACTAGACATGAATGCCTTGTCATTTCTTAAATGGCATAAGTACAGGAAGAGAAGAATATGTAATAACAGTAAAAGACAATAAAGTTTTAATTTTATTTCCCATTTTAGAGATTGTACTTGTGATTGGTGTCCTCAATTTACAGACAATAGGAAAATAATAGGAAATCTTCCATTTTTTCTTTTTGTCTAGAACTGTCTTATGTGAAGGAGAGGGTGGATTTGGAAATGGAATTTCTTCTTAAGAGTCTGACTTTTCCTGTCAAAGCAAGTTGATTTTATGCATGCAATTTTCTGTTCATCTGAAAGACAGTTCCTTTATCAGTTCCATCAGTAATAATATTTACCTGGAAATAGAAGTTTAGACCTCATTTAGGATTCAAAAAGTGATGGCTTGCCTTTTATTTCTGTCATGTTCCTCATGAATATTCTTCAGCTATAATTCCATCTAAAACAGTTTCAGGAGAGGCGCAGGCATGGTTTTGTGCAGGAGCTCCTCAGAGAGCCTCTTCGTGCCTCGTAGGTTTGCTTTCGCAGCGCTGAGAACACCAGCCTTGAGAAAGGACCAGACTGTTCCAAGCAAGCAGCACATGTAAAACCCCATAAAGGATGTAGGCAGTGCTGTTGTGGAGCAGCCCACCGGTCTGAAATCATAAACTGTTATATTGATTGATAGCTGACTTTTAGTTACACGGTGAAAGGATAAAAAAAAATTTCAAATAAGGTCATGTAGTAGGTGGTGTTTATGTTTCTGAACACAGTGCAGTTAAAAGCTTTAGGAACTTGAAAAACAATCAAAGGAGAAGTACTGTACATCAATGAATATAGAATTTGTATCTCATTGCTTCCTATAAAATATGCATCATTATGGCTGCCATTGGCTTGTTAAAAGCAATTTCAAATTCATTTCGTGAAATGACATAATTTAGTGCATGAACAGAATGTACAGAGCTGCTATACTGTGCAACAGTTGTTCGGGTTTTTTAATCAAAACCCATTTTCCTGTAGTTGGAAAAGAGCTCATAATATCTTGCATTTCATTTTTTGTGCTTTAGCTTTAAAATTTTCTGAGAAAAAACTAAATAACTGTATTTATGTGTGCTTTTGTTTTAAGCAAAAAGTGTGTACAATGACATGGAAATAATAATGTTCTATTAAAAAACATATATTTTTTTAACTGAAAAGCAAATATTGCCATATGGTTTGGTAATCACTGTGCAAAATCTGTTGCTAAATTTCCAGTGTGACTAAAAATCCCAAGTTTTGAAATTGACAGTTAGGTGTCCAAATCTCTTACCAGTGCACAGAAACTGTGTATTGTACTGGGACAGATGGAAGGTAATGGGATTTATGAAGTCCTTGCAGGGAGTAGAAGGCTGAAGGTGCAATGTGTGTGTGTTACTGCTGTTCTAAAAAACTGTATTAGGAATCACATATGTTGAACAGCTCCTAATTTTTAGGGAATTCTCAGATGTGAATGCTTATGTTGATCGTTTGGTTTTAGCAAAGGCGGCATTCTCTTTGCTTTAAAAAGGAGACTGTGCAGATTGCTTCTGCAATCCGTGTCATGTATGTTCAGTTAAAGAGCTTTGGGTTTAGTGTAAATCCTCAGAGGTCAGGTACCCCAGCAGATACAGCAAGTGAGAGCAAAGAGAGTCTGGCAACTTTAATAATACCGAATCTGTGAAGTGTCCCCACCCTTCATGTTTAAGCCTCAAAGCACATACACCAGGAAAAACGTTTCCAATTGTAGAACATGCTTTGTAATAGCAAACAGTGGGTATGACTGTGCCTTAATGAGCACTTAAAATTGATGTGCCTAACTTGGAAATATCATGCACCTTCTTAATTATTTATTGGAACAATTCTCCTAGTGTTGTAGAATATTTTCCATCAATTGTAATCATTAAGATGCTAAATTTCTTCTAGTATGTGTGTTGTGGTTCAGTTAAAACTTTGCTGCAGTCAAGTTAAAGACAGCTTTAAAACAGATACATCTCCAGACTGTCCCCATGGGCTTCAACTATCCGCAGCAACTGTTTCTAAAAAAGTTTTCTTTGAGACACAATCAAACTGAAAAATTTGCTTACTGGCTTAGTGAGGAGACCAGGGAATGTGCAGACTTAACACACAATTTTAGAACTATGATATTTATAATAGATCATTTGAATTGCTATAGTTTGTTTATAGAAGAGGTCATTCCTTTGTTTCAGTTCCTCCAGCTCTTTTTCTGTATTATCCTGATGGCTTTTCTTGTTTTCCTTCCCCCTCTGTGAAGCTTATTCTCAGCCAGTGGATAACCATATCACTCCATCTGCCTACCTGGGACAGTCCATGCCCCCAGCATCACCAGGGCGATATTCACCAGTTCCCAAGGGAATGCTTGGAGATGATGAGATTACCAGGTAATGAATAACCAAAGCTAAGTGTCAAATTGATTAACCAGGGAAGCTCCAAGATGTGTTTGTGGGCAAAATACTAGTGAATGCTATATTTTATTTCAAGAAATAGATGTTAGTTTTTTAACTCTTGTAAACGTTGTTGCAAGGAGAAAACTAGGTACATTTATATGTGTATATGAACACACTTCATTTATCATTCCAGGAATAGCGTTAAAAGAGAAAGCCCTGGGAATGCTGCCTGCATTGACAGAGATTTTTAGGATGGCAGTATGAGCAGACCAGAGATTTTCTTATATCAAAGCAAGCAATGTTTGGGTCCTCCCTGCCCCCACAGACAAGGGTTTGTTTTGATGGATTCTAAATCCAGAAAGGCTGGAGAGCTCTTAATCCTTTCCCATTACCAGACCGTTCATTCCTTCAGTGGTTCAGTAGATTGCATTAATCTTTTGTTCATCATTGCTGATAAAGGCAAGCTCTTGTAATTTTGTTGCCCTTCTGTTCTGCAAGTATAGGGATGTTATACTGCATTTTCAGTGTGCTGTTGCTGAATTCTGTGTCACACCATCATCTGATGTGGATAATGTCACTCAGATTCCGAGGCAGGGCCCACCCAGGATTGAAACCTAAGTGGCATAATGAATTGGAGAATTGATTTTAGTGTAAGTGTAGTGGAAGGTAGGATATGTCTTTGTACTGATTTTTAATTTAGGGTTAGGTAGACATATAAGCCAAAATGATTCTGTCCTGATATCATTACGGTTTTATTGCTTTCCTTTAAAATTGCTATGAAAGGCTGTTTTTAGATTTCCTCTGAAATGCAAGGGCTATTCAGAAAATGTTTAGATTTTCTTTAAATTACCTTCTCATATTACACTCTCTCCATCCCAAAAAGAAGTTTATAAATTTTGAGTGTTATTTTAAAAGATACTGCATCTTTCTGTTCTCCCTTCTTTTCTGTTTTTGTTAATGTATTGGTGTGATCCAGAGCAATATATATATAGATTTTCACGATGTCATTTATTTGTTATAGAATAGTGCTCTGAAAAAATGAATATAACAGTTGATGGGGGTGAAATTTAAGAATTTGACCTCAATATGATTTAATAGCTAGTGCAAATTTGAGTGACTTTAAAGATTGGACTACATGATATTTTTTGTTTTGGAAAAAAAGCAACTTCTTACTTAATCCTGTAAATTAATAATTAATGCCTCCAAATACTTAATGTCCATTAATTGTGCTTTAGTGCTCTCTAGTGATTTTTGAAATGCAGTGCACACTTGCTCTGCTTTATTAGAAATGTCTTGCTCTGAGATCATTTATGCTTTTCTTGTATTAGATCGAGTAGCAAATTAGTAGATTTTTGGAAGGAGTCTTTCTGCGTTAGAAGTTGACCAGCCTTATCAATATTTCTTCTTTCCTCCCCTCATTCAACTTAGGAGGGGATCCTATGAAAAGGAGAGCAACAACTTGGTTTAGTTTAACTTTTTCAGTTGCTGTTGCTTCATTAAAATTGAAAATGTATTTGAGAATGTCACAACCCACACTGATGTTCTTGAACGATATGGAAAAGTATGAAGTAATGACATTTAGTGTGGAATAGAATTGTAGCATAATAGGAATTTGTTTATTTATTTATTTATACATACCTACTTACAGATTTGTTCAGTTCACCTAACAACAGGGAGGGGATTTTGTTTTGCATCTAGAAGCTTTTCTAATTGTTTATTTTACTTTTACTCGTGTTTAGTGACCAAGATTTCATATTCCTTTCTTTTCCTTCAGGGAGCCGAGAAAGGTCGTCCTACATCGAGGATCAACAGGTCTTGGTTTCAACATTGTGGGAGGAGAAGATGGAGAAGGAATTTTCATCTCTTTCATCCTTGCAGGAGGGCCAGCTGACCTGAGTGGAGAGCTTAGGAAAGGAGATCGGATAATTTCTGTAGGATTCCTTGCTTCTTTTATTTAAACAGCAACAAAAGTTTCCCCCTCCCTGCATATTAATGCCAATTAATGATATACAAAGAATGTTATTAATTGAGCTAAATTTGAGATAATGGAACAGGTGCCAATATACTTCCAAAGTATCTTTGAGGACTTTAGTCTGCCTCAGTTTCTCATCTATAACCTGATTAAAACAGCACTTCCCTCTCTCAGAGACGTTCAGTGAAGACATTAACTTACCTCAGTCTGGTAGCTGAGGGCTGTGTGTGTCTAAATGGAAAGAATACTGGTTTCAGAAATAAGCCTTCTAGTGAGATGGAGACACTTGGCAGCAGTGTCTAAAACTGGGTCTTTACTTCCTGGAGCAACTGCTGAACTTCCTATCAGTCCTACAAAGATCCATCTCATACCTCTCTAAGAGCTTTATCTATATTAATATTGAAGGTCATACATATTTTGTGTGTTTCGTTGTGAAATAATTTATGGAGAATCATTTCTTTGGACAATTATATTGTAGTTTGGAAGTTATTTAAGAGGAAAAATGTCCTTTTAACAGCTGTTATTAAAACTGATATTAAAGCACATCTTTTTTTTAGTTTGACCTGTGAAAACTGCTTTTGGTCTAAAATGTGGAACGCACATTTCTGCTTCAGTTTTTTGTGATGCTATTTTTAAATCTGCTGCATTGAAAACAATGCCAGATTCACAGAGGGTGTTGTCTGTCAGTGGATGTGGTGACAGCATGGTCTGTAGGCACTCTTTGGCTGAGAAGGTCCCTGAACCATCATAAAAAGTAACATTTTCTGTGTCTCTTTAAAAAGAAAGAAAACACTCTTAAAGAAGAAGAAAATTGTCTATTCACTGAGTGATGTACTGTGATAGTCTCAGTAATTCTTAAGAAGGGTGTATGTGAGAGAGGATTTTATTGACACTTGGTTTCAGGAAGGATATTGGGAACAGGGGAAATTCACGTGGCATGGAAACTAGTTTGTGTCCAGTTAATTTTTTCCACAGGTGTGTGTTCTGCGGTGATAAAGACAAGCATTAATTTTGATAAAGAGCTTTTTTGTATTCCTTGTAGGTAAATGGAGTAGATCTAAAAGCAGCAACCCATGAGCAGGCAGCAGCAGCTCTGAAGAACGCAGGCCAAGCAGTGACTATTGTAGCTCAGTACCGTCCAGAAGGTAAGAGTTGCTTTATGCATTCAGGTTCTCTTGTACGACTTGAAAATCAGAGAAAGACAATCGACAGTCTCCTTCCACCTCACACATCTTCTGAGGAGAGGAGAAACAAATACTGTAATGGATGTTATCACATACATGTTAGCATAATTGCAGGAGACCAGATTGGAATATCCGCAAGTGTTGGTACCGTGGCCTACGACATTTCTTGCTTTCACCATTTCAGAATTTCAATTTCTTCAGTAAATGTTGCCACTGACATAACATGAAAATTAATCTAGTAAATCCGGAACTGAGTAGAAATACCCTGTTGTTCTTTTGTATTTCCAGTTGTCTTCATCCTTTAATATGCTTTTATATGCTTTAATAGTAGGAAGATAGAAGACTAATTCCATCTTTATTTTGATTCAGCTGACCTGAGGAGGCCATGAGGTTTTCATCCCTCAGTTTCACACTGAACTGTTATTTCTATTTATCCAACAGTTTCTTCTGGTCCAGATTAGAGTGCAGCTGATGCTGATTAACCATCCTTGTATGTTCTGCAGAATAGTACATCATCAATACACATATTTATCCTCTTGCATTTCTGCAGCACATTTCAAATGCCGTTGTCTATTTGAGACTTTAAAATTTTAATAGTCTAAAATGAAATGCTTCAGTCTATAAACTCGTCTATTATTCATGTTATATATACTAAGATGTTTTTGTTGTATTATGTACTGTGATGATCAGCGGATTTCTCCAGTTATGCTAAATTGGTTGGCCCAGCTCTGAATCTTCCTTGCAGAGACTTGTCTGTTTGAAACTTTCCTTTGGCAGTACTGTAGAGGGGTACGTGTAGGTGTTCATCAGGACTGGACGTGGAGCAGGGCTGCTGCCTTCATCTGTTAGGTGGCTGACAGCAGCACACTGCTAGTTGTTCTTTATTTCTTCTTTTCTGTCATGTTTCTTCTATCCTGGCCTCCCTAAGTGTTTGAAACATTAGCTTTCACATTCCCCAGCCCCTCTACCTGCATCAACACCATATCTTTCCCCTGACCCAGGAACTCTGTTCATAATAGGGCCAAATGATTGGTTTGTCTGCTTCCTGGTCAAATCCCTGCAGCCAGCCTGTGTTGCCAATGCCTGTATTGTCTCAGGAGGGTGTATCCTGGTTACATGTTCCTTCTGTACATTGCTGTGTTCCAGGATTCATTTTCTAAGAGTCCTCACTCTGAAGCTTCCTTTTAAAAAGAATAGTAAGGTCAGCATTGGTTCTGAAATATTTGCTTTGGCTTTGTGTCAGGATTGCCAAATATTTCTGTTGATACACATTTGGCCTCTCCTCTGCTTGGATCTTCAGTGTTGTCATGGGTGGGTTAAATTGTTGCACCTTCTTGCTTCTTGGGTAGGGGCCCCTCACCTAATTGAGAGATAAAATGTATGCTTTTATTTATCTCTGAGTTGTCCTTTTGAGCACCTGAGCACTTTTTTAAGTGCCCTCAAAGAGGGCATTTATGATCACTATTTCTTCTGCCAGGAAGGCATGGGCGAGGTGTTGCTCCTAAGAGAAGAACAAACGTTACTCTGGTGTAGAATATGTGCTTCCAGGACTCAAACACTTCTTTTCCCTTGCCAAAGGATATATGCCGACTTCATACAAAATCAGCAGGTTTTCAGTCATTTCTTTCTAGGATTCAGGTTTTAAGATGAAAAGAATCCTTTCATACTTTGAAAGTCAGAACCTTTTAGAAGAAGAGAACAAAACATTTTGGATGGTTTCTGCTCTTTCTGCATTGGAAATAACAGCTTTCTTCATTACCACTTGTCCAAGTAGATAATTTATTTTCTTGCAATGTGTATTGAGGTACTTGACTGATTGCTGAGATTTTGAGTCATTGCACAGAGATTTGCCCAGAGCAACATACGCTGCCTCTTAGAAATTACTCAGTTGACTGTCACTTGTAGATTTCAAGGCTAAAGCTGTACTTGTTCCTTCATGGCTACTGAAGCATTCTGAACAAGACTGTGTGCAGTTGAGCTGTATTGAGAATTCAGTTCTCAAAGACTTACGTGACCCATGTGAGAGGATGCATGTGGGAGATGTTACTCAAATTACCCTAGATTATGGGCAGACATCTGACAAATTAATCAAAGAAAGGATTGATTCCCTGCTCCTCCGCAAGATGCTTGGTCTGCATTGAGCATCTTTCTTTCTGAAAGAGTACTTAAAATCTCCATTTGGAGTGAAGATGTTGGAATCACATTAGGGCTTTCTCCCTTTTGAGGTATGCCCATGAAGGAAAAGTGTAACTAGAAAATTGAGATCCATTGTACTTTGGAGGCAAAGTCTGAATTGACTCATGGCCAGCCTACCTCAGAGAGCTCTGGTTACTGATGTGTGACATCTCTGCCTTTTTCTTACTCCTCATAAAACAAGTTTTAATGGAAGTCCAGCTGTCAGCTTTGTCGGGTCTGGTGTGGGAGGTAAATTGAATCAGATACTCATTGTTTATATCTTAGAGATTAGTAAAGAGAATATTTCCTTAAAGGTTACTGTTTGTTAGCATAGGAAACAGCAGACTGACTGCGATTTGACTTTCCAAATAGAAAATATCATCCGTGTGATTGAGTGCACTTGATAAAAGTGCGTATGTTCTTTGGTCATCTTCATATTTCCTAAATTGGAGCTTCACATGGTAGTCTTTTCTCCTCACTAGATTCATTTAAATGGTAAACTTTTTATATATATGTGTATGTGTGTGTGTGTAATGATCTTCATTTTTTATTTATGCTATTTGGAAACAGGTTAACAAGTATTAAAATATTCATAAAGTTGTTGTTCGTTGTTGGTGTTTCTCAAATGTCTTCATAAAGATGGAGAGCATCAGGTATAACTGCTTGTATTGCATATGTATTTTATTTCTATTTACGAATCCAGCAGGATTTTGTAAAAGATGCTGACAGCTAGGACAGATCAAGGAGATTCTAGACATCCATCAGGGTTGATTATAACTGAGTAAAGAGATTCAGTATGATAGCAGCATTTGGAAGACACTTGGGACCAGCTCACTTCACTCCCTGTAATTCTATATGACAGTTTGTATGTTCATAGAGGTGGTGGGGAATGCTAATTTATGTTTTTACATCCTATCACATTTCTTATTTTCCCATCATAAATTTCCCATTTGTCTTTCTCCTCCTATTTTTGGGAAAAGAGGATTTTTGCAAGCAGTTCTCTCACAGGAAAGCCTGGGTTAGGCTACAGAAAAATGAATCACTGGAAAGCTCTTCTCATGCAAAGGGTTGAATTTTCCCTATCTGTCGCTTCAAATCCATGGTAACTAAACTCTAATTACAGGATTTGGGGTAGGCTATTATGGCTGAATGAAATTGATTTTTTTGAATTTGGGCTCAAATTATGTAACTGCTGACTTCTTTCCCTTAAATCTCCACGACTTTCCTTGGTTATGGAATTGAGTGAAAACAGATGTAATTGCATTCTTTAAAATGTCCTTCTGGGCATCCCTTTAGTTTCCAGGAGTATTCAGTAAATTGGAGGGATGCCTTACAAAGTTCTTCTACTCTACTGAATTAAATGTCAGCAACTTGCCAGCGCTCTTTGGGACAGGTAAAAGCCAAACGTGGAATGTGAGTGTGTTCTGCTGTGTACAGAAATGGCTCATGCATTAGGCACCACCACACCTGTACTCAGTTGACCTAAGGCTTTCTCCTTGTAGACTCCTGGCTTTAACTTGCAACTTGCCAGGAGCTGCTGTTGGAAACTGGTCACCTGTTGGGTTGTACTGGTATATCCTTCTGTGGTACATACATGACATGGGTGTGGATACAGAATCTCCCCAGTTGCACAGATCAGTGGGTTTGGACCTGCTGGGGCTGGATGCTGCAGAGGAGGGATCTATAGTAGGAGATGAGCAGGAGTTTGTGAAACAGGAATTATCTTGTAGAAACATGATTGGGAAGTCCATGTGATGTTGTTCTCATTTTCACCTTTATTTGGAAGCTTTTCCTTACTCCCTTACTTGTACTACAAATTTCTACCTGCTTTTTAAACATCACTCATGAATGAAAAGGGATTTTGCTTTACTGTGAATTCCACTGGAAAAGAAATACTGTGATCTGGAGCAGTTTCAAAGCTGGAGATGTTGCTTCAGTACAAAAAAATGGTTTTAATAAACCATTTTAGTTTGTAGTGGCTTCTGATTCATTTCATTTTCATGTTGCTCCCTGGCTCTGCAGACACCTTATTGCCACACTGCTGCATCTCTGGGTTTTCTGCAGAGGAAAGATGGCAAGGAGGAATTGTGATGCTGGTGAGGAGGAATGAGAGGAAGCACTGAGCAATTTGGATATATGTGTATCTCCTGGGAGTGGGGATTCAGAATGGTCAGAATTATGATCATGCTGCATAGCAGGGATACAGGAACTTGAGTGCTTGAAGGGAATGTAGTGAGGAAAGGAGCAGCAAGGGGGAAGTATAGGACTGTGCAGAGGCTTACAGCTCTTGGAGGGCTCTCTGTTTCACATTGGCATCCATTATTACATTCATTCAAATTAAAAGGTCATCTGAAATGTAATAATAATGTTGCCTCAAAATTCAGAATTTCTGGTAGATTCGATTTATGCTATTCCAAAAAGGTCTGAGGTGCCAATAGGCTGCCATAACTGTATTATATCTTGAGTGGATTTAAGTGTTTAAAAATAATAGAATAGCCAAAAAATATATTAAAAATCTATTTGATTGAAATTGGGTAGAAAATAATTTAGTGGGTTAAGCTTTCTAGTGTAGTTATACTCTGATAGATCAGAACGGAGCTGTATTAAGGATATGGATAACATTGACTGCAGTTACATAAACGGTGAAGCTGCTCTTGGAGGGCCTTGAAGAAAGAAGCAGGGCAAAATTCAGATTAGCATAACATGACAGAAAAGGGTAGCAGCCCTTTCTGTTTCTCAAGGATTCACCCGACATGCCAAAAATAAAATTACATATTTTTTTCTGAAAGAGTGGTAAAATGTTTAAGTGATCAGATTAGCTTCATGTTCTTAGGTGATCTGGTGGATCAGTGTAAGATTAGGAGATGGTGGAACCAAAACATAAGAGAAGATTTCAAGGTATTTTTGTAAAACATCTGCTTCTGAACCCACATTGTTCATATAGGTAGTTAACATACATTGTTTCAGTTTTATTGATGGAAACCTTGTATTTTTCATTCTCTCTTGTCTTTAAAACAAATGACTCAAAAGAAAAAAACCAAGGAGGGAACACAAAAAAGTTTTGTTAGAGCTCTCTGCTCAATGGCCAGTGTGTGGCTGATTTTTCTGTTTATGATGCTGCATCTATGTGCTGTTTTCTAGTGGAATTCAAAAGAGAATAAGTAAACTCTGGAAAATGGTACCATTTTCATATGTATAAGCTAAGGTTGCTTTCTGAGCATTAGCCTTGAAATATATTGTAAATCTTCTGTCTGCAAAAGTCCAGCTGGGGTAGCATGAAGCCAATAATGCTTGTACAAAACTTAGTTTTCAGTAATTGTTTTTTTATCAAGGCTGAGCTTCCCTTGCTTTCTAGATGGTGACGTGGATTGTCTTAAACAAAAGTGGTTCAAAAGATCAGTGCATCTCAATTTCATAAAATGAAAATTTCTTTAAAAAAATACTTCAAGAAAAGTTTGCTCTGGTTTTGGGTATGTGGTCCCTGTTTTTCCAGGCTTCTGTTCTTGCTTATTTTGTACCTGGCTCTACTCATTTGCAAGTAATCTAGATTAGTCAATTAGAGTGTCTTCAAAACTGGACCCATCAAGATTA
Organism: Mohoua ochrocephala; assembly: GCA_013398855.1. NCBI lineage: Eukaryota > Metazoa > Chordata > Aves > Passeriformes > Acanthizidae > Mohoua > Mohoua ochrocephala. The sequence goes on from VZTA01012037.1 coordinate 245,241, forward strand.
GAAAAAGCGTTTTGCTATATATAGCCCTGATAGACACCATAAGTCGGCTTACACATGTTTTAATCCTTTAAAACCTCACTCCTACTCTTTAATATACTAAATAAAATTGCTTGTGCATGTTTGGTAAGTCTTCAGCAACATTTTTAGTGAATTCACTTCAGCAGTGACTGGACCTAGTCTCTTTCTGAGTTTTCTAGGATCTGTGGGAGGTGTTCTTAACTAAATACAAATGCAGTTTCTCTAATCTTTTGAAATTGCTTGGCCCAGTCTTTCAAGTGATTAATTGAAAGCTCATTAAACATTAGAGTGCGTGAGAGTCACCAATAACATGTGGAATTCATTGTGGTCTGTCCCAGGCAATGTTAATATCAAATGACAAGCACATTGCAGCAAAATAATATCTCCTCAAAAATGATTTATGATGTTTTTATTGTGGTCCATGAATTTTAAAAGAAAAACAAACGGAAGATCAATACAGGATCAGTGTGATGGTGGCCATCCTAACTACCAGGCTCCATTTCTCTGTTTGGAGGCACCATGAAAAGGAAAATTGAATATTCTGGGAGTTGAGAAAAGAATATAAATCAGTAGTTATATAAAATTGCCAGCACAAGAGTCCCGCTTAGACAGATCCAACGGGTCCTGCTAAAGAGGGCTTGCCTTAGACAGATGGGAAAAGGGAAGCAAGGGGCATACTTTTTTAATTAAAGTGAACTTTTCCAGCTCTACGTGGGTTCAATATATGTAAGAATCTCTGCTTCTCAGCACTGTGCTGCCATCTGTTCCCTGTACGCACATCCCTGCTTCCTTGAGTTGCTGTTCCTTCTGTGCTGTTTGCTGAATTTCCCAGCCCTTGTGTAGCCTTCTGCTCTCCTGCCCCATTTACGAGAATGTGTGTTCCAGACCAGATGCATTTTCACTGCGGCCTCGTTTTCCTCTTCCCCTGCCTGCACAGACAATTCACCACTTTTCTGAGAATCTCTGTGTTTTGTTGCCCACCAGATGGGCAGTCCAGGAGAGTTTCAGTGATCAGATCCTTTCTGGAGTTCTGATTTTCTGTTCAAGTAAATATTGACGTTGAAAACATTACAGATTTCTAGGTAAAATCACTTTAGCAGCTTGGAATCAGAGTAATCTTCCAGGATTTGCTAATCTTCCCTCCTTTTTGTTTCTTGCTGTGGAATACATGCAGACATGAAATAGGACAGATTTAGTGTAGTTTTGCACCATCTGCTTATCCAGTATAATTTTAAAGTTTAAACTTGAGCCCAGATGTATTCATCCTGTGTTCTTAACAGCTGATTATGTATAAACCTGAGTAGGCTTTGGTTTTTTTTTTTCTTTGGTTATGGTGGGGTTCTGTTGGATAAATGCCATGATTTGAAGCAGGAGGTGCTTGTGCTTCCTCGAGCTCACTGTTATACTATTCCCTCCCTGCCTCGAAACTTCTTGGAAACTTAGAGAAAATTCTAGTCAAGAAAAGATGCCCTTATTCTACTGTTCTTATTTTATGGTGTTTCATGTTGGTTTTGCTGCCTGTTACCCTTTATTTGATGTATAGCATCAGCAGCTTTCCTAAAATTCAGACCTTAAAAGAGATTCTGAGTTAAGTTTCCTTCACTGCTGTTGCATATGCATCCAGTTTTGGAGCCTGACCAAATTCTTACCTGAAAGTATTGAGAGGTTGGATTGTGTGGTCTTCTTTTGGTTTTGAATTTCTTTTTGGGTGGGTGTCTGTGTTTCTTGTACCACCAGAGTTTTTATTAAAATACTATTTCAGAATCTCAGTGTTTTGATGGCTGTGGAAATTGGAAGCATGTTTGTAAATGGAGTTCCTATGACCAGCCTGCTTCATTTGGGTTAAAATCACTTTTACTTTTTCATTTAAATAGCTTACGCCCTTTCTATTTGGTTACCCCGATAACACTACACCAGAAATCAAACATATCCCTTCTCTTCATTTCCTGTTGACCAAGAAAGCAGAGTGTCCTTTTCCTCTTGTCCACTGTGCCTGTTCCAGCTCCAAATTTCTGGAATGTTGATGTGACAAAACCTTTTTAAAAAGTTACATGTTTATATGAATGATTTTGTCACAGCCATGTGGAAGTTTGTTGTGCTGTTCACTGTGATTTAGGGGAGCAAATATCAAATTTGTCATACACTATTATATGGCTATTATGCATACCCATAAGAAAGACAGGAATTGTAAAGAAAGTAGTCCTGTAGCATTTGTGAGAATCTAGAGATGAGAAGCTGAAGGAGAGTTAGAGATTGAAGGGGCAAAAGACCCTTGATATCCAACTCTTCTTAATCACAGAGACAGAAATATAACCTCTTCTAGTCAAATTAGCAGAGCTCACACTTGATCATGCTGAAGTTGAACCAACCCTACTTGGTCAACCCCTACCAGGGGACAGGTGCTGATCCTTTGGGTATCAAACTGGTACTGCTTTTCTGATGCTATCAAGAGTCCTGCTGCTGTCTTATTTTCTGTCTCCAGCATTAGTTTCAGTACCACTGTATCTAATACTAAAGTTTCTTTTTTTAAAACCCAAAATCCTGTGTACTTTTCAGCTCCAAACCCAATGATGGTGAGAATTCTATCCATCCTGTTCCTTCCAAAACCTTCTGTTAGGAGGAATATAACTCAAATGTTATCTAGCTCTGCATCAAAGGAGCTCAGCAGATTCTGACTGCACAGTGCTTAAGCTTCTCCTAAATATGAAATTTCTTGGCACTCCTTCTTTTCGAACATAAAGCCTTCTCAGTCCCAGCCCATTAGTTTCCTTTTTTTGCTTTATTCATATGGCAGGAGCCTCTGTGAAATTATTCTTCTCCTTACTCCTACAGATGTCCCTGTCACTCATTCAGCACTTACTTCCCAGGAGTTCTGATGAGAAAAATTAAATTAATTCAGGAAGCTGCAAGACCAGCAACCCGAGGATGAAATATAGGGTAGAGTTAAGCAAGACTGGGAAATAGCCTCCCTGGTAACTCTTATATCTGTGTGCTGCATAGGAGGAAGTCTGATTCTTCAAGCAAATGACACATGACACAGAAATGTGTATTTTTTTTCCAGTAGCTGTTGCAAAGAGCTGCAGGTATTTTTAGTATTGAGCAGGCTGTAGCACAAGAAAACACTTGGATTATCTGATCTTTTCCGTGCTTACTTTCCTTTCACACAGGGGCACGCAAAAATCTTTTAGGTTTGTTGTTTCTTGGGTATAAATGAATAAAATGAGGTGACTTGCCAGAGGCCCTGCAGGGCAGCAGTAGCACAGCAGGAGTGGGTTGCTCTCTCACTGCATCTGAGCCCTTCCCCTAAGGAATGTTGCTTTCTAAAAAATGTCGTTTTCTCACATTCCTCTTCAGTTACTGTCCTGTCATCTTACATTCTTCTGTTATTAGTGATAGCATCGGTAGTGGTGGAAATAATGTTTTTGATTGTCTTGTCAAACAACTTCATCAGTTTGATTTAGTGCCAGTAAAGTGTTCGATCTGAACTTTGTCAAAAGGCACTTGGTGCTATTTTAGAAACTAAGATATCTTAAAAGCTACTAGCTTTTGCTTATAAAGGACAAAAGGTAGGGTTATTTAAGACACTGTTCATATTGTCATAATCTGGATAGGGTTAATTATAGATGCTATTGGTGCTTACTGTATGATGTGGGGAGAAAGGGCCACAGAACATAATACGATAGAACATTCACAGTTTTTAGATGGCTGTTGGAAGAACCTTAGTTTAAAGATTTTCTCAAGATTTTTTATTTTGGAGCCCTTTCTCTCAGTCTCTCACTTCCTGGATCACCGTGGTGCCCGCAGGGAGTGAGGGTGCAGCTCAGGAGAGCAGCTCATTGCCCAGTCCAGCAGCTGCTCGCGGCACACACGCCCTGGCTCTCCCAGTGTTGACTTGTTATAATCTGGCATCACGTGGTCTCCTGGGGAAGGTGGTGGCTGCAGAACATTTCCTTTGACTAGGAAGGGTTTACAAGTGGATCTGTTGATCCTGAAGTCCAAACTATTCAGCTGAAGGAAAAACTTACTTGCTCTGAGTTCGTATTTTTTGCTGACTGCATGTAAGTACCTCACTTCAGGAGATGTTTGTCCTGAAGAAGCAATTACTATTTTCCTGCCTGCCTTTGTAGCTAAAATCAAATGCATTTAGCATAGTTTTATTAGTACACGGTGCTGCTTAAGAACACAATCCGTTTTTCCAGGATTAACATTGTACATAATTCTGTGGGGGCAGTTTGAATCTCTAATGCTGTTTACAAGTGGATTGAAATTCATGCCAGAATTCTGGATTTTTTTTTTTTCCTTTCCTGAGCTCCCAGAGGAACATGGTCTTATTTCAGAAGATGTTTTGCATATTTCTCACCTTGTAGTGTTAAATTCTTTATCTCAATCAAATCCAGTAATTTCAAAGTACAGACATTTTTCATTCCCATTTCTTAACACTTTAAATTTAAAATACATAGTTCTTGATTATAAACATGTATTTCATATATGTGTTATGAAGTTTCCTTTCTGTCATGGGTTAAAATTTATCTGTAGCTGTCTTTTTATTTCTATGAAATTGATAATTATTAGTAGAAATGTTTGTCTTAATTAGAAAAAAATAGTTACTGTGAACTATAGATTACAATCATGGAATTTTGAAGTATAATATTCTTGTGCATTTTCTTTTTCTAATCAAAATTATTTCGGATTTTCTTTCAGTTTAATTGCTGAAGTTTGGCAGGAAATTAATTGCCATGCCTGTGTTTGTTACAGAATACAGTCGTTTTGAAGCTAAAATCCATGATTTACGGGAGCAGATGATGAACAGTAGCATTAGTTCAGGATCAGGATCTTTGCGAACCAGCCAGAAGAGATCCCTCTATGTCAGGTAATCATCTTTTTCATAGTATTGATACTGTGTTTTTCTGCTTTCCTGTAGACTTACTATTTTAGTATCTGCATTTTCATGCAATTATTTACTAAGTATTAATAAATGGATACTTATATGCAAATATCATAAAAATAAAGTTTTATTTAGACTGATTAATGTAATATGGCTGAAAAAAACGTAATATCCCTGAGAGCCCTATATGAACTTTGAAGAGTGGTGCTATTATTGGCTTTTTGTCCTTTCATGTGAGAGAGATGATAATCCTTCAGCAAAAACATGTATTCCTTCTTTAAGTCAGTGTATGTGAAGTCTTAAGAACTCGCTTCGTTCACTTTGTGTTTTTGTGATAGTAGTCTTGATATTCTCCCTTGTTCAGAACTTGAGTTCAAATTTATAGTCTTCCCTTTCTTAAGGTTTGACAGATTTCCATCTTATTTCCTTCAGCTTCCTTTAGTTGTTTTCTTGGCTTTGTTAAGAAGTCCTATTTCTCTATCCAATTGCATTTTGTTATGGAATATTTTTCTGTGGTAACCGAGAGAGAACATGCAAAGCAAATGAACGAAGTATACCTCATTAATTTATTCATATCAAGTTAAACATAAAGGAAGCTGAAAGGAAGTGGAAACATAAGAGCATGAAGCAGATGAGAAAATAGGTGGTTTCACAGGGAAATTATGGCAAGGTGCAGCTTATTCATGTGGCACTCAACACCTACATCAGTTATCATGCACAGATAAAGCATAACATTTCAAGTATGGAACGTGGGTAGAAGGATCGCATTTTTAAAAATAAATTGGTTTTTGGGTTCCCCAAATCCTCTCATCTCTGGGTTGAATCAGGGCCAGCAGTAGCCTCTTGGTAGGGGCCGGAATGTTTCAGTAGAACAGGTGAGGCTTCAAGTAGTGCCGGTGCTTGGGTTAAACATGGTTACAAATGTTGTAGGACCTCACTGGTTTACCTGCTAAAAGTAAGCAGGCTCAGGTGCTGTTGACTTTTCCCATCCAAAGCAGACACTGTTTTGTTCATAGTGTATTCTGTCTGCTGAGCTATGGGAAAGGCAGCAAGTTACACACGAAGCAGTTCCCCTGAGTAATTGCATCGATGCTCAGAGAAGTCATGGTCCTTTGCAACCTGTTTCTGAATGCTTTGACACAAATGTGGCTACATACTCATAGGGCTTCTGTTTAGCTTGACTCTAACAGGTAGTCCTTATGTTTTGACCTATCGTTTCAGTAGCTGGATTCTGTTCTCTTAGATCTGAGCCTCCTTTTTTTCTTTTTTTGTACTTCTGTCTGCATTAAATGTTTTGGGGGTCAAAATTTAAATCTCTAAAAATAAATGCCTTAAATACTAAGGGTAAGTGCTTGATATCACAGTTATCCATACCTCTGCATTTCCACAGCTAGGTAGGTGTACATATGGATATTGTGCTGAGATCTTCCTTTCCATAATCCCAAGATTTATTGCTTTAGCCCTCATCATATAACTAAGCCTAAACAATTCTAAATGCTTTTATTTTGCTTGGTTAGCTATAGCCTGATTAGGTTCTAAACCGCTTATGCTCATGTTCACACACTGGTCTGATATTTTGACCCACTGACAAGCATTTTATGTTTATGTAGCTTTTATTCCACTGATGGAAGTTGTTGAGCTTTTGACTTGGCAGCTGCTGCAGAACTTGCAGCCCTCTCCAGGTTGTTGGCAGAAGGCTTGTGGGGACTAGTTTCATTGAAGGTTTTCGAGGCTCAATAATCAGTGTTGGTATAAGTCAGTACAAAAATCTAAAATGCAAAAATTCCACAGCAGAAGTGCTTTTCTACCCACATCTCTTTACAGAGGGTGCTGTTAGGGCTTTTGGGATCTGCTCGTGTCATCACACCAAAAGTTGCCAAAGACTGAGAGGCAACTTTGTATGCACAGAAAGGGTTCACAGCTGTTCTGTCTGGTTTCTGATGAAATTTTGACCACATTGAAGTAACTTTTATGAATATTTTCACATATTGCTAGATACTGACAGAACATGTTAGTTATCCACTTTATTCCTGATAATAAGTGACACTGGTATAATCATACTGTACTTTTAATTGTACCACTTCAAAGCCAATTCTAGTAACTTCAGCTATCTTTTTTCAGTAGTACTGGGTTTTGGATATGCCTTAGAGGTTGCCAGTTATGTAACAAAATGCTGAATTGAATGGTAAATCCAACAGTAAAATGTTTATAGGCATTCAATCACAATTGCAGAAAACCTATTAAATAAAAATACTCCGAAAATCGTCTCTGCTGGTTTCTCAAAATCATGGTAACAAATTAGGACATAAAATCAGCTACATCACTGTATCCCTGTAAACATGGTATCTCTAAGACTAGTCTGCCTGTAAACAGCATTTTTGTGGTATTATGTAATATTAAGGAAAAGGCGATTGTGTTTGCCTGAAAATATAATTTGAAGTAAAATGGGAGATTTTTCTTTGTAATTGTATGTATATCAAAAAATGTTGTAGCAATCTAGGAAACAGTCCTTGGAGTGCAATACAAATACAGCAATTCAGCAGCAGCAGACTCTCCATTTGCACATCCAAGTCTCCCCCCACACCACCACCCTGCCCCTCAGATGTAGTGATGTACCTTCCCTTACTTTGCTTTCTATTTCTTCCGGTCCTTGTTCCAAGAGGAGACAGATTCTCTCATAAAAATGTTCTGGGTTTGCATCTGAGCTGTATCCATATCATCTGCAGATTCAAAAAGCACACGTGAAATACCTTCACGGTATCAAGTTTCTGTGATAATATGTTGAGAGAGAGTAAATCTGCTCCATATTTTATCTCATCTTCTGTGGCAAATCTCAGTCTGCAATGTGTGTAGCATTCAAAATCAAAAATTACTCTTACCTTTGTGCGTTCTTTTGACCAGCATAATACATTCCAAATTCAAACAATGGTGCTGATTTGTGCTTGAATCAGAGAAAAAAAATGGTTATATCTCCAAGTTGAAGAAATGTAACAGTTTTAAAATGACTAGGGTATTTTAACTAAATCCTTTGGAAAAATAAGATCTCGTATTAGCAGCAGGCTCAGTGTACTTGCCTGCAGTTTAATTGGGTCATCTCTATGTTATTCTCAGAGTTCAGACATTAAGTTTCAAATATCTTTGCCAAAAACTCAGAACAAGAGAACCTCCTTTACAAGCTGACCTTCATTTATTGTGAATTGGTAAAATTAATTCATATTTAATGAAATGAAACATGGAGATGCTTTTGCTGCAGGAGTTCTTGGTTGCTTTGTTTGTTGAAGAAATGCTTCAGTCAACAGCCTATGATACTGAAAGTAATGAGTGTGGCAGGTAAAAAGATATTTATGGAAAATCTAGCACTGTTACACAGCCATTAAATTTTTGGCTTTGGAGCATAAACACTTATGAAATATGCAACTCAACTTCAGTTTCTCTAGACTTGTGGATGAAGCAGCTGAGTTACCTTTTTTTAGTGCTCTTTGGTTCCAGAGTAATACAAAGTGAAATAAAAGGGAGGACTCGGTGCTTTCTCTAGAAAATAATTTTTAGGACTTCCCATTTAAATTTAAATAGAGCTTTACAGTAAATATCATGGGACTACATTCAAAGCAGTAGTTGATCAGGAATACCAAATTTATTTTTAAGTAAATTTGGGTTTATAACTTACACTAAGTAAATATATACATGGCATATTTAATCTGTAATAAAAGTCTCCATGCAGGGAGTTAATAGAAGCAGTATTTTTTATATACCAGCCTGTAGATAAATGCATCATCTGGGCTGTGAAGTGAGTTCTTGGTTGATGACATGCCAGGCATACAGGAAAAGCTGTGTTAATCACTTGGATTCAAAAGAAATTTTCCTTAATTCTATTTGCTTTTAAAGTCATATATACGATCATTAGCAGTTCCTGGGATTCCAATAAATGTTAGCTGCCTGGTTTTGTCACTATTGTGTGACACCCTAAACGATCTTTTTGTAAAACCATCTTCATCAGCTTTGACTTTTTTGCCTAGTAAAATTATTTTTCTTGGAGTGACTTCAGAGGAAATGTTTGAAACTGCCTTTCATTGTGCAAAAACTGTTCTGTGTAACCATCTACCTAGTTGGAAAAGCACATGTTGCTAATAATGTCTTTATCCATTTCTGCATCCTTTTCACTCCTGAGCATTTTTTCTCATGTAGTCAACATATACGTTAATGCTGCTAAGCCCAGCTCACAGCTTTTATGAATTTATATGCAAACTCAAAAATAGAAGTTAAAAGTGGAGCTGGTAGAAATCATTGCGTGAATGCTAACAAGGAATCTCAGGAAATAAATTTCACGATGCATGTAATTAATTCAGTGAAAATGTATACAACTTGAGTCCGCATTGAAAGTACATACTGGATTATGTGCAGTTTATTTTGAGATATGAAATGATATTCGTCCAGAGTGTCTCTTGAACAAATGTGCAGAATAAATGTGGAAGAATAACTACTTCCTATCTGAATCATTTTCTTACCTGGAATATTTTGGCTATTTCAAAGAAAAAAAAAAGCTCTGATTTAAAAAAAAATAATCAGGATGTCCTGAGTGTGCTATGAAATTAACCCAAAAGATCTTATCATGAAGGTTGCACTGCTAAGGAAGGTGATATTTCAACCTCCAAGCTATTTCAAAACTGAGAGCCTAAATTTTGTTATAGAGTTAAATTAATGATATTGCAGACTTAAATATAAGGCTCTTTGTGTCTGAAGAGTAAGGATTTTGAAGCCATTTTAAAACTTCTGTGGTTTTTTAGACATTTTAAAAATGTTTACTAAAACCTTTAATCCTTTAGGTAAAGTTGTTTTATATTTTATAGCCCAAGAAAGGCATGGTGTCTCAAACAACTCTGGTTTTGCAATAGATGCTGAAGGTGAATTGGTCTGCCAGAATATTTTGAATTTTTTCCCTGTAAACAATTCGTTATTGGTTATGAACAAATGCAGTTCAAACCCAAAGAAATACACTCGGTGCTTTAGAAAGGCAAAATTCACAAAGCTGAGATACATTTTGGAACAAACAGGTTATGATTTACATGGGTTAAAAATTTCTGTGATATTAAAAATCTAGCAGAAAAAGGTATGTAAGACCAGCCTTTGGGATAAAGAAATAAGCTGAATTTGGACAAGGAAAATGACACCCTTTTAAATCATCCCATTGTAATCTGTTGGTACTACTCTGTGAGGGCTTGGTATGGAGCAAGTTGAATTTGGGTATTGTTCAGAAAGTGCAGCACTGACAACATACAAGCTGACAGATGAAATAATTGAGGATTTTTGGGACTGTGTCATACAAGCACTTATTTTACATAGGTGAGGTTCAGGAACCATTTTCAAATATAAAAGAAGAGTCGTTTAGAAGGCAGAATCTTAGGAGTATGAGTATCTCTTGCTGTTTGCTGCGAGCCTCCTGTCATCTTTCATTTCCACGTCCTCATTAAACCCTCAGCTGTGCCAGGGAGAAGCATACTCCAGATATCTTCATTTCCTCAGGGAACTTGTCCAGGTATAAAATGATCCAAAAGGGAGAAAACATATTACTTGTAAACCAGATCAGTTCCCCAGCGTGGTGGACCATGTGCCTTTTCAGGCAACTGTGCTTTCCTAAGCAAGAAGGGGAACGGGAGTCAGTACAAAGCAGGCATGGATGTGGGCAGGGTAATAGTGGCTTGCATAAACCACTCTTGCTGCCAGAGGGAATGTTAATAAAACTGGAGTCACGCAGCTGCTGTTCAGGTATTGTGACTGCCTATTATTTGAAAACAGGCTTACATTAGGAAAAAGGATAAGATTCTCTTGACATGGTCAGGAATTTCCCAAAAGAATGTGCATAAGGTTCTCTGCCTTTAGGTACTACGGTAGCAAAGTGGTGATCAGATCATATTTCTAAGTAGGTTTTTTTTCCTAGGAGCAGGATGACTTTTTTATCAGGATGGCTGACTTTTATTTGAAAGACAGTACTAAGCTGTACTAAATTACTAAATAATTTCAATTTATAACTTGGTATGAAACAGTGTACTTTACAGAACTTTTGACAGCGCTGTATGCTTTAAATACTTGCTTGCCTCTTTTATCCTAGGCTGACATGTAACTTGCTCTGTGCAAAGTACTTATTGAATTGCAGAAGGTGTCTTCTATAGAGCTTTTGAAAAGCACTAGAGGTTTGCTCTGGATGAAGTTTTTTCTCATTCATTAAAGCTTAGAAGTGTGTGTGGATACAGTACTACATATTCTGTGTGTGTATGAGAGAGTGTATTCAGCCTTCTTGTAAGTACCTGTCAGAATGATGCAATCATTTATGAATAGCACAGGCAGCTTGCTTCATATTTTGTGCTATTCATACTCTCCTGGTTTTTTCTTGCTTTTTTCTATGTTTAATTTTTTCTTTTCAATGTAGAGCTCTTTTTGATTATGACAAGACTAAAGACAGTGGCCTTCCGAGTCAAGGATTGAACTTCAAATTTGGCGATATTCTCCATGTCATTAATGCTTCTGATGATGAGTGGTGGCAAGCACGGCAGGTAACTCCAGATGGAGAAAGTGATGAAATTGGAGTTATCCCAAGCAAACGGAGGTATGTCATACTGTATTGACTTTGAGATGTCTGCTATTAAACACCTGATCTGATTAATACATATACTGTATATGCTTTTCTCTTGGTTGTTAATTCTGTACCACATCAGCCACTTGTTTGATTTTATTTTTTTTTTTTTTTAAAGTAATCTGTAGTGGGATTCTCATTTACTCAATGAGAAGTTTATTAAAACCCTATTTAGCCTTAGGAGTTGTGTGCTGAAGTTGATAAAGGTAGTCCACATCCACCGTCTCTGTTCTCACTGTAAGCAAGTTGGGGGTTTAATGAAATTACATGTGGGTTTAATAACATTACACGTAGATTTAATAACAGTTTAATACCCATTTATGTATGAAAAGGTGCAAAGTGAATTTTATTCAAGTCAAGACACTATCGTGAATTCTTTCTGCCCAGAACCTGGAAAACTGGAAAATCATTCTTTGGTAGCCAGTGCCGATGGAGATGAGGTTTTGGTTGGCATCCTGGAGACTCAAATAAGAGTTTAGGTGCTCTGAATCTTAATATCTGCTGTTGACTGATAATTGAGGCTGTTCACTTACTGTGTCGTGTTTCCTCTTTGCACCCTCTGGATTTATTGAACACGTATAGCCGCAAAATACTCCCAACTCTCACAGCTCATCACTTGAGAAATAACAGTTTTCCATTAGCAGGCTTCCATTTTCTGAATGTGTCATAAGCAATAAAATGCATAGTACAAAAGGTACATCAATACAGTTCTGTTGTAACAAGCAGTGACTTGAAGTTCTGGAGTTTTGCTGATTCTGCCATTGTTGTGTGTGTTCTTGTGGTAGAGTTGAGAAGAAAGAACGAGCCCGTTTGAAGACAGTGAAATTCAATTCCAAAACAAGAGGAGATAAAGGGGTGAGTTAATGAAGTCCTGGCATTGTGAATGGTAACATTTTTCAGTGGTTTTATGTGTGGAGATTCAGTTTCAGATTTGAGTGAAAAGACTAAATTCTATCAAATAGAAATAAAATAATTCTGAGCACCAAAGCAGATTTTAATTGCCAAAACACTGCAAATTGTTTAAAGAATTATCATGGAAATATATATGCATTGATACTGTAATGTAGTAGGAGCTGTATATCTTAACCAAGTATTGAACAGTGCCATTTCTGGCAGCTGTGGTTCCTGTCCCAGTACATGTGATGGGAATGAGTGGTGAGAAAGCAGTGAGGCTACTGAAGTAGTAATAGGAATGTTTATAGCCAAAATTATATCAATTTCATAATGGCCCAACAGCCAAATTTTTTTTATTGTTTTGAGAGTGAGGCTTTTTTGCGATGTTTTGGCTGTTCTGAAATTTGAGAAACAATTCCACAACCTTACCATTTCTACCAGTGGTATATGACTAGTAATTTCAAGACTTAGGCACATGCACCTTAGATGTAAGTCTTCTAAAGTAATAATATATTGCCATTTTGAAAAATCTGAAGGGTGCTTTAAGCTCCTGAGGAAGTATTTCTTAAATAGTGATTATATTTTTAATTGCACTAATGCTGTAGCATTGGTTAGTCGTTATTGTAAATCCCACAAATGCCTGCTAGTAATTTATTTCAGTTACAATGTTTGCATAACTTCAGAAATCACATATATAAAATATTAAAGCTTCAGTATTATGTCCCGATAGTGTAGGACTGCAAAGTATAAAGACTCTAAAATCCATGTATACATTCCTCTGCTACATGGCAAAGGTTTCAGTTATTAATGAAATGTCATGTTTTTCCCCATAATTATTTTTTAAAAAGGAAATCAATATCTCTAGCTACTTTCTGATGCACAATTATGGTACTGCCTTGGAGATTCACTGGATTATTTGCAGTATTTTTCTGTTTTGGTGCATTCGTAGTTTGGTATTGGAATAAAATGTTATCAACTGACATGGTAATTTGAGTTTGCATTTTAGAAGTCATATAAAGAGTGGCTTAAATACTTCAGATTCTTTTCATTACATTAAGTAATTTTTCAAATGTTACCATGTTCTTTGAAAGATAATTGCATGGTTTTGGAGTTTGTCTACCAATAAGCTGCAAACAGTTAATTACTGCCGTGTTTGAAGTAGCGTTTTGACAACAGCAGAGTTGGTGCACAGTCCCTGTGTACTAACAGAGCACCAAGGAAATGCATGGAATACTGAGTGGAAAAGCAACTACGCTTGCCATTGATGTAGAACTGCAATTCTCTTTCTTTAGTAACACTTCATTTTGCAAACACACTTACACTGTTCACAATCTTTTGCTTCAGCTGTAAATGTTTTAACATCAGAGTTTCTCCTGAAAGTATTCCTCTTGTGTTTGTCATGATGGTACTTTGCCCAGTAAGTTGACTGCACCGTACATGTCCTCATGGATCATGTGCCTTCCTGTGTCTGTGTATGCTAATACTCCATGAACAGGATGAAATACCAGTTTTGTACCGTTTTTGAAAATTTCTACACTCAGACATTGAAGAATAACCGTAGTGATGGCTGACATTAAAATCCATGTTCCTTTCATTGTAAGGAATCCTAAAAAGTCTGGAGCAGAAATGGTTACATTTTATTCTTGTTTGTTCCTTTCATATACACATTTATCTCATTTTCTGTGCTGCTTCTGATTTAATATATTCCTGCTTATGATGCTTGTGAATGATTGCCAGTGGGCTTATGAAAAATTTAATGCAATTACTATGCATTTTCAACTAATAAGCAAATCCTTCTAGCTTTTTATAATCATGATATCTTTTAAAAGTAATCTTTTGGCTAATCTTTTATGCAAAATCAGTATAATATTACTTTTATTTTCTCTTTTTTTTTTTTTGGCAATGGAACTGACTCTGACCATTATACATGCAGTATATAAACTTTCATATCGGTTCAGGAAGACTTACTGTGCAGAAAGTTAAAATAATTATTATGTAATATTTTCAAAACTGTAATGAAGAACCTGCTTATGTTTTATGAAGTACAATAAATCAGCCACTCCTTTTAACTGTACAAATTGCAGATTCTCACCACCTCAGCTAAACGGAACCATTTTAGCTTTATTACATTTGTCTCCTTTTACCAAACTGAGAGACTTGCCCAAATATAGTAATTATATAGATGTGAGACTTCTACTTTTTGAATTTACATTACAGTATTTTTCAGTATACTCAGCAAGGATCTCCTCTGGACATATTTCTTTATTGTCCTTGTTCTGTAGATTACATTACTGTTCCTGGTCGTGAGAAATCATTTGCAATGACTTGACTTCTGTTAGAGAAGGTCAGGAGGCCCATAACCTAAAAATTTGCCTGTGCCAAGTATGGTCCCTGCAAGCATATGATTGGCTTGAAACTTGATCTTTTGTCTATGTGTCAAGTTGATAATTTACCAATTTTTACAGTGGAACAACAGTTTTAGTCGAACACAGATGCAAGGCAATTAAAGGTTTTATGGATTTCCTCCTTAGCACAGTATTGTTATTTCCAGAGCTCAATGTCACTGATTGTGCTCCCATGGTACCATGTGCCTCTTTAACACCTTGTAATTTCAAGTAATTTTAAAAAAAAAAACATTGGTAATGAAAATATCACTGGATTTTTCTGCTATTGCCAAGCACAGCAGAAGCATCTGTATTAAAACAGATGGCCAGAAGGATTGTTAGTCCTGTAGCAGGATGCAGCTTTTGTGTTGCACTGTAGGAAAAGAGCACAACTATGGACATTCTCTTTAGGAAGGCCAAGGGCTAGTTTTCAATTGTACCAAAAAATGTGGCCCACCATTTGAAAAAACTTTGTCCTGTTTGACCCCTAGTTGTGACTGGAATTCATTCCGTACGTAATGCTGGTAGAAAGGTAGAAATATGCCTTTTTGCCACTGTATTGCAGATAATAGAGGAATGTGAGCTCACATTGGCTGAAGAAAGACAAAAAGTTACTTGAAAGTTAACATGCTCCAAATTTTAGAAACAGTTGTTAATAGAGTCTTGAATGCATGATGATTTTTTTTTTACAATAGCTTTTAAAAGATGTTTCTGTGGTGCTTTTCTTACTTCCTGCTGCACATAGGCTCTGCTTAGCTTAGAAATAAATAGTCCTCCTACAGCACAGGGTGTCAAGACCAAGTTCGGTGTTTTCCTGTTTTACCATCCCTCCCAATGTAGTTTTTTCTGCAAACCAAATGACAAAAACATGGCAAATTTTATGTCTTGGCAAAACTGGTCAGATGGGTCACTCATGCTTAAAGATGGAAGGAAATTTCTGCTGACTTTAAGTTAGCTGTATTAGCTCTAGTTCTGGGCATAACTGCAGTTAAAACATTACTGATTTATTTATACTTTGAGGTTTTTTATTGACTTGGAACAGCAAATTAAAGGTGCTGTAGTCACATGATGTCTCCAGCAGAAGGCATGGCAGATATTACTAAACTCTGTGCTAATTACCTATAGACATCCCTATGTAGGAATGAAAATGCATTGATGCTCTCCATCACTTGGGCAAGGAGCACAGTAATAGTTTATATTCACATGGATGTAAATGTCTGTGTAAGTAACTCTGGAAATGTTTGTAGCAACTGAGATGCAGAAATTCTTCAGCAACATGAGCAGTTAATGTCAAAAGTTGCTGAACATGATCCTTGATATACAGAGTTTTTCATGTGGTAATTATAAATGCAGTCTTGAAAAACGTAATTGCCGCAGTAAAGCAATGAAATTAGTTTGTGTCTTTTGTAAGTTAATCTTTGTATTGGGATGCAGACTTACATAGAACAAAGTCATTTCTTTCAGTGAACTTGCAATGACTTGCAATAATAATACATTGATATAGGTTTTGGAGTTTTTTGTTTTAGTTGGTTGGTAACACTGCCAAATACTTCTGATGTTCTGTTATAATACCAGCTGTTTACAAAAGCCTCAGCTTTTTTTCCTTAATACTGTAACCCCTAAATGAGATAACATCAGTGATTTAATTGACTTTGAGTCATTATGGTTTGGCCATCCTACAGCAGCATAGTTTTCACTTTTTTTTTTTACACTCACAGTACGCCTAAATTTGTGAAATACAGGTCAGGCTGTATAGGATGAACCAGTTTTCTCAGTACTAAGCATGTGAAACATGGAGGATATGAGCAAAGTCATGATCCCAGTCTCTATTTCTAATGAGCTGAGAAGATAAGTGTTAAACTGAGATATGCGCTGCATAATGTGGTCGTAGGAGTCAGCTTCCGCAAAGCTGCTGGTCTGGGCCTTTGTTCACACAGACATTAGACATCCTTTGTTTTGCCCCTCCTTCTCTTCTTCAGCAGTCATTCAATGACAAGCGTAAAAAGAACCTCTTTTCCCGAAAATTTCCCTTCTACAAGAACAAGGACCAGAGTGAGCAGGAAACCAGTGATATTGACCGTAAGTATGTGGCATTCGATGGAGAGCGAAGCACAGTAGAAGGGCCTGCTAGACTGCACTAGGGTGTTACCATGGAGACAGTTTCATGAGCTGCAACAGGATGAGGAGCTTGTGGTGCCAATGGCAAACCAGTCTACAAAAGCAGTGCAACCCTTTGCTGCTAAAATAGAACTTAACACACGAGTATCCCAGTTTGGAATAAACTGGGCAACATTGTTGACTAACTGGAGGAGATAACTGCCTTCCAGTGCTGTCACTGATGCTTCCCTCTTTCTGACTTGGAGGAGAAGGCACAATATTGATGAAAGTATAATGGAGCTTACCAGCTTCTCAAATCAGTCCCTTTAGACTGGTTCTTCAAAGTCATTCATTCTAATTTGATTTTCCTAATGAAGGGAGGTTACATTGATTTTCATTGTTCCTGCCAGCACTAAAAAAAAAGTGTATTCTCAAAACATAGTTGCATCAATTTGCTGATTCAGACCAGGTTCAAAACAAACTGTATTCTCTGCCATTTGCATTACTGATTGCACTTCATGTGCCAGTCAAGTCAAATTCTATAGACTTATTTTTCCCTGTGATGTTCTAGGAACTGTCTCCTGTCGTAGCGCCAATTTTATATATTACTGACAATTATTTTCTTTGTGATTGTCTTTTTATTGCTTGCCCTCTGGGGACTACTCTGCAGGAGGTCCCTGACGACATGGGATCAAAAGGCCTGAGTAAGTGATCAAAATACTCCCAAGTTATTTTAACCTCCATCTGAAAAATTACTACTTTTTTTTTTTTGGCAGATCTCTTTGAGATTGGTGCTCTACTGGCATAAGGAGGTTGACTAAAAAGCTTTTCCTAGTTTGTAATCTTTTGGAGTTTTTGCTTTCAGGAACATGTAAAGTTTATGTGACTGTCACATTAGATTTTTTTTTTTGTTTTGTTTTCAGAAGCTTACCAGTGCTTTCTTGTTTGTCCTTAACAGTTCTGTGTTTTTAAATTTTGTGATTATTTTTTAATGTTACTTATATCTTGTCCTTGTATTTTTATTTATTTAAAAATAACCTTATGGCTTTTTACAGTAATAGTACAACCATTGCCGTGCTACTTTAACTAGTTACAGTTTTCACTCCTCTCTTTAGGCGACTGATGTTTACAGCTACTTAAAGCAAGCAAAACTTTTCCTTAACAAATGCCATGAGAGTTTTTCTGTTTGACTTATGATGCTTTTAGGCCAGGTGGAGGGCTAATAGGGGAGACTTACAAGCATTTGTTGTATTTCTGTTTGAATCCAGTGAGATTCAAAAGTTGCTGTGTACTCTTAGCAGATCTGTTTGTGTATACACACCTCACCACTAAATGTGACAAAAAAAGTCAAGACCTTGCTTTCATCACAGGTTAAATACATACACTGTTAGGCACTTAGGCAATAGGAAAAGTAGTCTCTAAAGGGATGTGGCGAAGGCCTGAGGCTACCTGGCCTCAATCATGGAGTAAAAATTCTAGTAGCTGTAACATTCATTTTTCAATTCTGAAATGGCTACTTTGAGAGGAATTCTTGGTCTAGACCAGAAGAATTTAGCAACCTTTATGGCCTTATGGTTTAGAACATAAGATCATAAGCAGCCTTTATGGCCTTGTGATCATACCTAGTTTAAACTATGTAATGTGGTCCAGAAATATCTCTAGATGACTCTATTCTATAAAAAATTGGCTTCTAGTCTGTTTTTCAGTACAGACTTTTTGACACTGCCTTACCACACTTAATGCAAGTTGTGTTACATGCTACACTCTATTTCCTCTAATTTAATCCAGTATTTTCTGCTACAAGACTCTAGATGTAATCAATGAATTGCCTGCATAAAATTCGAAATGCATAATCCCATGATTTTTACACAACAAAATTCATCCTGAAGTGAAAACCTAAAAATTGCAGGGTTACACATGAATTGTGAATTAGTGTACTTTTTATAATCTTATTTTGTGTGCTATTTGATGTTTTTCTTTTTATTAACATCAATTCCTTTCATATGAAATTAAGCTTGATCCTGAGAGCTATGAGAAGTACCTTAAAACTTTTATATGCAGTATGTATTGATTTCAGCACTTTGATATGAGTATTGTCTTTCATCTGGATTATTTTTTGTCGATTTTCTTTCTGTTTGACTCATGCCATTGGTGTATGTTCCTTATTTTTTTTCCCATTGTGTTGCAATTTCAGAGCATGTAACCTCTAATGCCAGCGATAGTGAAAGTAGTTACCGTAAGTGTTTTTAAGTTCTTTGTTTATTCAGAACCTTTGTTTTGTGGCTCTTTCTTTGTTTTTGTTTGTCTGTCTTTTCTGGGTATTTACATGTTAAATAGAACTTCCCAGTCACCTTCAGGTGAAATCTGTATTTGTGTATCTGGTGGAGTACTGCAAATTGTTCTATGTCTTTGTTTTTAAAAAACTCCCTAGAATCACTGCAAACCTCCTTTATGGATATTTTTATTGTTGTCTATGATTTTCTTAGTTCAGCTTAATTTGAATCTACTCCTATTTTTTTTTTTAAATTACGTGAGCTAGCTAGACCTGTTAAATTTAAATGTAAATTTAATGCTGACAAATATAATTATATGTAGCTGAGACTTAATACTGGAAGTGTAACCAAACTGTGTAATCTGTCAAATAATGCCATAACTATCTAAAGTTTTTCACAACTGATACTCAGATTTAATATGTATATACTTCAATGAAAGTACAGATAAGCAAACATGTATTTACCCTTGCTTTCAGCTCATTTATTTTGTCAAGCGTGGGTGCTTAGTATGAACTGTCTTCAAAGCATACGACACACATGCAGTGCTGGAGTCAGTTTTGATAAATCAGCATGCTAGTTCTCTCTCTCTCTCTGAAGACATAATGTCTTCTAAAGACCACACTCAGTTTGCATTTTCTTCTAGCATAAGCTTCAGCAGTGTCAACTATTACCCAGTAGCACTCCATGTTCATGGTGGGTAATAGGCTGCATGGTGCTGCTCTACTGTGCTTTAACATGTCTTCAACCATAGCAAGAACTCGAATCCCACTGCTCATTTCCAGGGAACAGCTTCCCAGTGAGGTTGCAGTCTAGACCTGGAAGCCACGATAGACCAGAGCAGGACAATAGCAAAGCTGAGGATTTGAAGAGAAACATGAAGAGAAGAAACAGTAGAAGTCATGCAATGGTTCGCTGCTCAGCTCCTGGCTGCCTGCTAACTGTGTAATGGGCACTGCAGAAATACATAGGTCATGTCAGGATAATGAGGAAGGTGGTTCATTAACAGATATATTTGTTTGGAAGCTGTAGATCTTTTCAGAGGTGATGAGCCACATATTTTCTTCCAGATGATGACACTGAAGGAGAGAATGTATATACATGTATGCAAAATGCTGATGGTGTTGCAGACTGTAATTGAAAAGAAACCAGTTGAGGGAGGCGTCTGTGTTCCCTGAGAATAACACAGAGTTGAGCACATGTGGAAGTTGCCTTTGACAAACAGAAATTTTAATCATTTTTAATGACACACCATTAAAACTATCTAACCATGACTGTTTCTTCATAAATTTGCTGCTTTGCTCTCTTCCCTCACTACCAAGGTTTTTCTGAGAGCTTGCTTTATTTACACTTAAAGCTCATTATTGGTACTACTAGTTAGTTTTTTTACTCTCTTGTTACTTGAGAAGCCATGATTTTATTATGAATGTCATGGATTTGCTTATCTCAATGTGTAATTCTGACCACTTTTTATTAAAATATTCTTTTAATTTCTTCTTACTGCTGTCTAATATGAAAGTTATCTTGATTACAGATGAGTACGGTTGTTCAAAAGGTTCATTCTATTAATACTAATTTTTCCAAAGTATTGAAAAGCAGTGACAATATATACTTTTTGCCCTCAATCAGGGGATGCTTTTTACTTGGTCTTATCTCTTCAGTAGTTTGCATAACTAATCTTTGACCTTATGGCAATGTGACTTCTCCAAAGAAGTATCTAATTATATGTGAGCTGGATCTTTCATAGATGAGTTGATAGTTGGTGATTCCCTATTCCTCTCCCTAGCCTAAAAAGGGTTCTGAAAGTATATACTGTCCTTCTAAAATCCATTTGCATGAGTAACTTTTTGAGATATTAAAACGTACAGGTTGCATGGTTTTGTGTCTGTCTTAAGGTATTCCTCACTTGCAACAGTTTAGGAAATTAAAGTCTTCCTTCATGTATTGCTGTAGGACAGTTTGGATGCAAATTTATTGCACAATAAGAGAAATATTTCTGTTAATGAAATGGTAAAATTTAGATTTAAAATATCAGTGGCATTTGCTTTGAAATAGATAGATCTATAGAAGCAATATATGAATTTATAAAAGTCTTCGTCTGTCATCTGTTTCTACACAACTGTGGTGTAGCCTTGGTATGTTCCTTTGCCTGTTTTAAGTATGGCTTATGGGCATCAAAGAATGCTCCAAAATCAGACAAGTGAAATACTGGTATTTTCTTCAGTTCAAAGCAATGTCATATAATTTGAGCTTGTGTCTTCAGAATTATAAATTCTCTGCTGTCACAGTTAATGTTTAGTTATTTTATTGAAAGAAATTTTACTCAGAGATATCATGTTAGACTAGAAGTAATCTTTTAGAGAGATGGCAACTGAGGTATATTTCCGATGCTTTCACTAATGTTTAAAAAGCCTACAGCTGTCAAAATTCAAGATTCAGTTATTTTAGTTTCATTCACTGCTAATGTGCTTCCTGGAGCTGAGAACAATCCAAAGCATTCTTTGCTTTCAACTTTGTCTTTAAAAATTAATTGATAAAATAGTAGTTGTTTAGTATATACAGTCATAGCTTTTTTTGGTAGAATTAGAGTGGCTGAAGATGTTTATATAAATGCCAGTTCATGATAAAGTTAATGGAAGATCTGTACACCTCGACATACACGGTTGTCAGCCATGTGTAAATATGGAAAAATGTTATTGTAAGTGCTGGCTTCAGAGAACGGAGGACGATTGTGATGCGGGTGGCATTGCTCTAGCAGTGAATGACAGCGTGCATGCATTGCATCCAGGCCACGTGGGGAACAGCATCTCAGCAAGGCTTGAAAATTCTTCTCGTGCTTGACATCAGCTTGACATGCCAGCGTACACCAGGAAGTGACTTATGCTGTATGTGTCTTATGCTTTAAAGCTCGGCGTTTGGCTTAGCTTTGTGAGTTTTATAATTCATGGCTCTTGAAAGACGTCCCTCATCAGTATCATTGGAATGCACATTGCTGAGCAATGTCTGTATCGTTCTAGTCCATGGAATGACTCCGTTGAAAGATGCTGCTTTAGGAAAAAAATACATTGATATGTCTTTGCCTTTGCATTTTAGGTGGCCAGGAGGAATATGTGTTGTCATATGAACCAGTCAATCAACAAGAAGGTTTGTAGATCTTGCTTAGTAAAAAATAATCTGAATTATCAGAATGCTTCATGTGCCTTTAAGTACTAAGCACCATGATAAACAACTTCACCCTTTTAAACTTACTGTTATTCAAATGAATAAATCATAAAGGCATAAATTATTAAATAAAATCTCTAAATTATTTAGTACAAAATCCAAAGGTGTGCTACTTCAATAATTTCTTGTGTGGTTTATATTGTGGAAGGAAAATACAGTATGCTTAACAGTTTTATTAGTGAGAATGTCAGAAATTATCATTTTCTTCTGTTTCATATTGCTTTAGCATTCTCACTGTTTCTGTCACAGCAAAATGTGTGTGAATAGATCACTTGTCTATTTATCAACTTTAATTGAAATGTCTCTAAACAGTCTTCCATTTCTGTATGGTCTTCTTATATGTCTAATTTGGTTAATAATTGCCAAGGGATTTTTTCCAGAAAAAACTAAAATTTAATGAAATGGAAATCAATAGAAAAAAATATTTTCTCACACTTGCATTTAAAAAAAAAAATGCTTTTCACTGATTTCCAGTGGAATGGTTTTGTGTCTCTTCACCTTGGTCTTGATTGTGATTCACTGTGTGAATATAGACACAATTTTTAGTGTTCCCAATCACTAGCACAGGTGCCAACAGTTGATTTACATTATTTGAGACATAGCTCATATACTTGTAAACTATTCTGATGAAAGGAATGTCCTTTGGGAATACTTATCTGTTACCTATCAAATCAGGTGGCAGTCAAAGTAAATACACATCACATATTCACAGGAATTTCGAGTGCCAAGGTTTCATTTTTGGTGTCCTGCCGTTAGTGGCGTGGCCGAGTTGTTTTTGTGACACATCCACCTGCATAGACTTTCCACTCTGATTTGGCAATCATGGCACAAAGGCCTCAGGTTATCAATAATCTTCCAGGAGTAGTAAAAACTGTTATACAAGGCTAATATAGACTACATTATTTATATCATGTAATTTGAAATATTGCAAGATGCCAAATAGAATTATGGATGAGAAATGCTTGAATTAAGACCCTACTAGAAATTGGGAAATGGGAGCCCCCTTTGATGTAAAGTAAGTTATGCCTGAAGTAGGAGACTGGAGTTTTGTCACCCTCACAGGAGCAGCTGCTGGTCTGTGTGTGCCCCTTCACCAGAGGGGCTCACAAAGGGAGAAAAAGCAGAGATTTTTGTTATTTAATTAATAGTTGATAGTTACTGGATTCAAGACATTCCTCATATGAATATAGTAATACAGTGGAAAGAAAATAGCTCTGAGTCAAATTAAGATATATTTAATAGGCCAGACTTTAATTAATTGGTACTTATTTGTGCAGACAGATTGAACCTAAAATTAAAATTTTTATTGCTGAAATTACATGATCATGACAACATACTTGGGCATTATTGTCTTAATGGTTCTTAAAGTGTGATTAGACATAATCTAATTAAGCTTAATTTTCAACCAAAACCCCTTTATTATAAATAATTAAACCACTTTTAAAAGGTACTACACTTAATTTTGTAAGGGTGTTAATAGTTACAGAAACTATTTATAGTTGAGTTGTTTTGTATGTGAGTGCTTAATTGTGGTCTTGGAGGAAAAGAAGCTTCTTCCAACATAGACACAGAATGTCATGAACTGTGCTGCTGCTTAGGTGCCTCTTTGAACTGAAACGGTTTTCAAACCTCCCCTCTTTCCTTTTTCCAGTAGAATTTAGGATGTTACTTTGTGAAAAGGTTTTTTTTTTCCCAAAGGCTTCATAATTTAAGACTCATTTTCAATCACTGAGGATGGTGATTTGAGAGTGAATGTCTAACATTTTACTATGACTGTGGTATTAACTGATTTATGTTCTTCAGTGTGTTTTTATTCTCTTTAGAAGTACATATTCTTTTAAGTATTAAAATCATTGCTATGTGAGAAAGCTTATTTTGATGAACTCTTAAAAGTTAATTATTGTATGAAATGTAACTGATGTTATTCCTTTGTGTTTAATAGTCAGTTACACTCGACCTGTGATTGTTTTGGGACCCATGAAAGACAGAATAAATGATGACCTGATCTCAGAATTTCCAGACAAATTTGGCTCATGTGTTCCACGTAAGTCTCAGCAAATACTAAGGCAATTTTAAATTATATTTTTCATCTTAATTTTTTTAATAGACATCCTCTGTATGTTGGGTTAAAAAAAAAGTTAATATATTGTTAAACTTCTTAGACCTATCTTAATATTGTCAATCTCTTTGTGAAAATTTTGCAGTGTAAAGGGGAGACTCTTTGGGAATTGTAGGGAAAAAAGTAACTGTTTTTGGTTTTGCTTTAAAAACTACTGGTTTATATTTAAAGATACTACTAGACCAAAACGAGATTATGAGGTGGATGGACGTGATTACCATTTTGTCACTTCTCGAGAGCAAATGGAGAAGGATATTCAGGATCACAAATTCATTGAAGCTGGCCAGTACAATAATCATCTTTATGGAACAAGTGTCCAATCAGTGCGAGAAGTAGCAGAAAAGGTAAATCAGTGCCACTTACTTTCATTTGCTGAGGTGATTATATGCCTGTGCTGACGGGGAAAAAGAGAAGAATGGCAAGAAGCCATTAGGAACACTCTGACTTCTGAAGGAATTGGTATAAAACTAGAAACAAAGCACATTGTCACAGACGCATTTAGGGAAATAATGAAGCTTTGGAATAATGAAAGCATCATGATTAAATTGTGGGAAAAGCGCAACGATATTGTGCCCTCTCATTTAAAGAGAATATAGAAGAAATAATTGGAATTATAGGCTAATTAGCTGAGCTCACATACATAGATCATTAACTAATTAAGAGTAGTGCTGGTGGAATTAATTAATATGATGATCCCTTTGACATAGACCAGTGCAGAAGAAAACTTGTAAAAATGTTATTCCTTGTGCTCCTCATGGTTTTAGCTAACAAAGGGAAAAGAGTAAATGTAAAGAATTTAATTTTAAAAGTATTTTTTTCCATAACTACCCTTCTATTTTGAAGATTGACCTTACTTTTTCTATCCCGAAGTGATTTGAGTTAACTATTTCTTGCAAATTCTAATTATTTCTAAAGTCAATCTGAAGTTGACTTGATCTGTCTGGAAAAAAGAAAAAGTGGGAAAAAGAAAGAGTATTTCTGAGAGTAAGTGCTTGTCTTAAAGAAAACTTTTTGGTGAAAATTTTTTGCAAATGTTCCATGTTGAGTTGATGAGTATTGTTCTACTGCTTACAAATCCAGTGCATTTACAGTAGCCAGTGTTATCTGATCCCTGTGAGAGAAGGACCAGCTATTTTCTAGGTGGGAACTCACAAGTGTGGGCACTGTCAGTCTGGATGTGCAGAGGGTAAGTGTGGGTAACCCATGTGCCACAGGGGTGTAGTTTAGTCCTCTGGAAAACTCTGTAGACCATTTTGACCAAATGGCTGAGTATTGCTATTTCTGGCAACTGAATTTGCTGGAAGCAAAACCAGGGCAAACACGGTGAGATTCTGCGGGTCAAGTGATATTTTCTTCTGTCTTTCTCACCATAGGGAATGGAACCTGGCCCGATGGGATGTAGTGAGAAAAGCAAAGGAAAGAATATTAATTACAGAATCGTTCAAGTAAATGAACAGTACTTTGTATGGGAGGCTGAACAAAGCTGTGAAATTATCATCTGTGGACAAATGATGAAACTACTGAACAGCTTAAACATTATAAATCTGTTGGCAGTTGCTTCACTTGGTAGCACAAATACAATCCTTCAGTTCCGTCCTGGACCTGAAATTGGCTCTGTTCTTTTGTCCATCTGTTGGGATTAGTAAGATACAAAATTGCTGTGAATCTTTCATAAATGGACATGAAGAACAAAGTATTACCAGATGTCTCCATGCAGTTAAATCTCTTGCACAGGCACCGTGAGACTTTGGGCAGATGCAGCAATTTCTCAGTTGCAGCTAACATTATTTTTCGGGGAAACAATGGCCTGTCCTTCAGAACTTTACTTCAAATCATGACAGGGCTGCAAAGTGGTTGATCTGGGACTACTCCCATTCTTGTATTCTTTTCCATCTTGCTGAAAAGATGAGTCTTTTCAGTGGGTTTTATTGCTGGGATACAAAAGATGATTTCCAAGTTTTTTCTATGATCAATTTAGGAGAAGACAGAACGGCAGTGACTGCTGTTACCCCAAAAGAACCAGAAACAGTATTCTTAAAATAGCTTTCAGTTGTGTTCATTTGCCCGTGCTTCCAGCTGATCCCTGTCTCTCATTTCCTTACCCACAATGGTAACAGCTAAAGGTGCTTTCTGATGTCATTGTTCAGTTACAGAGGGCACTGGCTGCTCTGCTGTGCTTCTCAATCAGATGCAGTGCAAGTAAGGAACTAAAAATATGTAAAACATTATTCTAAATGTACTGTGCAAAGAGTGAAATAGCTTCCCTGGATGAAAACGTGATTGTATCACAATGTACTTGTGTTCCTTTTCCTTGTCTTTCAAATCATCACTTGAAAAGAATTTTCATATCCTCTTTCCTTTGGAATCGTCAGCAGTTTGCAAATCTCTGTGTCTTGAGGCCACAGTTAATGCACATTCATTGCTGATTTGGATTAAACTGTTATGGTTATATCCCATAAGGTCCAGCACAGGTACTGTGCCGGCTCTCTAGCCCTCCACTCTTTGCCCCTAATCCTTTGGCTCCTGGCTTAAGTTGTTAGGCCAAACACAGCAAATAGTGTTTTATTTGAAAAAGAAAAAAGTACTAAGTAATGCTCTTAATGCTCAGTTCTCAGAACGTGTGCCACATTTAAAGATGTGGACAGATCAGCACGTGTAAAAAACTCTGCTAGGACATACAGACACCTTTTTTAAGTGTTACCAGTTGGCATCCAGACCCCTGGACTGGATCTGGGAAACAGCTATCATCAGCTGAAAGCAAACAGACATATGCATTGTTCATGCAGGAAGAACACTTCTCTTTAAGAATTCCTGAAATAAAATTCTGATTTTGTTGTGCAAGAGATCACATGTAAATGACCCTAGTTATTTCTTCTGCCAGGAAGCAGAAGCATGTCAGTCATTTCAGACATTCCTCCCGGAATTCTCTCCCAGGAGTTCAGGAATGGTGTTGTATGATATGAGTAACCTTTAGTTATACGGTGCTTGTGGGTTTGTATCCTGGCTCACAGATTTCTGCAATTCACATTGGTCACCTGCTAAAGAAAAAGCTTTTCTTAATGTAGTCACTTGAGAGTGGTTTTCTGTTCCTCTTCCCCTGTACCCTTCTAAAATGATGGTATGCAAAATTAATCCTCTGTTACTCAGAAAGGAAAGAAAAATGTGTGAGGTGGAAATGAGCATATCTGAGATGAGAGGAGCTGAGAACAGGAAGGGCCTTTGAGGTGAAGCTGGGAAATTGTTTATAGTGGGAGAATAGAGAGGGGTAGGAAAGCAGCCTTACCACATTGTCTTCCAGCTGCCCAAGGAACGGTCAAGTTATATTTGTTTCTCAAGAGATGAACAATAAATCAACCGAAATAAATGGCATTCACCATCTCCAATGTGGTATTTCTACTGGGTGATACCTGGGGGAGGAGAGGGCTTGTGTGCAGTTCCATCTGAAGGTTCTAGGGTGGCATCTTTCCCTGCCAGCAGGGGTGGTCACTCCCTCAGGTATGCCAGTTCAGTCATCTGGCTCCTCTCTAAACTGCGTCTGTGACATGGCCACCTCCCTAAAGCGTCCTCAAATTAGTACCAAAACAAAGCAAAATAAAAAATTTGGTGGTGTGGTTGAAGGGTTGAAGTCCAGCTGCTCCACTATGTGATTCTGCATTGCTGATTAGGCTGCAACCTGTGGTGAAGAAAGGAAGGAAGGAAGAAAGAAGGGTCAGGAACATCTCAAATGATGTGAGATCCAACAGAGGAGACTGGGGGACCTTGTGCCAAAGCAGTGAAATCACAGTATCATTGATGCAAATACTCTAATTTTGTTGGTTTCAGCGGAGACATGTTTCCTCTTCTAAATTATTATGCTATGCTACTTGTGACCTAAACTTTGCTTAGTGCCATTTTCCCTTCTCTCTCACTTTTTAGGGTAAACATTGCATTCTTGATGTTTCTGGTAATGCGATCAAAAGGTTGCAGATTGCCCAGCTGTACCCAATCTCCATTTTTATTAAACCCAAAACAGTGGAAAATATCATGTGAGTAAAAGTAAAGTACCTCAGGCTAAATAGTTTGAGACTGTCGTACTTGAAAAGCCAGCTGCAAGTTATATGCAGACAATTGTAATGCTTGCATTTTAAATAATATTTAATTCCCTGAGTTTAATTTTTAGGAACTTTAAGATGGGGCTTCTAATCCAAATTAAAGGGCTTGGGAACGAATGCCGTTGTGTTTAATTCCATGCAACATAATGCCAGAACAGCTCATTTCCACTACAGTCTTTGCTTGGTGTCTTTAGGGTTAACCCTCTTCTTAGGATTAATACTCAAACAACAGTTTAAAACTTTAAAGACTCCAAGTATTTGATAGCAGTTTAAAAAAGGTGTGATGTTTTCACTTTCAGGGAAATGAATAAACGCTTAACGGAAGAACAAGCCAGGAAGACATTTGAGAGAGCCATGAAACTGGAGCAAGAATTTACTGAACACTTCACAGGTGTGTTTTGCTTGTGACTGCTCACTTGCCAGAGTTGAAATTTTATTGCTTGCTGTAAAAATAGTACTTGCCTAACCACTGAGATAGTGAGCTTTGTTTTTCAGATGATCTGTGATTACTTTGAGGTAGAGAGTCATCTTAGTGTCTCTACACTGATTTCACTTTGATCAATTAATTTAAGAGACACAAAAATTTACTGTGAGCTTAATTTGGGTTTTAAAAACTCTAAGACTTTCTACCATTTTCCTGGCTATTGAAATGCATATGTTTGCTTTGTTGGTGTCTTGTACTCTTAAAGCTTTTATTTGCAGACCTGAAATTGCTCAGCAAAGCTGCTTGTAGGAAATTGTTAATTACCCTTTTTTCTTTTTAATTGGGAAGATGATCAAGCATAATGGTAAATGAAGCCTCTGAAAACTGAACACTACAGCATTTATGTACTTAGGGAATCAAATTTGGGCATGCCCTGGGCCTCACTATAACAGCGAGGGATGGGCTGCAGTCACTCACACTCTGCTCATTCTTTGCATTGCGGCTTCTAACACAGGGAGGCTGGTCAAGTCATGACCTTCAGGAGCCCGGAAATGAACCTTCCCTACTCCTACCCTGACAGACAATTGCTCCTTTCCTTTCTCTTATATTCTCTTTTGCAGTGTTTTAGTGTTCACTGCCCCATTCACTTCTTTTCTCTGACATGACTCCTTTGCCCAGTTCTTTCTCCCACATCCTATGTGGGCAGAGCTGTGAATGCAGCAGTCTGCTCCACCTGGGCAGAGACACACGATGGAGTGGTGGCTTCACAGGGAGGAAGACAGAGGAACCAGTAGATTCCCTGCCCAGTCTTCCTGCTGCCCTGTTCTCTGCATTTTGTGCTACCCAGTTGTCAGTTTATCCCAAGACTGTACCTTGCTCTTCCCGTAGCTGTCTATCCGTCTGCACCCAGAAAGTTATGGGACTCTCAACATATCTTGAAAATTCTTCTCGTTACAGAGTCCCTTACCAAATGGCTTGCGAGTGTGTTAGGTTTGTTGTTCAGAAAATGAATGAGTTTATTTTAATACATATGAGTTATATATTTAGTCAGTAACTGGTATGATCCCAGGCTGTCTCAGGGCATTATATAGGACACTTTTCCAAGAAATTAAGGGACATAAATCATGATGTTTCAAAAACCTAAAAGGCTTTTTGAGTGCTCTGGTGTTTAGATCCATGATTTTTCTCCAGAGTATAATAACGCTTGTTGACAAAGGAAGATGGTCGGACTTCTCTCCTTGATAATCAAGCTCAAGCCAGAAATTCTTTTCTGAATCTGTCTGAGATATTTGAAGCCATTACAGACCACAATTACAATTTGGAGGCTGCCACCCATGTGAGTCAGGTGGTAAAACAGAAAGTGTGAGTGTTCCCTAATCTGTGGAAAAATACCACATCCTGTGTGGTAACTGAAACCAACTTCATCGGCAAGTTCCCTTTCCACAGACTTTAGCTTAATGTGAAGCACATGAAAAGCACATCTTTTGCAGCTTTGAGGTTATTGAGGTTTGGAAGAGCTGTGGTTGAACTTAGCTGGAGAGAAGATGCTGAAGCTTGTGGCCTATTTGCATTGCAAAGACATTTCTAATTCTTTCTAATGCACTGTTGTGCTGGGAACATTATACTTGGCCTGTAACAATGGAGCAGCCCCCACCCACAGGCAGTACAGCACTGGGCTGCAGATAGGGAGAAAGTTTTTAAGAGATGAGAATGGAAGGGTAGGAACAAAAGGGAACTAATTTGCATGAAAGCAAAGCTTGAAGCAGCAGTACTCTATTAATGCACAAAAGAGTGAGTCTGACTTGCCTCCAAAACTCTTTCATGCTAAACTGCTTGGATTATTGACACTGAGATTGTGACACTAATGAAAAAGAAGTTGCTGTCTCACAGTGATTGCTCTTCCAGGCTGAAGTGTTGGTAAGAACAGCTCAAACTTCATTTTCATTTTCACCAGACCATACTTTTTTCTGATATGTCAGAACACATCCATATTGGCTCATTTCTAATTGTTTTCTAGCCTTGGCAAAAATATATCTTAACTTACGCCATAGGAATGAGTAGAGATTGCACTTTTAACTGTATTAGGAAGCCTCTTGTCTGTAAAACTTGAATCTGTTGTCTAGACAACAAACTCTGTGAGTTCCTCCTCTTTTTAGCCAAAAGCAAAGGCAGAGCTATCAGGCAGACATCCCAAGGTCAGCCAGCCTTGCTGTGCAGCTTCAGGATCGGGCAGAGGAGTTCCCCAGCCTGTGTTGGAAGCACAAAAGAAAGTTGGGCCAAAAACAGTACTGGAGGATGTGAATTGACTCAGGCAAATTGGAACGTGTGGCTAGAAAAAGGTTAAAAAACTCCTCAGTTGTATGTATATGCTTGGTAAGACAGTGTAGGCCACGTCCTGTCCCCAAGGAAGTGCTGTGTGTGTCCTGAGGTGCCCCTCTGTGCTGCACTCCAGCACAGAAACCGGGCATGCCCACGGGTGTCTGTTCCTTCAGCAATCAGAAATCCTCCTGCCACTCGGAGGGCAAAGAGCAGCTTGGCGTGGAGCAGCCTGGTTTCTGCACGGCGCGAGGAGGGGTGGTTGCTGATTGCCACATTGTGTTTTGCAGCTATTGTCCAGGGAGACACACTGGAAGAAATCTACAACCAAGTGAAACAAATCATAGAGGAACAGTCTGGTCCTTACATCTGGGTTCCAGCAAAGGAAAAATTATGAAAACAGATTTTTATTTTTCATTTTCTAACTGACATCACCTACTACATCTGACGACTCTTAAGCCCTTCCAGTGGAGCCTGCCTCTAGTTCTTTCCAGCGTGGTTCATACCCTAACCATCACATTCTGCAGTTCCCATAATGCTTTACATTTGGTGTCTCTCTTAGTTTAAATAATTTGTATTATTGTGTGTTGTTGGTTTGCCATTTTTCAAACATGACAGTGGAATGGCCTGACCAGCTATTAGTTTAGGGTGGGGGTGGGAGGGAATTGCTTGGTAAAATTCCTTAATGTTTAAGGGAAAGTAACTTTCAAAGATTTTTCAAAAAAGCTTTATAGACATTCTTTTAAAATTTCATAACAATTGAAAGAAAAGTTGTATTCAAGGAAGTTGTAAATTATGAGTAACTTTGCACGCTTAACTTTAATAGCATGGTTTGGTCAGGGCAATCAATTTCAGGTTTTATTTTCTGAGTTCAATCCTATTGTCACGGTATCTTCTTTTCTTTCCAGGCAGTTAGAAAGAAACTTTCAAATTTTGAGTTAGCATTTTCATTAAGTCCCATTACAACTCCTAAAGGGATATTCATTTTCATAATTTCATATGGATATTCTTATAATCTATTTTTTCATTTTTTGCCAATAAAATTGCTAGGGACAAAGATGTGTAATGTTTTTAATCTTCCTCATGAAACACTATTTATAGTGTGTTACAGAAATTCTTTATAGATAATGGTCATCACACTTTTTGAGCCTAAAAATATGTTTAGGTGCTAGGAAACGTTGTATTTTTCAGAGGAATGCCAAATTTCCATTGGCAGTAATTCAGAAAACAGCTGCAGAGATGGTCATTAGGGCAATGAGAGAATGATTCATAGCCTAAAAATGTGTGTGTTCTTAGGGGTCAGATTTTAATGAATATTTTACCCACAATAACTGCCTATTTTGTTATAATAAATATATATATATTAAACTTTCTTTAACTAAACTCTGTAACTATGGGAATTATTTTCTTTACATAGTTGCGCACACGTATAAATATATATATATAAAATATATATTTTTCTTTTACCACCTACTCCTAGCTTTTTGTTTTGAATAAAAATAAAAAAAAACAAATTAGAATTTACCTTCCTTAATCACGGAAAAATCAAATGGGCTGTGATGGCTGGGCATGAAGTCCAGGGAATATTAGTACAAGAAAAAAATACATGCAAGTTCTCCTCTTTTCTACGGAATTCCGGGTGTTTGTCTTCCCCTGTCCCCTTTGTAATATGCATGTCTTAACCAAAGGGAGAATTCAGAGTCAACAATATATTTTTTTTTTCTGTACATGTTCGTCTCGGATTGCACAGGCACAAGATCTTCCATTTGCAATGCACAAACTTCTGTGCTGAATGTTATGAATACGTTGTACCAAAACCTTCAATAATGAAATTCTCTAATTCCCGTATTATTTGGTACCTGCCATTGCTTGTTTGCAACTGATTGTTTTTGAGAGGGATGTACTTATGGCAGTCATGGGGCAGTCACACAACCAAATCAGCTTTGGTTTGTAAAGAATTACCAACACTATCCATTCCATTTGTTAGAAAGAGGAGAACAGCTAATAAACTTTATTGTACAATATATTTGTCAAGCGTGTTTTTAATTATGATAAATACAGGTGTTGTAGCACTTTGGAATAATTGACTGAGACTGTAAATGAAAATCCTGTGTGATTTTCTGGACGAGCGACCACATTGGGGTCGGTGAGGTTACTGCCTTAAAAGCAGGTGTACACTTGTGACGTAATTATTGCTGGTGTTACGTGGGATGCTAATGAGGCTTACAGGAAGTTAAAGCTGCTGGTGCACGGCCCAAAAGAGTTTCTGGTTTTCAAGATTTGGGAAATCAGGTGTGCTGCCTTTCTGAGAATTCCTGCCCATGAAAGCGCACGGTGTACTGGATAGATGCAGCTTTTGATAAATAGTGTCATAAATTTTTAAGGCAGCTAGAAGTGTACTGTTGTCTCCCTCTTTGAAAAAGTGACTGATTGTTTGAGGTGTCTTGTGAGGCATCTTAAAAGACCAGCTCTAAAAAATATAGAAGGATATGACTCTCTATCAAATCTGCAAACACATCTGAGATCTCTGTATTGCATACACTTCTTTTTTACCTCTTTTTTTAACCCATCAGGAAGAGCCCTGTTCAGCTGAGTAGGTCTGGGAGGAATTGCTCTTTCCTATGTTGGAGTGTCTGAGTAACTGTCACTGAACTTTACCCCCAGGCACTTGTCATATACTAACCAGGTATCACCAAATACTCCACTCAGACTGAAGTCCACAGCAATTACCTTGCACAGTTGTCATGCTGGAGTGAAAACAAGTCTTGGATCAAGAAAACCCAAAGGACTCTGGAGCATTTGCTTTGCATTTTTGGTTTTGTTTGTTTCCAGTGTTGCCTTTGAGCACTGGCAGAAAAGTTGATTCTGAGAGCCCTGAGGCTCCTTGTTATCTTATCTTGTGTCACTGTCAGGGTTTTGCATTGCTTAGTGTTTCTCTGGGTCCCATTTTTCCAGCATCAGGTGCTGATATAGCTCTGATTCTTGGGTACACTTTTCTGTATTTTAGAGTTATGTTTTACAATGTGTGTACTTTGCTGAAGGCTTCTACTTTAACAACGAGAGTAATTAGGAAATCCAAATGGCATCACACTGATGCATTACCACTCTTTTGCTGGCCCAGTGAAGGCATCGTGGGTTTTCTTCCTGCCTGATAACCCAACTCTCTATATTGCTGTAGAGATTGCTATAGACAGATTCTTGATGAAGTATTTGTTACTCTCTATTATTACTGTAAGTTATATTATTTCCTTGTGGGCATTTTTGCTAAACTTTGCTGAAAACTAGGTTAAGAAATTTAATCTCTCTTTAAAGCACAGATACTCAAGGAGTTAAGAATAAAATAGGAAAATTATCTAAATTCGGATGAACTGTGCCTGTGGGATTGTTTAGAGGGGTTTATGTTTGGAATAGACCTCCTGTACAAAAAGGCTGCTCCTCTGCCTTCTGAACCGTTCCCACAGAGGATCAGAAGAACCACGGGAGAGCCCCGGTACCAGATTCATATCTTACTAATCCTGCCCTTGCAGTCCCAAGCAGCTGGTGCTAGGACTGTGCATCAGTCTTGTTATCTGTAGATTAATGTAAGCCCTTCTGCAAACATCAGGGAGAGAGGGCTTCAGATGTTAATCTGGCCAGTAGGAAGGGCACAGGACGGATCCAAGCAATGGGTCCTTGAAAACATTTGGAAATACTCCAGTGGCACCAGGTTATTCTTTAACGCTTACGACAACAAAGGGACGATTAATTCCAGACGGTCTAGGCAGCCAAGAATCAGAGTTCAGCCATAAGGTTTTGCTTGGGAAGAAGGTGTGGAGGGATCATTCTCTATTTTTTTGAAATTCTGAACTTGAAATAACAATGAATTGACTTGGCTGTTGTCTTACAGGTGCTAGTAAGGGTTAGAGCTAGCATCCTGCCAAACTGCAGTCGGGTAGGTGATGGGTGCTGGAGGCATCCTGCCTCACTCCTGGCTGTACAGGCTGTTGGGGCATGCACAAAGCTGTGTGGCTCATGCTCCCCCTGCGTGTGAGGACTCACGAGACACAGCCCTTCTGTTTCTGGGAGCTGGGTGCTGAGCTGAGAAATGGCAGTCAGCAGAGTGAAGCAGCACTTAATGGCTTTTATCTAAACAAAGCGTTACAGGCAGCTGCAGTTCACTGACTAATGAGAAATGAAGAAAAGGGCAGCACAAATGAGGGTTGCTCTGTGAAAGTTACACTAAAATTCAGAGCAGCTTTTAACAGAGCTACTGTCAGCAGTTTTGACTCTGGGAGAGAGAATCCTTCCTGGGCCTTCTCTTAAACCTTAAAAAAAGTCAGAATAATTCAGCTATTTTATAGCACTTGCTATTGAATTTCAGGAAATGTGCACTTAGCATGTGCTGCACCACCTGTACAGACTTTGCTGTTGTAAGAGCCTGGGCTTCTGGTTATGGCAATTTGTGACAATGCAATTTGTGACAATGCTGAGAATGTGGCATCAAGTGACTGTCTGCTCTGCCAGATAAACTGCTTACCTTGAATCCCCTTCTGCTTCCTGATCCCCATGTATAAGGGATACACAGACCTCAGCAGGAGTGTGTGGTTAGTCCATGGTTCCCCAGCCCTGCCCCACCCCTGGGAGCCGGTGTGTAGCAGTTCATTGAATGAAGTCTATGGGTGGTGCCAAAGCAGTCCCGACCTCATTGGTGCCTCAGATATTTTGCAATTTCCCGGTCTGATGTTTTTTTCCAAGTGTAGAGGCAGGGTGGAGAGAAGCACGCTTTCTTTTCCAGTAGTCATTACAAGGTGACGTGTTCCAGGGTAAGCAAGGTATACTGTTGAATAAAGTGCATCGGCAGTTGAATGCAGCTGATTTTCACCTAAGACCAAGCTGGAGAGAGCACTCTTGCAGAAGCCTTGATATCTGGGAGTTCTGAAGGCTGAAAAAATCACAGATCCCAAAATGTTCACCATGAAGAGCTCCAGAACTGTCTTCTATCTTCTCTTCCTTCATGCTGGTAAGTGTTCTCCAAAAGCTTTTGCTGTGGCATGGGGCCTCTGTGTGATGTGAGAGAGCAGAAGGAAACTAGGACCGCTTCAGAGCCAATCTCATATGGCCATAAAACAAACAGAAGGAAATAATAGAAAAGCAGTAGAAAAGGCTGTATTGAACACCATGTATGTATCTTGATTCATTGGTATCAAATGTTGTATTTCCTCAGCATTGAATCAATTTCTGGTTCAGTGGTGTCTGTTTCTCACAACAGTGAGCAGTTCTATGACTCTTACTTTGTAAAAATAGAAAGAATTGCTTTATTCCGCTTATCATGCTCTGTGCAATATGTTGGCTTTCTCCTGTGACTCCCAAATTGTATTCACCAATACAAGTGCTTTTAATTTCACCAGAGGTGTAGGTGCTGTTTCTGAAGCACTCTTCAGTTCTTCAAAAAAGAAATGGTCCTAGTTTATTCCTTCTCCTCCCCCCCCACCATTGTTTCTGTTGAAAGCCCTTGATAGTGCAGTAGTAGCTGTATAAATAGCCTTGGGTAAGATGTTACACAATGTAGTACCACTACTCTGAGGAGTTGCTGGGATATTTGTCAGCGATCGTTACAGGTGTGCTTAGGACCTTGAGCATATTTCAAATGGGAGTTGCCAGCTTCTGCCATTTCAAGCTTTATGCGTATCTATTGATATACAGAAGGGCCAAAATTGGTAATAAACTTGGGTTCAGACACTGACCTGATGTTTTAAGCAGGTTTTCTTTGGCAGTAGGAAGAGAGGCCCAACTGCAGGCCTTGTCTGTGCTCAAGCCCACTTCAGATGGGTTAACTTATAAGGA
This sequence comes from Mohoua ochrocephala, assembly GCA_013398855.1. NCBI lineage: Eukaryota > Metazoa > Chordata > Aves > Passeriformes > Acanthizidae > Mohoua > Mohoua ochrocephala. The sequence continues at coordinate 282,412 of VZTA01012037.1, forward strand.
TACCTGGTTTTGATGAGTGAGGAAAAAACCAACAGATTCATGCTGTTTCACTATTTTGGCTGAAATATAGAGCTAAATGAACTCTGTGTTTCAGGTGTATGGCTAATGATTTTGTCATACAGTTCATGTTTTACCTCCTGTGTGTCTATATCTAAATTCAGAATGCTGAGGCTGAAAAATTGCACTTAGCATATATACATACTGAGATGCTCCCCAGCTTCGTTTCTATTTGCTTATGTTTATAAAAAGAAAACCCCAAAATGAAAAACAGGATTCTTCTTCAGTCCCAAGGAATTAATGCTGAAATTTTCACCCTGGCAGAGGAGGTAGCACAACCGTTATGTTTCTGTGAGGTTGTTTTGACCATGACCTGTTATGCCTTTCTCCCTACCAGCTTGGTTCTCAGAATTCCTGCACCTCAGAGGTGGGCAGTTGCTTCTCCCTCTACTGGCACATGCTGCCATGAAAACTTCCTGTAAGCTTTCCAAGTCTGACTTAATATTTGTTGACAGCAGTAGAGTTGGCTGTGTGTTGCAGAGGAACAGAAAGCCAAACCCACTGTTTCAGTATTGGATCTTTTGGCATCAACAGCCTTGTTTAGTCTGCAGCCTCTAGGTCAGAAAATGTGCAGGGAGCACTGTCGGGCACCGGCGGAGTCATTTTTAACTGGCACCGTCAGATGTGGCATCTCAGCTGCGTGGCACTGGGGGGAAGGAGACGGCCAGTTAGAGGTATTAGAAAACCACATGATAAATGTTTACAGCAGACTCCAGCTTAAAAATGGAAATTGTGGACAAGCAGCAGAATGTTGTGTCCCTGCTCACAAAAACGACCCGTGGCTGTCTGTCAGTGTAACCCACAGGTGCGTTTCCATTGCACCGCACTGTCTGCGCACGATGGCATCTCCTTGCGAAAGCAACCGAGTGTTTGTAGCTGGCACTTAGGAGGCTGGCGTTTGGGCCCACTGAAAGGCACCTTTCTTTGCTAATTAATGGAAATCTCCACTACTAAACTTGAATCTTTTCATTCATGGCTCTGCCCTCCCCTTTTCATGACTGCGGTTACGATCTCTTATGAAAGACTGTTTTGAAGGGCCAAGTTTACTTTTCTAGTTTTCATAATCAGCCCAGTGGCAAGGCTTTTGAGCACCTAAGGTTGCTTTTTTAATTCAGATCAATAAGGCCTGGGGTAGGACTCCAGTTACTAGCTAGCAATACTCAAGAGTTGTCTTTGGACAGTCTCTTTGGTTTTGTAGCGTATCATTTTAAATAATAATTTCACGTGCTTTTGACTTGATTAAGATGATGTATTCTGCAATGTGTTTAGAACAGTCTGGATGCCCTGACCTACTCCATGGTGCCCGTATTTCTTATGTCAGGAACAAATGCCATTGGATTTCAGTATCTGAGTCTGATCTTGTGGTCAGTCCAAAAAAACTTCAGTATTCACGTTAATCGGAATGAAAGTGGGAATCATCTCTAAGGACTCACAGTGAAGTGAGCCCTGATTTTTTTTTCTGTTCAGAGGGGAGAAGCAGAACAAAAGTTTGGCTCTAAATGGTGAAGCTCCGATGTGTTTTGTAATATTTTCTCTTGGTGTTGTGTTTGCAGCTCTCGGCCTGGAGCGTATCCGGTGGTGCACGGTCTCTGAGCAAGAACTTTCCAAGTGTAATGGCATGAGCAAGGCCTTCAGTGAGGCTGGCATCCTTCCCCCTCTGGAGTGTACAGCAGGGGGGTCAGCTGCTAACTGTACCCTGATGATCAAGGTGAGCTGTGAGTGACAGCAGTGTCATTAGTTTAATTTCTCCATGGGCCTAATAATAATCCCCTGGCAAAGTGCACGTTCTGTGGTGAGTGTCTGGCCATCCAGGCAGCTGACCCTCTGCTTCCTGGCATTCATGGCTCTGAAAAATCAAGGCATATCTTTTTAAAAAAAGACATAAAGGTATACATATGAACTTGAATGTCAGAATGGCCCCGTGTCATCTGTTTGGCTGCTCACATATGGCCAGTCATTAGGAACACAGCTAAGGTCTTAAATATTTCCCCCCAAATACTAATCTTTGATTTGGGAATTGTGTCAGATTTATTTAGCAGGTATTTAGAAGGGATGGAGCTACAAGATGCAGACAGTAGTTAAAGCTGTGCTGCTTAGCCTCTAAGTAGATTATATTTCGATAAACTCTGGATCAAACTCCCATTTCAGGGTCCTGTCATGGAAATTGCTGTATAAACAGATGAGCTGCGTGTAATCAAATCAAATCTCCCAATACTGAGTACCAGAGAGAGGCAAAGTAGCAAGTGGGGTGAGCAAAGGGCAAACCTCTGTATTAAGCTGTATTAATTCAGCTGCCCAGAGTGTGCTCAGTTTCCAAAAAGAGCGTGCCTCTGGGGAAGGCTTTAAAGACTGTGAACATGTGAATTTGCAAAATGATGTATGCAAAATAATTCCCTCCTTTGGAGGGGGTAGGAGGTAAAAAGTGGATGTTGGAAGGAGTGTGGAGGCAGGTAATCACGGTTGCCTTCACTGGCAGAGTGTGGGGGAAGGGAAGGCTGGCTGGCGTGTTAATAAATAATGTTCTTTGTGTATTCTCTGTAGATATGCCCAAGAATCAGGTTTTTGTGGAGGAGATGCAGCCTGTCAAGGACAAGAGGTTCAGAGCAGGGAAAGGAGATCTGAAAGAATAGTTTGAAGGGAGATGAGGCAGATGATTGTGTGGCCAGAAAAAAGGAACAGATTTCAAAAACTGATATCTTGTAATTTTTGTCAATGGAGCAGAATGGTTGCCTGACTCCTAAGGCTACCTCATTGCCTTTTGATAAATACTGTTCTCGAGCAAGGGAGCCAAGGCTGTACTGAAGAATGCTGAGAGCAGATACTGGTACAGATGTGGATCTTACCTCGGGATTAGGCAGGACATTCTAATGTCAGGTCTTCCCAAAACCACTTGGCTGATTGCTGCATTGAACAGAGGGATCTGTTAGACTCTGCAAAGCAGATTATTCAAAGGGCTGATGAGTGTCTGCTTCTGAAATACAGAGCTCACAGAATTGCATTTACAAGCCATTGGAAGTAGCAGGCAGGCAGACAGCATGAGTGAGTTGCTTTCTGATAAAATGAATTTTCACTGTAAGGCTTTAGACAAGACTTTGTTCTTGAGACCTCTTTTTTTGGTGGTTTTTTTTTGGTTTTTGTTTTGTTTTGTTGGTTTTCTTTTTTCCCCTTGTGCTAATAATCTGCTAAATATTCAAGCTGGCCTACTCTGTGTAGGACTGTGTGGAACCCCTGAGTTGGCATCTGCACTGAACTCTGATCTTTGAGGCCAAGAAGGGAGCAGGACACAGTGGCTGAAGAGGCAGATGCTGTTTTGTAACACTGCATAACTTGGACTTAGACCTGTGAATGTGTTAGCACAGGGGTAAAGGAAAAAACCTTTTTGATTGAAGGTGTGTAAAAATTAAGAAATACCTAAATATTTAACTAGGGAACCTGACAATATTTAATGTGACCAGTGCTGATTTTCAGCAGGTCTTTAAAACACTTACGTAGGTAATTCTGAAATGTTGTGACATACAGAAATAAACTTGCTCTGAAAAGAATGAATAGAATATTACCATCACACGTATACTTATTAAAAAATTGTATGTGAGTCCCATGCTTTTGCTAAATTTATTGGCAAATGCTTGCTGCAAAAAAAATAAAATACCCACACTGCTGTTGATATGTCACCTCAGCAATAATTGTGTGTATTTAAAGGAGAGGTCTGTAGTCTGGAAACGAATTCATGTTAAATACAACAATAGACTGGTTTTGTCTTGTTGTGCTATTTTTACAGAAGCTATTGACCAGAGGCTCTGTGTCTAAACAGAGCTCAAAGGTTCAGCTTTTCAGTCAGAAAAGTGCTATTTCCTATGAAAATATGGCCATATAACATACCTCGTGACTTCTGTGGCACCCTTTCCATTTTATCCGCTCTCTTTTCTGTCCACCACCAATTCTAGAAGCTCATTTTGTTCTTCCTGAGGGTAAGATCCTTCTAACTCCCACCTCCTCTCCTGTCAGGTGTCCCTCCTAAACAACAGGCTGTATTTGATTCCTAAACTGCCCTGTGCTCTAACCCTCACCAGTGGAATATCACACCTAGTTATTCCAGAAAGATTGTGTCGGTTCTTTAAGATGCAGATATCTTCCAACCCCAAGTCTGCTTCAGTTTTCCTTGGATTTGTTCAGCTCTCATTCATGAAAAGCAACTCTCAGGACATCTCTTGTTTCAGCTAATTAATGAATATCATCTTTTTTCTCCTTCAAGCCAAACAAGTAAAAGATTTCAAATTACATGGCAACTTCAAATCTGGTTTAGATGTCAACATTAACATATTGCCTGTGCTCTCACATGGTCCCTTAAAAAATGTTCAAGCTCTTTATGTGGTTCAGCCTGTGGGAAGTCGCTCTTGTGTGCTTGGCAATCCTAGCCCTGTCCTGACCAGGGCTTTGCAAGCTCCCAAGGGATGGAGAAACGAAATGACCCCCTCCAGTGCCAAACCAGAGTTAAGCAAACTGATAAGAAACTTGGAATCAGCTTAGAAATGCAAAACATCACTGATTATCTTCTCGGCAGTACCTTGTCTCTGTGAAATGCTCTCCCCTGGCTCCCATAGGTTCGGGACACGGGGAGCTGCCTCTGCTGGCCAGAGGTGTGTACAGGAGTTCTCCTGGCCTTGCTGCTGTGGGAAGTCCCGTCCTGTGCTATCCAGAGCAATCCTGCAGCTGTAGCAGGATCCCAGCCAGCTTGGTTTTACAGTCAACAGAAAATATGTGGTGTTGTTGGACACGTTCCCCAAAGTGGATGCCTCAGATTTGTATTCTCCCAATTTGAACTGTCTTTTTAGATACTTTCTTCCTTCTCAGGGACCCATCGCCACCTGCTCCCCCACTCACAAAATGCATGTCTGGTTTGTGCTGAGCTACGAGCCAGCAGGCTCTAAGGATGCTTTGTAGTGCACTTTGACATTCAGATTTTGTAGCCCCAAAAGATATTATTTTGAACTATCTGTGTATGATCTAAAAATGTATTTATTTAAATCTTCAAGCTTTGGGGCACTAGCTACAGAGATGAATGAAACTTCAAATCACTGGCCTTAAGATCTGCAGAGAGCTGCAGCATCCATTTCTAAGGTTCCTTTGAACCATTAAGACTAGTGGAGCCATCACAGTGCAAGGCTGGTTTCTGCATCGCTTCTGCAGGAAGGCAGTTTGGAAGGTCTAAAATCCCTCTTGGTAAGAGTTGTTCAGAAATTTGTGTGCCCTTAACACAACTGGAAAAAAGAAAACACAAATGCAGATCAAGGGGCCTCTTCTAAATGCATGGGTACTCTGGTTGTTGATAAATACTGATAATTAAGCTTTAACAAGCATTCTGCCCTTGTGTCTGCACAGGATAACTTGGCAGATGCAGTGACTCTGGACGGCCGTTTGATTTTCCAGGCTGGAAGGGAGCATGGTCTGAAACCTGTGGTTGGGGAAGTATATGATCAAGGTATATGCTGACTAAATACCTTTTAGATTACTTAAAATGTATAAGAAAAAGCTTGTATTTACTGTTTGCTTTTTATTTGGAATCCTCTCGAAGACTCTAAACAGTGGGTAGTGGTCAGGTTCCCTCTTGGTTGCTCCTGCCTGTAACAGACTGTCTGGGGAAACAGGAGACACAGGGCTGTGGCTGCATCTGTCCTGAAGCATCTGGGTCAGAATAGCTGTTCCTGTAATAAGTTTGTTGGGTTGGTTTTTGTGTGTTTTTTACTTTTGCTCTGCTTATTGTGTTCTCTGTTCCACACTTTTCAGATTAATGAATTGCAAAGCATAAATCACTAGGTTTCTCTCTCAGTCCCATACATTAGAATAATTAGATTTTGTTTTTACTAGTGTATAATTACTTGCTGGAAGAAAGGAAGTACCAGATTATGCTTCTTGTCTGGGTGACCTTAAGCTTTGGGTTCCTTTCAAGGCAGAGACAATAATTCAGTGGTGAATTGTCATCCTGACTGAGGGCTCAGTATCAACATGCTTCTGTAGTTCAGAGCCGGATGATGCCCCACATGACGCTGAGACACAAGGGAAGGGAGAGCTCTGGAAGCAGTTTGCTGGCAGTGCTGTCCCATCACTCTGTTGTGAGATGGAGCTGGATTTGTTTTGTAGCTGGTCTTAGTGTCACCTGGCCAAAGGCATGGTCAGAAGTGGCTCTTGGGCTCAGTCCATAGGATTTTGGATAATCTGCAGCAGCCCCCCCACCCCGTTAAACACATCATGACTCTGGTGAGGGACATTTGGCTTCTCAAAACCAAATGGGCCTCAGGACCCAGAGGCTGGCTATCTCCAATAGTCAGGCTATGAGCTCAAATCAGAGAAAAGTGAGAGAAATTTAATGATTTCTGATCTAAATAAAGTCAGATTGAATGACCTTATGATCACTTCAGACCCTCAACTCTTGACTCTTAGTTATATTAAACTGTAAAACAAAGAGAATGAAATCAGCTGTGGTGCTCCAGAGACATCAGCTCACTGCTGTAACAAAATTAAGATCAACTGGGGAGTAAATTATATTGGTTTCACTTGAATCCAAATATATTTGGAGTCATAGAAAACTTCTTTGAGCAAGGAACCTCACTTTCGAAGCAGAATGACCTCCAAAATTAGAGCAGATTGCCTGTGGAGTAAGACAATTCACATTGGAAAAATAATAGGGCACATTGATTCACAGGCAGCAGGTTCTCACCAAGGACGTCAACAGAGTGACCTGCTTGTGGGTAGGGAAGACACAAGAGGCCAAAAATCAGTGTATGTCACTGTAATGCTGCTGTGAGGCTACTTAGGTTGCTTCTCTTTCTTCCTGTGCTGCAGAGATTGGAACTTCCTATTATGCTGTGGCTGTGGTGAAGAAGAGCTCCAACATCACCATCAACAGCCTGAGGGGTGTGCGCTCCTGTCACACCGGCATCAACAGGACTGCAGGCTGGGATGTGCCAGTGGGCTTCCTCACCGACACCGGGCACCTGGCAGCAATGGGGTGTGACCTTCCCAAAGGCAAGAGTGACAGGGCAAAGATCTCTCAATGCTCTCCCAATGCTCTTGGGACCTGTGTGCATGTGTCCGGAAATGTGTGATTCAGCTGCTGTTTTGTTCTTTGACTTTGATGCTCCTTGTCCGACGGAATAAACCTAATGTGGGTCTGATGAAGACTGTGGGGTTTTGGTTTTTTAAACTTGGAAACCATCTTTTAAGAAGAAAATGACTTGTGCCTTCTAAGGCTTTTTAGAGATGTACTGTGTGGATGTGTTAAAATGAAATTGTAGGATCTTGTTTATTCATTGCTAAAAACGTCTCATTCTAATTTTGCATTTAGCTGTAAGTGACTATTTCAATGCAAGCTGTGTTCCTGGAGCAAATGGTGTGAACTATCCCAAATCCCTCTGCCAGCTCTGCAAAGGGGACTCAAAAGGACAGAACAAATGTGAAAAAAATTCCCAGGAGCAATACTATGACTACAGTGGGGCTTTCAGGTAAAAATCATGTCTATCAGTTATTTTTTATCGCTGTACCCTCTCCATAGTCATCATGTTCAGGCCTCACTGACAGGAAACTGAAGCTGCAGAGCTTCCAGCTGATCTCATTAGAAAATCTGTAGTTTTGTTAGGATAGCCATGTTTTTAACCTGGCTGAACAAAAGTAATTCTTAACCCACTATTTCAGGTATTCATACCTGAATATTAAAACTAAATGGATATTTAGCACATATTCTGGGCAGGGAAAGCCCACTGCTATTTGCTTTGTCCAGCAGCTGTTGACACAATCTGAGTGTTGCAGCAGGCTTTACTGACTTATCTTTCCCAGTAAAACCTGATGATCCTTGGAGCCTGAGAGCTGAACTGCTGCCCTACTTGGCTATTTCAGTCATCCCACCTCAGCTGCACTGAATTACCGAGTTGCTCTGCCCTCCATTTTCGCACACCAGTCTTTGTTTTCCTCCTTGCCATCTGTGTGCTGTGTTGCAGCTCCCAGTCCCCGAGTCACAGCATTAATGAGGGCAGAATTTGCTTATGAGAAACACTTGCTCCTCCCTGTGAATTCTCCAAAGGATTGTGTGCCTGCCTCAGACACGGAACTGTCCTGGACAAAGAAGGTCATGGTGTTTGTCCCAGGCAGCACTGAACATGTTGTTCATGTTCACCAAATGACAATGATAGTTTACTTCATGCTCTAACAGCCACTAGTCTCTGCCTTCAGCAAAACTCTCAGCACAAGGAAGTAGGTCAGTGTCTGTGGCTGATGGAACGGAGCACAGAGCCCTCGGGCTGTCAGCCGGCAGTGGCCAGAGCACGGGGGTTTTATAATGCATCTTTGTGGTTGGATTTGTATTTATTAGGTGTTTGACTGAAAATGCTGGAGAGGTCGCTTTTGTGAAGCACAGCACAGTGCCTGAATATACAGATGGTGAGTAATCCTGAAGCTTGTTGAATAATGGCTGCAAGGTCTGAAATACGGTGTCTGTAATGACAGTATAATATCAAATGTTTGATGTATTTCGAATTGAGGAATCAGCAAAAAAATGCTGTAGTAGTGAAAACAGATGTACCTTCTGAGGTGTGCACCAGGACATAGAGATTTTTTTAAATGCTTAGTGTCAGTAAAGGTGAAAGGTGGAATCCTAAGCTGCTTCTGGAAAGAGACCTTCAACAGCAGAAAATTCTTTTTATACAGAGCTGGGCTGTTACATTGCTCCAGCCTGCCAAGGGATTTAGTGGAGACTAGGAGAGTTAACCTGCCCTATCTGGCACTGTGTGAAAACTACCTTGAGCATAACATTGCTTTAATATCATGGACCTGTCTGACCCAGGGGAAAAAAAAAAACCAAAAAATGTTGTATGTGATCCTCAACTAGGGATGCTCTTGATAGTGCTGCAGGCCCCAGTACAGCTCACTGCAGCCTCACAAGTGTTACAGGACTAAAGGACCACAGAGATGCCCAGGATATGCTGTGCAGTCAGGAACAGTTCAGAGGTGCTCAGGAGATGTGTGTTCTGCTCCACATGTGAGGCTTAGAGGAGGCTTAGAGCCAGAAGCATCAGCCCCACCTGATGTCTGTTCCTTAAGCACATCCTGTCTGATTTCAGGGAGAAGCCTTTCTGCCTGGGCCCGGGGGCTCCGCTCCCGGGACTTCCAGCTGCTGTGTCGCGATGGCGGAAGAGCTGATGTGACAGAGTGGAGAAGCTGCCACCTGGCCCGAGTGCCCGCTCGGGCCGTGGTTGTGCGGCCTGACACAGACGGGACAGTTCTCTTCCAGCTCCTAAACCAGGGACAAGTAGGAGACCGTTTCTTCATTGCTACTTTGCGTTTTAGAGGGGTTCTCCCACCAGTGTAACCAGACTGGAAACAGGGTATCTGAGCACTTCTGGCTCTGCGGGGTTTGAAGGGGTATGGGGTGTCACACATCGCAGAAAGATGGATGTGTGACAGGTGCTTCTTTCTTCTTTAACATTACAGCAAAGATTTAACGGGGTGGGCGCCAAGTTTCAGATGTTCGACTCTGCAGCCTACGGTGCCCAAAATCTGCTGTTCCGGGATGCCACCACAGAGCTTGTTGCAATCACAGCTCAGAATTACCAGGCATGGCTGGGCGATGAGTATCTTCATGCCATGCAAGCCCTGAGCTGCAACCCCAACAGTAAGTTGTCTGTAGATTCCTATTTAAAACCAAGAAAAAAGATAGCTGATAACACAGATCATCTTGATTCTGCTTCATTTTCTTCTCACTCTTGGAGAGTTACGGCAAGATGCGAATCTGGTTTTTGAGCTTGGGCAAAGGTCACTTTTTGACCTAGAAACAATATTGCATTGCAGAACACTTTCCTGTGCAAATTGGCCCACTTTGTTATAAGATGCAGGCATTTTCTACCCTTTCTGGTGTATGAGAGACATTAATCTGGTAAGATGCTACCGCTGCCTGGTACTTAATTTCTTACCTGCTGACAAGGGGAAATAATGTGCTGCTGTGCAAATCCTCAGGTAGTCTACAAAAACGGATGAATGAGTTCCTAGCAGAGGATTGCCTCCATAAGCTGAAGGAAACCCTCAGCTGCTCTTTATTGAAGCATTATGGTCTTTCTTGCTGTCAGAAGAAAAGAGAAATTACTTGATACGCATTCTGGGAAAGTCAGAAACACAAATTACAAGAATCTTTGCCTTAAGAAGCTTAAAAATCCTGGCAACTGAGCCTCCCAGATGTGATCTGTGCTGTGGCAAAGCCCCTCACCTTCCTGACTTGTCTCTTCTGGGCATTGCTCCATGACTGTTAGTGTGAGGAAGCCTGCGTTCGGGGTGGCTTTTTGCTGCACTCAACTAACACATTATGGCTGGGCTTAATGGTCAGTAATTGTAGAAATTGTTGTTCCTTTGCTATGGAGAGGTTTGCAGTGTGGACATACCTGCTCATCAGGGAGTGCCCTGGTTCCTGGTGAGGTGTAAGTCTGAGCTGGAGGGATGGGGAGCAACACAGAAGCAAATATTTTCAATAACATATATGGGACACATGTGGCAGTGGGCAGTGTGATGCCTCCTTGTCTAGGGCACAGAAAGTGAACGTACTACTTGCTTTTCAATTTTGTGCAGCAGTGCCAGAAAGCCTGAACTGGTGTGTTGTATCCACTGAGGAGATTTGGAAATGTGGTGAAATGGCCGTTGCCTTTAGGAAAAAGAATTTGAAGCCAGCAATTCAGTGTATTTCAGCCAAGACAAAGGAAGAGTGCATGGAGCTGATCCAGGTAGGCTGCTGCAATCCTTGTGCCATAAACCAAATGAACAGAAGCTACTCTTTCCTGGCTAGGTGGGGTTAGAGAGATGTGCACTCACTTTGGTGACCAAGAGGAACTCTGGACTTCAAGGAGATGATCTCAAGCTCAGTTGGTCTGGATGAGCCTGAACCCTGATGATCTTTGGCTGTGATGAGAGCACTGTTTCCCATCTAACTCAAGCCTCTGTGTGTGAAATCTCCTGTCCCTGTCTCAGTGATGATGCTTTATGCACATTTGGGAGGTTTCCTTCAGCAATGTGATGCTCTTTTGCTGTAAGCCTTGCCCTCCAGAGTGCCACAGGTGTGACCATTAAGGTGTCATCATTGTAGCAGGGAAGTATCTGCTGGTTTTTTTTCAGAAATCCTATATTTTCTTTTATTTTTCAGAAAAAGGAAAGTGATGTTGTAGTTCTGGGTGGAGCTGATATTTACACAGCTGGGAAGACATATGGCCTTGTACCAGCTGCTGGAGAAAGTTACTCTGGTAAGAAGGTCCAGCAACATCAATATTGACCTCGTTTTAACAGGTTGTTTGAAAACAGCACTAAAAGCACAGTCCTTTGTTCCTAGCACTACTAGGAAAGCTGTTTTCAAAGGAAATAAGAATTATTACTCTCACATCATGGATAGAGAACAATATGAGATGAGATTCTACAGTGAGGCAACTTTTGTCGGTCCCGCTGCAGGACCAGGTTGAGTCTTTGGCAATTTTGAGTCTTGTACCTCTTCATTTGTTTTTTGAATTCTGAAAAAAAAATATTTTCAGTGGAAAAAACTAGTATTCACAAAGTCAAAATATTTTTAAGAGAAGCAAAAATACAGAAATTGCGCAGTAGATTCTAGCTAGAAGCAAATTCTTCCTGTCAATGTGGCTGCTTCAGAGTCACTGATTAAAAGAGGGCTTGTGTCCACAGTGTCACTAAGGCAGAGTTTAAATTTGCTGCAAAACTCCATTGAAGTTTTAATACAGGTTTGAAGTTTTCACATAAAAACAGCTTCTTGAAGCAGATTTGCTGAGTTACTTACGCCCCAAACATTGTTTTTCAGAGGGATGTATTTATAAGAGCTGATGGTAACAAGAACACTTTGATCATCTTGTCTGTAGATGATTCAGCTCAGGTGTGTAGCAGTACCAGTTTACAGACCACAGGTGAATGCAGCAGCCTGAGGCAGTAGAAGTGAAAAGTGATTACATGTACACCCTTACTGCCTGAGTGCTACTCAGATTGTTGGTGCAATTGAGGTTGCCACCAGATAAGTGTAATGGGTCCATAGATGATCACAAAGGTGTGGGAGTGCTTAAGGGAAGCTGTAACGTGTTGTGGTTTTTTTTCTACAAGCTGATGACAGCAGCAGTGCATACTATGCTGTGGTGTTAGTGAAACGAAATCTGTCCAACGCATTCACCATCAGTGACCTGAGGGGGAAGAAGTCCTGCCACACGGGACTGGGGAGAAACGCTGGATGGAACATTCCCATTGGCATACTAATTAAGAGGGGGATTATTAAGAGCAGAGACTGTAATATTCCTCAAGGTAAGATAACATTATTATATATCAAAAAGATAGTAATAGTCTAATGCTAAACTTTAATTAGGGAAGTAATTTTGATATTTCATAGCTCTATATTAATCATATCTGTTTGTGAAGGGGTGTTGTGTTTTTAATATAATGATTTGAAATTTTAGTTTTGCCACCAGTGTGGAGTAGTGGAGGGGTCTAACAGAAAATGTTACATCTAACACCAAAGTATCCTTTCCTTTATCACAAAATCATTGGCTAATTTAGGTTGGAAGGGACAGTCTGAGGTCATCTAGTCCAAACAACTGCTTAAAGGTCTGGTAGTTCATGTTGCTCAGGGCTGTGTCCGGGCAGGTTCTGAGTGACTCCTAGGACACAGATTACACACAACCTTTCTGGACCCTGTCCCACTATTTGATCATCCTTGGTACAAAGGATTTCTTTTCTTATATCTAATCAGAATTTTCCTTCTCTTAACTTTGGTCTGTTGCTTCTCATCCTTTTGCTCTGCATCCCTGAGAAGGATCTGGCTCTGTCTTCCTGAAAACCCCACGATGTAAATGAAGATAGCAGTACACTGTTAGTTGTCTTACCTCCAGGCTGACCAAGCCCAGCTCTCAGCCTGGAAAGTGCAAGTTGTGCTTCAGCCCTCTGAGCATCCTACTGTACTTCCACTGTATTTGCTCTAGAATGTCCATGTCCTTTTATCCATGTCCACTGGGAGCTCAGAGCTTGCCACAGATGACAGAGTAGAATCTTCACTTCCCTGACTGCTCCCCCAGCACATTCCAATTATTTTATTGACTTTACATAGTCAACTAAATAGTGCTCTGAAAATATTTTAGAAGTTCTAGTTTGTGGATTCCAGTAAGGCAGCTGTTACTTGTATTTCTAGTGTTCTACTGAAACCTGCATTGGTGATAACTTCACGATGTTGTATCTGCCTTTTTTTGTGAAGAGCCGGCACTTTTCACTCCTTACCTTGGTTTTGTCTTTCCCCAGCTGTGAGTGAGTTTTTCTCCGCCAGCTGTGTGCCCTCAGCTGAGCAGGACAATTACCCAGCAAAGCTCTGTCAGCTGTGTATTGGAGATGAGAATGGAAAAAACAAATGCAGTGCAAGTAGCCAAGAACGTTATTACAGCTACAGCGGAGCCTTCAGGTAACTGATACCCATGGTTGTGATTTAGTGTGTCAAGCCTGCCAAAATGCAAGGAGCACCTGGTTTCCATCCCAGTCAGCAACCAGAGGTGGTTGTTGCTGCAGCAGGTGCTGTAAATGAGGTGGGACGTGTTTCCCCAGATGTCCTCACCAACGCAGGTCTGGCATAAGGCACTACACTGGCTCACATCTGCTTCCCTGCAGACAGCCAGGTGACCAACAGCCCAACCCATGTGTCTGTGCACAGAGTGCCCACCTCATGAGGATCAAGTAGATTGTTGTTGGTCTCCAGTCTTGCTTTAATCTAGTGGGACAGGGTGTCTGCCACTCTGGATGGGCAGGTCATCCATAGGGAGCTCTAGCAGGGAAGCAGGCACACAGTAGCCAGGATCTGGCTGCTGTAAGTCCCTGCAGAGAGTGGCAGGCTCGTGACAGGGAGCCTGGAGTGTGTCTTCACTACTCTGATTCATTGGTGTCTGTATCTGAAGGTTGATTTCTGAACAGCACAAACAGCTATGGCCAATGTTCAATTACCAAATCCTATTCAAAACAAAGCATGTTAAAAATATGGGGGGGGAAATACTATAAAATGGAAGGAATGCTTTGTGTAACAGTGTACATGTACAGATGGGGCCATCCCCAAAGACTGTGAAACTCTTAGGTATGGAACGAGCACTTCCTTTTCCTGACCTTCACCTCAGAAGGTAATGGTGCATGTAACAGCTGGCTGAAAGCCACCTTTTTCCTTCAGGGGGGGAGACTTCAACAGCAGCTGCCTGGTAAATACTGAAGTGTTAGATAGACTTGGATAACTACTTTTTGCAAATCTATTTAGTTGAGTCCAGCTGCTCTGCTGGGTACATGCCTTGCAGGCAAACTCCAGATCCTCTGCTGTACTTCATGGATTAACAGAGCCAGCTCCCAGTCACCAGATGAATGAGCAACAAATGCTGTTAACAGGCTGCATGAGCCTCTCTCACAGTTCTGAGATTGTGCATTTGATAATAGTGCTCATACAGTCAAACTGTATATGGAGATCACTTTTTGTTTTTAATAGAGAAGGTGCTTAATTCATTGAGTGATGTGGGAAGTTTTAAGTATTTAAAAGTGTAGAATTTGGGTGAAAAAACGGAGGATCACAGTCTTCCTCAAGGTAGTGGTAGTGACACTTAGGTGATCCCCTCTGAAAGAAGAATGAGTTGTGGAAGGTGATTGAGATGGACTTAAAATTCAGATTTCCAGATTCCTTCGACTCTGTCTGTCTTCAGACTAACTTTGACTAGAGGTGTGAGAGGCCGTTCAGTTTGTGTATATCCCACTGCCTGGGACAAATTAAACTGCACAGAGTAGTGAAAAATCTGTTACAAAAGCTTTTTCTGATTGGGAAATGCACTGATCAGCCCCACTGAGTCCTCGTTTCTGCGTGACAGCGTCAGCCACATCGTGATAAGACCTTTGATGAGAACTGCTGATGTTAAACCAGGTGCAGTTGAAACATATGTATTTTTGGTAACTGTTACCAGTAATAACTTTTCCTTGCATTTTGTATTGCATAAACCATGCACAGTTACAGCTTTACATCTATTTCATTGGTGGGTTTAATTATTTTGTTTTAGGAAATGCTTCTTGAAAACACTTACAAATAGGCTACATAGGAGAGGAGGTGGTTTTAGGGTCCCTTGGCGTGTTGGGCTGCTTCTGCTTCAGAAATTTAGAGGAAACTGGAGCAATACCCTTAGAAATTGCAGTTAGATCAACTAGAGATCTCCGATATACAGGGCTGCAAATGCTGCACTGAGTATGACATTATAGATCTTCTGTTTCTTTACTTACTAACATTGGTCTTTTCTGTTGTTTTTCACACTGCTTTTAATTTTTTTTTCTACTCTATTCCACTCTTGAAATTTGTAATTCAGAATAATTTTTTTTTATATTTTGCAAAGATGTTGCTTTTCTCTACATCCAAGATGCTTAATTTCTCTGTTTTTTCTTACTAACTTTGGGTCCAGTACATTTGTTTACAGAATGCCTGTAAAAAAAATTGCATTCTAAACCTATGAGTTATTAAAAAACTGTGGTTCACATAAAGATGCTTTGAATTGAATTTATATCTTTGACTTCCTTTAGGTGCCTGGCAGAGGATTCTGGGGACGTGGCCTTTGTGAAGCACTCGACAGTGTTTGAAAACACAGATGGTACTTAGTTTTACATGTCTCTTTATTATAATTCAATTATTTTTTCTTGCTCTAAAGCATTCATTGCTTGACAATGACCAGTTGTTTTTTTTTTCAGGTAAAAACACTGCTAGTTGGGCCCAGAAGTTGAAGTCCAGTGATTTCCAGTTACTGTGTCCAAATGGTGCCCGTGCTGAAGTCACCCAGTTTGCCGATTGTCACCTGGCTCAGGTGCCAGCTCAGGCTGTTATGGTTCACCCAGATGTCAACGTTTTTGCTCTGTATGGACTATTGGACAGAGCCCAGGTACTAATAATCCATTTATTTTTGGGGGGAGTTATATATGGTCTAACACAGTCCGAGGATAAAGGCAATGGGACTGCATCATGGCACTGGCAGCGTGTGCACAGGGCACAGCCCTGTTGGGAGTGTGACAGAGAAGGTAAAATACAACCCATGTAACTCACCCAGTCAAACCACCCTGGTGCACAAGGGATTTCCACTTTTTGCCCAGCCACTGGTTGCAGTAGTAATTTTCCCGGAGCTTAAGGTATTTTCCCATGGCTTTCCCCTGTTTCTGCATTACTTTGAGGTCTACAAGAAGCAGAGTACATGCTAAGGCTTTTCCATTCTGGAATGTTCCTCGGAACGCAATAAAACGTTGCTGGGTTTGTTCATGCTGCAGCCATGTACATGGTAAACCATGCAGGCAGAGTGTGCCTGGCTGCCACAGCGAGGTGCCTTCTTCTCCATCCTGAAGTTAATTAGTTCCAAATCAAGACTGAGCAATATCCCTGTGCTAGGCTTCAGTCATGTCTGTAACTCCTGGGCAGCCAAACCCTATATTGCATAACAATATTTAGGCAGGAGAATTTTTTAAAAACTACGGTTCTTTTTCCAGATAGTAACTGAAAAAAACAAAATCACAAATGCTGTTCTTGTAATTGCCAGTGGCAGAATTCTGTATCTGATCTACTGGAGCGTCTAAAAGCGAATGCATAAGAGATTCTGCAATTGTATATGAATTTTTCATCTACAAAACGGTTCCTGTCATATTTCATGTTGTATGACAGGAGCGTGGTACTTCATCTTGCAAAATACTGAGAATTTTTTATTATTTTCAGGTCTACTTTGGAAATAGCAGCAATGAAAATGGATTCAAAATGTTTGATTCTTCAACTTTTCAGGGAAAAAACTTGATTTTTAAGGATTCTACTGTTGAGATTGTTCCAGTAGAAGAGAGGAGAACATACACAGAATGGCTGGGGAGTGAATATATTGAGTCCCTTGAAGGGATGCAAACACCCCAGTGCTCTGGGGCAGGCAGTAAGATAACACAATACTCACTCGTGGCTACTGTCATTCCCCTGCTCGTTTTATGTCAGATACAAGGCTTGGACTAGCACGGTCCCGATGGCAACTTCCAGGCCACCTCTGCCCTGCCACCTTCTCTTCAGAAAAGCTGCTGTTTGGATAATGTGCTGTGCTACCACGTGAATGCCTCTTCCTGCCTCTCTGCAGGGCCAAGTGCCAACAGCATCTGCTCGTCAGGGAGTGGGGTGGGGCTGGAAGCTGCCCCTGTCTGTGTGGATGGGGTGGAATTTGGGGCAGAAACCAGCAATTCAGTATCAACATGGTTTACAAGATCTGGAAAAAAACTGGAGCATTTCTGCTGTCATTGCTGATATTGAACCACCCAGGATTCCCAAGAACTGTTAGATGGATACTGGGTTTCTGACCTGTAGAAGAATTTCTGGAAGGAAATATCAAAACTCTTGTCTAGTGAATCCTCTCTCTAGTGGCCTCCTGGCTGATTATGTTCAGACTCCACATCCCTGCTTTACTCATCCTACCCAGTTTCTCCTGAGCTCCGCTGCCACAGAGGTAAGTGCACAGAGAATGGACAGGCTGTGAACAGAGACCAGTCCAGCTTCTGCCACGGACAAAGTCTTCCCCCTTCCAGCAGAAGAAAGTAGGGGAAATTTCCAAAGTCACTGGATGAAAAGGAAGCCCTGAGAGACTGGGAGGGAGACTACCCTTTGACAGAGAAAAGAACAAAGCCAAATGTGAGCATCCACTGAGCTTATTGACTTTCCACACTCAGTGCTCTCATGGCTGGACAGAGACGTCCTGTGATCTTTAATTTGATGCAGCCTTCATCAAGAACCTCATGGCTGTCCTCCTCTACACGGGGCTATCCTGAGTGCCTGTGCATGAAACTTGTATTTGCCATAGGTGAAACAAAGTACTTCACTTCTGAGTAGCCATTTCTACTGGCTGTAGCATTCAGGTTTTATTTTTATCCATAGCTGCACTAACCAGATGTTGCTGTGCTGCTGGCAAGCACTGTCCTCCTGACTGTAGAGACCCCACCTCATGATCCTGGGATGAACAGACATTTGGTGTAATGAAAACCTGGTAAAGCCAGATAGTAATCATGTAAATAAGTGAAAATAGCAAATAAACATCAGAAGTAATCACACGTTAACGAGACTCCAGCCTGGTAGCTAAAACTACTGCTTTTCTGAGACATGAACATTTGCCTTTCTCCTTCACTGCCCACTGTTCCATTGCTCCCAGTTACTGGGGCTGGAGTGGGACAGACTGATCCCAGCCCCCAGCTGTGCCCGGTGGGGTGAGTGTGTCTGTGCGAGGAGCAGTGATGCCGTACCCAGCACTCAAACCCATGGCCACTGGCGAGCTGTGCCCAGCTGTGTCCCCGCTGTGTTTCTTCTCCTTGTGCTTTTGGTCAATCATGAAACAGCGGCTGAACCTGAGCCGGTGTGTGCGCAGGTGGCCAGGAAGGCCTGTGGCATCCTGTCCGGCCTGTAGCAGGAATGGTGTGGCCAGCAGGACCAGGGCAGTGATTGTCCCCCTGCACTTGGCACTGGTCAGGCCACACCTTCAACGCTGTGTCCAGTTCTGGGCCCCTCAATTCAGGAAGGACATGGAAGTGCTGGGATGTACCCAGAGAAGGGTTTGGAGCACAAGTCCCATGAGGAGCGGCTGAGGGGGCTGGGGGTGTTTAGCCTGGAGGAGGCTCCAGGGTGGCGTTATCCTGCTCTACAGCTCCCTGACGGGAGGGTGTAACCTGGTGGGGGTCGGGCTCTTCTCCCAGGCAGTGACAGGATGAGAGAACATGCTCATAGAACTCCTACTCTCAAACTGTGCCAGGGGAGTTCAGGTTGGACATCAGCAGGATTTCACAGAAAGGGTGATTAGACACTGGAATGGATTGCCCGGGAGGTGGTGGAGTCGCCGTCCCTGGAGGTGTTTAAAGAAAGACTGGACGTGGCGCTCCGTGCCGCGGTGTGGCTGGCACAGTGGCTCTGGGTCGGGGGTTGCACTCGATGACCCCCGAGCCGCTCCGTGCCGCGGTGTGGTTGGCACAGTGGCGCTGGGCCGGGGGGTG
>VZTA01012040.1:0-11050 GCA_013398855.1 Mohoua ochrocephala
CGACTGCCCCAAAATCACTGCCTCAAAATCATTGCCTGCCCTAAAATCATTGCCTGCCCCAAAATCACTGCACCAAAATCATTGTCTGCCCCAAAATCACTGCCCCAAAATCACTGCCCCAAAATCACTGCCTGCCCCAAAATCACTGCCCCAAAATCACTGACTGCCCCAAAATCACTGCCTGTCCCAAAATCACTGCCTGCCCCAAAATCACTGCCTGCCCCAAAATCACTGCCCCGAGCTCAGTCCCAGCAGAACATTCCCTTCCATGATCCAGACGCTCCGGGGGTGTGTTCCCTCGGGATTGCTGTAAAAGCTCACCACCCACCCAGCTCCAAGCAGGCAGAACCTCTGCAAACCCCTCATTTATGGTCAGCTGCACATGGGCCCGGCCTGGCCAGGGCACAGAGACCTGGGAAGGACGAGAGAAGGTCGGGTGGGCACCTCAGAGCCCCTTCCAGCACCTGGAGGGACGGACAAGGAAGCAGGAGACGGACGGGAGGGTGGGAACTGCAGCGACGGGACAAGGCAGAACAGCTTCCAAGGGAAAGAAGGAAATCCAGGGTGTATACATGGAAGAAATTGTTCCCTGGGAGGGTGGGGAAGCACTGAGGCTGCCTGGAGAAGCTGTGGCTGGACCCCTGGCAGTGCCCAAGGCCAGGCTGGACAGGGCTCGGAGCACCCTGGGATAGCAGAAGGTGTCAGGGTTGGAAGTGGATGAGCTTTAAGCTCCCTTCCAACCCAACCCACTGCGGGATTCCACCGGTCTCCAGAGCTGGAAAAACATCCCTGCTGCCACAGAAAGGGACACTCTTAATCAGCTCGAGCATCAGCACGTTAATCTGCTGCCAGAGGCAGATCTAGCAGTGGAGCACATGTCAGAGCCCAGCTGGGCCAGCTGCCCCGCTCATCCCGCACTCCCTAAGCCTCTTTTCTGCTTAGGAAGGACTTAGGACGACTTTGGAGCCCGCAAAACCCAAAAATCTCATTTTTCACTTTGCACTTAGGCCCTACTTACTGCCTGCTCGGTTCTGGGCCTCGAAGCATCTGGAAAGGTCACGGAGCCATCTCAAAGGCCCCAGGAGAGCTCTCTGGGAGCAGCCACAGAGCAGGAGAGCTGGATGAGCTCCTGGATCCGAGCACAGCCCGTGCCCAGCCAGACCTTCCGTGCCCCTGGAACTGCCTGGTGAGAATTAGGGATCTCTTCTGGAATAACGAGGCCGTGAAGGGAGGTCCCACCACACCACCACCACCCCAGCAGGGCTCACCTGGCCAGTCTGAGCTCCACAGAGCCAGGCTTGGCCAGCACCAACCGGGGCATCTCCAAACCTCCCAGAGGTCTGAGCCCAGCACGGGAGGGGGAAAGGGCAAAGTCATGGATTATTCACAGGACAGACTCCATACACCCTCCTGGGAGCACGGAGAGCTGCCAAGGGGAACAGAACCATGGAATGGTCTGGGCTGGGAGGGACCTCGAGACCATCCCCACAGGCAGGGACACCTCCCACTGTCCCAGGCTGCTCCAAACCCCGTCCAGCCTGGCCTTGGGCACTGCCAGGGATCCAGGGGCAGCCACAGCTGTTCTGGCTGTTGGGGCTGCCCTTCCCTCTGCTGTGAGCAGCATTTAGTGGGACTTAGCCAAGGTTTAGTTTTCTTTCATCCTCATAAACTTGTTGGGTCTGGTTTCTGCCTTGGCTGCTCTTCAGATGGAGGTGGTGGCTCCTGCAGGGAGCTTCCAAGGAATTGCTGATTCCTTTATGTTTCAGCTCTGAGTAATCTCCACTTTTGGCTCATTTTCAGGTTGAAATGCTGCTGTCCTAACCAATATGGTGAGCTAACTGTCCCCAGGGAATTCCCTGCACCCTCCTGTCCCTCCAGACCCACTGGACACAGAGGCTTTGCCCAGCCCAGGGCTGCCCCAGGCCCGTGGAGCAACACCAGGGCACGGCCTGGAATCACAAACACCACTAAGCCTCTTGAGCCATCAGGTGACTGCCCAGCACCAGGAAACCAGTGTCTGCTGCTGCACTCACCCAGCAGGGACAGAGAGCAGCAGCTGTACCAGAAAACACATCCCCAACCCTCCCTGTGCCCTGCAAGGACCAGCTGAACCTCAGGGCTGCACAGCCCACACACACACAGACACCTCGGTGCCCTGAGCAGAACAAACCCAGCCTCAAACTGAGGACTGTGAAGTGGTTTGGACGACTCCCACAAATCTCTTAATATTGGATATTCACAGAGCTCTCACTGTTGCCTTTTCCTGGTCTTTAAATTGAGAGCCAGACACGGTGAAAGGGAAAGGGGTTTTTCCCTCGGTGTTTATTTAGGATCCTTGGTGCCCCACACCGTCCCAGTGGAGCGCGCCCAAGTGCCCCCGGAATGCCCCCACCCCATAAATCGTGTGTACAGCTCCCAGGCCTTGCAAATGAGCACATCTATCAAAGATTGCCCAGGGAGAGATTCGAATGAACCCCCCCATGCTGAGGAGTCTCCCCCCTGGCTGGGCCTGTCTCAGTTCCCAGGGTGTGTTCCAGAGAGGCCCTTGGTGTCTGGGGCTGTCTGACCCTCAGCCGCGGCTCCCAGGGTGTTTGGGCTCCTGGCTGAGCGGGACACGGGGTGTGAGACTGAGCGAGTTACAGGTGTGGGGGCTGAAAGCACTGAGGGGATAGAAAAGCTGTATAAAGGGGTGTATAAAAGGCAAAAAATCATCCTGGCATCATCACCACCGAGGTGCCACCCCAGCAGCAGCGCGGAGGTGACGCTCGCTGGCACCACAGGATCCCAGTCCTCAGTTCCCTGAGTTCCCGGCTCTCATCTCCCCAGACTCACTCCTCAATTCCCCACATGAACAGCCCTCAGCTCCCCAGACTCACTCCTCAATTCCCCACATGAACAGCCCTCAGCTCCCCAGACTCACTCCTCAACTCCCCGCATGAACAGCNAGAACAGCCCTCAGCTCCCCGAGCTCACAGCCCTAACTCCCCACATGAACAGCCCTCAGCTCCCCGAGTTCACAGCCCTAACTCCCCGGATTCCCGGCCCTCGCTGGACTCAGGACACGAGAGCCCCGTGCCCTGCAGGAACACCAGCCCCAGCTTTGAGCAGAACGGGTTAAAGGAAGTCAGAGAGATTAACGAGGAGCATTTCTGCCCCTGAGCAGCCCCGTACCAGCCGTGTGTTCCTCCTGTCAGCAGCACAGAGCTGTTAAACTGCCAGAGAAGGGCCCTGCTCAGCTCTTCCAACAGCAGGGAAATCCATCGCCATCGACCCCTCTGTGGAGCTGTTTGCTGTCTAAACTTACAGTGTGACACAGCTGGGAGCAGCCAGGATCAAACCTTCCAAAAAGACACCGCGAGATGCACGAGCTGCTGTCTGAGGTCCCTCTGGGGGTTGAACTGAAGGATCCTAGAAACACAGAAGGGTTTGGGTTAGAGGGACCTTAAAGCCCAGCCAGTGCCACCCCCTGCCATGGCAGGGACACCTTCCCCTGTCCCAGGCTGCTCCAAGCCCCATCCAACCTGGCCTTGGGCACTGCCAGGGATCCAGGGGCAGCCACAGCTGCTCTGGGCACCCTGTGCCACCCTCCCCACCCTCCCAGGGAGGAATTCCTTCCCAATACAAGAGCACAGAAAAAAGGCACAGAAAAACCTCTGAAGGAACATCAGAAACACGGGCTCAGTCTCCAACACGATGTTTAAAACTCCTGCAAGGATGATTTACTGTTTTCCAGCGGCTCTTCTGGCCCAGAGGATTCCCAGCTCAGTGCCAGGGAGCCACGGAGGAGGTCCCTGCCCTGCCTGCGCTTCCAGAAATCCTCTTAGGGAAAGCAAAGGGCGCCGCGCTGCTGTTTAAGCGCGGCACAAGGGGAGGTGTTGCAACCCAGCGAGCTGCAAACTGCTGCAATAAAGAGATCGTTTGAGCAGGGTGAGCTCAGCAGAAAGCAGCCCAGGCTTCCCTTTAACCTCTGCTGGGCAGCCGGAAAAATCATTATTTCATCACAGAATATTCCACCGTGAGGCCCTGGGGTTCTCCTGCTCATGTGGAGCCTGAGAACTGTGACATTTGTGCTCCAGCTCATCCCAAGTTCAGCTTCGAGTTCACAGAGTTTACTTCAGGTTCCCCCAGTGCATCACGACGGAAACAAATCACCGAGGAAATTAACCCACGGGGTCTTCCAGAGCCATCGCCTCTCCCGGAAGCAGCGCTACAGGGCTTGGAGGGGGGCAAGGACACAGAACACGACGGAGATTGAGTAAGCAGCTCTCTAAAGAGGGAACCACGGAATCGGGGAACTGTTAAGGCTGGAAAAGCCCTCCAAGACCATCGAGTCCAACCATCCCCCAGCACTGCCAAGGCCACCCTAACCCCTGTCCCCACGTGCCACATCCAGGTGGCTTTTAAACCCCTCCAGGGGTGGGCACTGCACCCCTGCCCTGGGCAGCCCTTCCCAGGCCAGAATGTTCCCAGTATCCCACCTAAACCCCCCTGGCACAGCCACATCCCGTCATCCTTGTGGCTGCTCGCTGGGAGCAGAGCCCAGCCCCCTACAGCCTCCCCGCACCCCCTGCCAGCACACCTGCGATTAATTAATTAACTAATTAAGCCACGCAGTGCTACGTCCTCCCCGACACCGTCCACTCCTAGACATACACCGGTAACACCCCGGTAACACACCAGTACTACATCGGTAACACTGCTGTAACAGGCCAGTAACACACTAATAACACACCAGTAACACACCAGTAACAGGCCAATAACACACCAGTAACACACTAATAACGCACCAGTAACACACTAATAACACACCAGTAACACACCAGTAACAGGCCAATAACACCCCAGTAACACACTAATAATGCACCAGTAACATACCAGTAACATGCCAGTAAAACACTAATAACACACCAGTAACAGGCCCGTAACACATCAATAACACCCCAGTAACACCCCAGTAACAGGCCAGTAACACCCCAGTAACACACTAATAACACCCCGGTAACACGGCAATAACACCCCAGTAACAGGCCGGTAACACGGCAATAACGCCTCAGTAAGAGCCCCGGTAACAGGCCGGTAACACGGCAGTAACACCCCGGGAACACGGCAGTAACACCCCGGTAACACGGCAATAACACCCCGCTAACAGCCCCGGTAACGCGGCAGTAACACCCCGGTAACACGGCAATAACACCCCGCTAACAGCCCCGGTAACGCGGCAATAAGAACCCCCAGTAACCCCCCGCAGCCCTGCTGTGTCCCCCGGGCCTGTCCCCNCCCCGTCCCGCTCCCAGTCCCATCCCCCGTGCCGCTCCCAGTTCCAGTCCCTCTCCGGGTCCCGCTCCCATTCCCATTCCCGCTCCCAGTTCCATTCCCGGTCCCGGTCCCGCTCCCGGTCCCAGGGCCCCGCCCCTCAGCCCTCTCCTCTCATTGGCTCTCGTTGGACGTTTGGCCCCGCCTCCCGCGCGCTCCCATTGGACAGCCCGAAGAGGGCGGGGCCTCGGCGCGGCGACCTTCAGACGGGCGGCCGGGGGGCGGCACGTGACGTGCCACGTGACACTTGGAGTGGGCGGTGCCGGGCCCGCAGCGCCCCCTAGCGGAGCGGGGGAACAGCCGTGCGTGAGCCCCCCGGGAGTCCGGGATGGGGGTGGGATCCCTGGGAACGGGGGAACCCCCTGGGTCGGGGCTGTGTGGGACTGGGGGGGCACCCCCTGGATCGGGGGGATCCCCGGGATCGGGGCCATGTGGGATGAAGGTCCTGGGACCGCAGCCGTGCGGGATCGGGGCTGTGCGGGACTCGGGGTCGGGCTCGGGGCAGTGGGGGGTGGGAGGAGAATCCTACGGAGCCGGAGGATTCCTTGGGATCGGACCGAGTGGGCGAGAAACGGGGGAAGTCTCCGGGACTGGGATTGTGCGGGATCGGGGGAGTCCCTGGGACCGGGCTGAGCGGAATCGCGGTGGGAGGATGTCCTCGGGGGTCGGAGCCGTTCGGGATCGGGATCGGGATCGGGAGGGACGCGCTCGCTCCCCACACCCCCCTGACAGGAGGTGGAGCGGGGGGCCCGGGCTCTGCTCCCGGGGAGAAGCAGCCTCACGTCGCGCCAGGGGAGGGGGAGAGGGGCTATGAGGGAGAAACGCTCCGTGGGAAGGGCTGTCCAGCCTGGCACAGCTGCCCAGGGCAGCGGGGGAGTGCCCGGCCCTGGAGGGGTTTAAAAGCCGCGTGGATGTGGCACGTGGGGATGTGGGTTAGGGTGGCCTTGGCAGCGCTGGGGAATGGTTGTGCTTGGAGGGCTTTTCCAGCCTAAATGATCCCGTGGTTCCGTGATTCTGTCGTTCCCAAGCCTGGCTTAGCGGTGGGGCACCCTCCCGTGTGGTGGTGAGGCATCAGCACAGGACGAACCGTGTCGGGATGGCTCCAAGGGACACCCAGCTCTGCGGGTCGCCCTTGGCCGCATCCCGGGGCTGGTGCCTCATCCCGGCACTGGGAAACAGCCCAAATCCCTGTGCTCCCGTCCTGGTGCTCCATCCCACCTGCCTTCCCCTCCATTCCTGCAGCTAAACCCCCCAGGTGTCACCCCAGGGACCCCCAGCCGGCCCCGGGACGCCACGGGGCTTTCCCCGGCGTGGAGTGGCCGCTCTGCCACGGCGTCCGTGGTCTGCAGGGAATGAGGCTGAGGACAGCGAGTGGTGTCACCTCAAACAGGAGGGACAGCAGGGAACCTTCTGGCTCAGTTTAACGAAGTTCAGGGGTTTGAGGTCATCCTGTGGGGAACAACAGCAGCAGGTGGAGGTCAGGACTAAGCTGTTCTAAAACCAGGTGCAGTTCTGGAGCTTTCCCTCCTCTGTGAAAGCGTTCTGGTCCCACAGCAGCACCAGAGGTGGCTCAGGCAGACCTGCAGCCCTCCCCGTTACCCTGGGAAGCTGAGCACAGGAGCTGATCCACGGCCCTTCGGGTGTCCCTGACCTCAGGGAGGTTACAGCTTCTCTTCTCTCCCCGCTGGGGACAGATCCAGGCGGATGGGACAGACGGGAACTGCGTCACGTTCGTGCTGCACGACGAGGATCACACCCTGGGCAACTCCCTGCGCTACATGGTCATGAAGAAGTGAGTGGGGCCTCTGAGGGACCTCCGTGCCCTGCTCCGGCCTTCTCCTTCCCGATCCACGCCTCAGCTGTCCTGGGATGAGGCGAACGATCCCAAATCCCCTCTGTGCTCACCCTTCGAGCCTTTGTGTCGGACACGGAGCCCTGCTGCTTCTTTTCCTTGTGCTGTGTCAGGACCCTGAGAGCACCAGGAGCCCTTCAAGGGCCTGACCAGCCTCTCCTGAGCCTCCACCCACAGCCTCCCCTGCCCAGGAGCCCCAGTTGAGCTCAGCCCAGGGCTGTCAGTCCCTCCTGAGCTGCTGGAGGAGTAACTGGGTCACGGACTCCACTTGCTGCCCACAGAGGCCGTGGATTTCCCATCCCTGGCAGTGTCCCAGGCCAGGTTGGACAGGGCTGGGGCAGCCTGGGACAGTGGAAGGTGTCCCTGCCCATGGCAAGGGGTAGGAAGGGACGAGCTTTAAGGTCCCTCTGATAAATCACTGTGACAACACCAAAAAAAAGCTGCTGGCCAGGAAGGGGCTCTTCCTGCTTGGGGCCAGAGCTCCAGCAGCCAGCTCAGCTGGAGGCAGGGGCCCTGCAACGCCTTGGGAACTCCTCCAGTGCCCTGCACCACTCAGCCTCTTCCACCCAGCAAAGCAGCAGCAGGTTGGGTTACAGGGAGAATTCCAAGCATCCAGGATCCCGTGTTGGGATGTGCAGGGCTGGCACTGCTCTGGCTGCGGTGCCAGGCTGGTGCTTGCACGGTGCCAGCCGTGTCCTTGCCCTGCAGAGCTCCAGCTCAGCTCAGGACAGATGGGAATAAGGACACAAAGGGAGTTTCCCCTCAGCACATCATCCCCTAAGTCATTCTAGAAACATCCGGAGCCCCAGCAGCTCTGGGGTGCCCCGAGCCTCTGCCCTCCCTGGGGTTTGGCCTGGGTTTCACTGCTCCCTCTCCTCTGTGCCCTCCTGCAGCCCTGACGTGGAGTTCTGTGGCTACTGCATCACACACCCCTCGGAAAGCAAGATCAACTTCAGGATCCAGACCAGAGGTGAGGCTGGGGCTGTCCCTCTGTGTCTGGGGCCCTGTTCTCATGCCAGCTTCCCACCAGGAGTCTGTTAAAGAAAAAAGCCCTTTCCCCTGCCCTCTGCCAGGCGCTGCAGTGCTGAGCCCCTGTGCTGAGCCTCACAGGCTGCTCCCAGGGTTCTGCTCCAGGCACCTGGGCTGGCTGGGAGCAGCCCTGGCGCCCCAAGCTGTGGGGCTGGGGAGGGGGCACACCCCTGGGGAGGCAAGGACTGCCCTTGGGAAGCCACCTCCCGTGTCCCTAATCCATCTTTTCCCATCTTTTCCCAAAGGGGCCCTTCCTGCTGTGGAGCCATTCCGGAAAGGGCTGAACGACCTGATGGGAGTTTGCCAACACGTGCTCAACACCTTCGAGGTGAGACATTCCTGGGGAGCTCAGGGTCTGTTCTGTCCCTCGGTCCATTCCTGAGAGCTCATGGTCTGTTCTGTCCCTTGATCCCAGAGGGGGAGCTCAGGGTCTGTTCTGTCCCTCGGTCCATTCCTGGGGAGCTCAGGGTCTGTTCTGTCCCTCGGTCCCATTCCTGGGGAGCTCAGGGTCTGTTCTGTCCCTCGGTCCATTCCCGGGGAGCTCAGGGTCTGTTCTGTCCCTCAGTCCCAGAGGGGGAGCTCAGGGTCTGTTCTGTCCCTCAGTCCCAGAGGGGGAGCTGAGGGTCTGTTCTGTCCCTCGATCCCTTCCTGGGGAGTCAGGATCTGTTCTATCCCTCAATCCCAGAGGGGGGAGGCTGAGCCTGTGTTGGGGACACATTTGGCAGGAAAACCTGGGAGTTTTTTGGGACAGGCTCTGCCTGATCCATGGCCTGGCTCCCTGTCCCCCAGTCGCTCCCCAAAGCACCTGGAGCTGTGTCAGAGCTTCCCAGGCTCCGGGCAGAGCAGTCCCAGCACAGCAGGGTGGTGGCTCTATGCTACACCAGGGACACGTTGGTGACATTTGTCCTTTGCTCTTGTTGCAGAGGAGCATGAAGGAGTTCAGGGCACAGAAGGAGGAGGAGATGCAGTAGCCTTTGGGAATGGCACGGATGTGGAACCTCTGTGTGTTCAATCCCCCGTGGCCAAACGAGGGGGTTTTTGTTGTTGTTTTTTTATGACTTTGATGCAAAATGTATTTAATAATAAAGTTTATTAATTTAGTTAGATGCTGCAGAGCTGGCGCTGTGTCCTGCTCAGCACAGGGATGGAAGGTGATAGAGCATGGACACAGATTGCTCCACAGATTGGGAAATGTATGGAAAATGGGCTGGTCTTGGTATTCCTCAGTCTCTGTTTTCCTTGAAACCCATTTGTCTTCATGGTTTATTTGCAAAATATTTACATTTCAGTGAAAGTTAGGCTAAAAAATCCACCCCGACACCTGGAAAATGTTTTAATTTCAGTTCTTGTCTCTTCTCCCCTTTTCCTCTCTCCATTTTTTTCCATGACAAGGTAGAAGGGGGAAAGAGGGAAGGAAGAGAGAGGGAAAAGAGAGATGTGGGAAAACCAACAAAAAAATCATCAAAAACTTGGTAAATACAACTTTTTCATGTAGCTTTTCTGAAAGTTTTGGCAAGAGTGATTGTTAGAATGGAATCACATGGGTTCACAATCACATGGAATCACATGGATTGGAATCCCAGACTGGTTTGGGTTGGGAGGGACCTTCACTCCCTCTCATTCCACCCCTGCCACGGGCAGGGACACCTTCCACTATCCCAGGTTGCTCCAAGCCCCGTCCAACCTGGCCTTGAAAATTGCTGGAAAATCACCTGGGGGATGAATTCTTGCCAATAATCAATCCAAGCAAGCTCTTTCCCATATTTTGGTTGGTTCTAGTGGCTCTTCCAGCTGAGATTGGACCTTCTCCGCTGCCTTTCCCACCTCCACGTGACCACGAGGACGTGTCTGTCCCTCCCAGGGATTTATCCAAGCTTTGGTTGGCTTTCACAGCCTGGAGCTGTGGCTCTCCCTCTCCTCCTCACCCCACATCCATCTCAGAGTGACCACACCAACCTTCCTTCCCTCCCCACACACATCCCCCCGCCCCACCTTCCACCCCGAGGCAAAGGGCCAGAAGTCCCTTGGTTTTCCTGCAAGGAAATGAAGAATCCTGTGAGGATGTGAATCCCCTTCCCCGTCCTGCCGAGGCGGTCGCTGGGATCAGGGGCTGGGTTTGGAGCTGGGCCCGGGGAAATGCTCCAGCTCCTTCCAGGTGGGTTAGGACACGAAGGCAAAGCTGATTCAGGCCCGGCCAGGAAAAGCCTGGGAGAGGATCGGAGGGGTCCTGCTGTCCTGGAGAGGATCGGAGGGGTCCTGCTGTCCTGGCCCTGTGCCTTGTCCTCGACAGTGCCGGGGGTTTAGGAGGAGCTGTACTTGTTGCTCAGGCGGGAGCTGCTCCGGTCCAGCCCCAGCTCCTGCCCCGTGGCTTTCCACTTCCCGACAGATCCCTTCTCATCCGTGGGGGTGATGCTCAGGGCCGGCCGCTGGCACCAGCAGCACAGGCAGGACTGGGGAGACACCAGGGGGGAGAGGTCACACGTGTGGGATACGGGGAGAGAGGAGGAAATATTCCCATAGTCATGCTGGCAGGCGTCCCTGCACAGTGCCAGGCTGGGAATTGCACTCCTGAGCCTTGCTGGGGGCGGGTTTTCCAGGAATGGGGCCGGTGAGGATGGGAAAGGAGGATACCAAAATTGGGGGCATTTTGTTGTAGTTGTGTGTTCTCGTCATTGGGGGACAGAAAGTACAGGTGATGCTTAGCTGGGCTCCCATCCCAATCCCATCCCCATCCCCATCCTGTCCTAATCCCATCCCCATTTTGTCCTAATCCCATCCCCTTCCCATCCCCTTCCCATCCCCATCCCAATCCCATCCCCTTCCCATCCTCATCCCCATCCCCTTCCCAATCCCATC
>VZTA01012041.1:0-22071 GCA_013398855.1 Mohoua ochrocephala
CCTCTCCATCCCACCTCTGCCCCACCTTCTGCTCGTCTTCTCCTTGAGCCTGCTCAGATTCCTGATTTCTCCTCGGGACAAGACCTTTAAAACCACAAATAAAAGTCACTCGGCTGCCCACCGTGCAGGGCTTGGGACTGGCTGGCTTGGAGCAGCCTCGTGGAGAGCCACCATCTCCCTCCAAAGCAGCGATTAGGCCGTACCACATCCTGACCTTAAAGATGTTTTATTATTCTTACTTTAAATGATCATTCCAACCAATTTAGCAGATACAGATGTAACCGTTACCGGCCTAATTCCTTGGATCACCTCCAGAGAGTCTTAAAGCCAAGGTGCAACATTTACTGCTCCCTTCCTCGGGGAGAGTAACTGTTTTTAATGAAAGCTCCCATATTTTTGGCCGGGAGATCTGTCACTCACTCCACGGGCACTTCCAGAACTCTTTGGATATACACCCATTACGGCCCGGCTGACTTATTGCTTTTTAATTTATCAATTTGCACCATTACTGGCTCTTCTGACATCCCAGGCCTGGGATAATCCTTCATCTTTACGGCCGGCAAGGAGCGACAGGATCCGAGCAGCCACAGGAGAAGGCAGCAGGTGGGGGCTCAATAAAACCACGGAGACTCAAGCCAAGAACGAGCTGCGCCCAACAAGTTTCCTTGTGTTTATTAGAAAGAGACCTGTACAATATAGCAGCCTCTCTCTGCAGTACTTTACAGCTTTTTTTTGTTCCTCTTTTTTTTTTTTTAATTTTTAAATTTTTATTTTTAATTATTCAGAATACTGTACAGCCGACACAAAAAATCTCGACGTGGAGGGGGGGAGAGAGAGAGAGAGAGAGAGAGAGAGGAAAGGGGAACATAATACAAACTGGCATACTTAATCAAACCCAAATCATAGGAAACAACAAGCAGAGTGAAATGTTTGTCAATCGGTTTAATTACAGTACAAACAATATAAATAAAGCGTCATCGAGTCATTGTAAAACAAACTTGCTGAATGAGGTAATATAAAAACAACAACGAAAAGACCTTTTTTTTTTTTTTGCTTTTTTTTGTTTTTCAGAATTTCCACACTGTCTCGTCATCATTTATACATTATTATTTACAGAAACAGAAAACAAACAAACAAACAAAAAAACCCCCAACCCAACAACCCAAAACTTGCTATAAAGCCTGCCATGTGCTAGGTATCTCTGCAGGTATCCCTACTCACCCGGGCTCCCTTCCTCCCCGTCCCAACTGGAAAGACAAACACCACAAAGCAGAAAGACCTGAAAGACTTGGGGGGGCTGAACACAAAATCCAGCCTTTGCGGGCGCTCGCGGGTTATTCGGGAATCGAGGGGGAAAAAGGATCCGCTGCCCGAGGGCGCTTCCCAAAGGAAAGGCGCTGGGATTGAGCCTCCAGCCACAGCCTGGCGGGAAGCAGGGGCCAGGCTCTGCCTTCGGAGAGGTCGGGACACAGCCTAACTCTGAACCTCGGAGCTGTTCAGGTGGGAAAGCGTTTGGGATACACTCCAATCCCGCTGGAGCCGAGGGGTTTTAAGGCAGCAGGAGCTGCAGATCCGAGCTCTCGGCCATTCCGAGCCGAGTCAAGACATCACAAAACAAGTCCCCGGTGTTTTAGGAGACGCTCCTCTCCCAAATTCCCCTCAGCTGCTGCACCCGCGTGCAAGTCTACAAGTGAAAGGTGCTCTTGGACAGTGACAGAGCGAAGGGAGCTGGGCCGAACGCATGGGGCTCCCTGGAAACTCGGGACTTCCCTGGAGCTGTGTGCCTTCAGAAGATGGGCACATCCTCTTGTCCTCGGTGGATTCAGTGGAGAATCCAGCTGAGGGCCTGGTTACCTCGGGACAAAACGCTTGGAGGGGCTTTCAACAGCGTGTCAAAGGAATTGAGGGAGCGGGAAATAGAGGATCCTCCCATCGTTTCTGCACCCCCAGACATTCCCTCAGCACAGCTCCTTCCTGCCCTCTCCCTATGGATTGTCCCTGGGAGGACAAGGAACCAGAGCCAGGGGAGAAATGGCGTGACCAAGGCTAGGTCAGGTGTTCCCAGACTGCAGCACCCCGAGTCCGCTTCAGCTGAGCTCTATGGCCCCCCCACAGCAAAATTTTGGAGCCAGTCATGGCCATGAACACATGGAGGGAGGGAGGAGGAGCTGCCCTTGGGGAAGAACCCACCTGGAAACAGCTCCTAGGAACACCTCACTTGGAAACATCTCCCTGTTATCCTCAACAGCCCCAAAAAGCAGCGGGACCCGAAGCGTCGCCGAATCCCCTACAGCTCACTGGTCCCACGCTCAAATTCAGCCAGAAAGATGAGTTTCAAGCAAGTTTATATTAAAAAGGGCCTCTGAAACGCAAGACTCCGTCCTTTCCACCTTCGCAATCTCCTTCCCTGGTGCTTCCCACCCCCAGGGCTGGCGAGCTGGGACTTCTCCTCTCCAGCCAGGGGGGGATTTCTCCTCTCCAGTCCTGGAGGCCGAGGTCAAGGTTTTCTCAAGCTGGATTCTTGGAAAACCTCTGAGGCTGCAGCAAGCCCGGACCTCATCTCCCTGCACCTCTCCATCCCTCAAGCCAGTGTCCCCCACCCTGCCTCCTTGCCAGTGGCTGGGCTGAACGCGCCCGTTTGGAAGCATCCAGCCAAACCCTGGCTCCAGCTCCTGACGGCGATGAAGGGGATCCCACAATCACTGACTGCGGGGTGAGGAGCAGGCACAGCAAGTGCAGAGTGACCTCCAGGTGACACCTGGGGGCTCAGGACACCCTGACTGCACTTCATCCACCGGTTCAACTCAGCTCAACCCCCACATTCGGGATGCCGATGCCAAATAACCCCACGTTCGGCACCAAAACCCTTCTTTGCCCCTGCACGAGTTTGGGGTTTGCCTCCAGCACAGAGGAGACGCGATCGAGCCGCCTCTGTGAGGGGTTCTCCTCCTCGTACCCTGCCATTCATGAGGACCAGGGAAGCGTTTTCGGCTACTTCAGCTCTCAGGAACAACAAAAAAAAAAACCTCACAGGGATCAGTTCTGGAAAGCGGGGAGCGCACACAAAGGAGCTGAGGGTGCATTCACTGCCAGCAAGCAACGTGGCCACCGTCCCCAAGGCATGCCGTGAGACCTCTGAAGTGTCCCCACCCACCCCCCCTTCACATTTTGTACAGAACACGCAGCAGGTGAAGATGAGTAACTCTGAAGCACTGCAAAACAGCCAGTCCTTAGCACTGGAAGCTAAAAAAAACCACCCCCACATCCAGAAAATCCATGGCTGAGGGAAAGCTGAGGCTCTGCATCCAACAGAACCGAGCGCTGCCGCCTGCATGTGCCACAGGGATTTGGGATACGGGCAGGCACGGGGAGATGAAGAGGTTCAAACTGCTGAAATGCACAAAGACATCTTTATTTTGTCCATCCACAAGCGAAATTCTCCCCCCCGAACGTGCCGGGAATGGTAGTGAACGATGGGAGTTCATTCACCCACATCTCGCTGTCACCCTGGAACGAAACACGGGGCCAGAAACATGCTGGGGCTGAAGATGGCCCTAAAAAAAACCCCAAACCGACCTTTTACTTTTCAGAAATCATGCAATTCCCCTCTCAAAACATGAACTATTCACAGCTCCTGATGATCCTGGCCGAAACCCCCTCGCACCTCCCTTTAAAGCGCGGGACAGATTCAATCAAATCAAGGTAAACTGTCCCAATATTTACTTTAAAAACTGGCCCATGCTAAACAACAAAGCAAAACCTACAAATACCCTAAACCAACAAATTCACCTACCTACAGCTCTGGATGTTTTTGCTCTATGACCTCTATTATTTTTTTTTTTCAAACAGGAGATTATTTTCCAATAAAACCATTCAAGCCCCCCTTCTTTTTTCGGTAGCTTAGAACTCAAAACTCATTGCAGAACCTCTTAATGTGGGGTAGCTCAGTGTTTTTCTTCTACCTCGAAAAGAACTTTACAAAAGAACTTTACTCTGGAGCGTTTTTGTCTTTTTCCTGTTACGCAGCAAACACGAGAACATCCAAACCCGGGTTTGCTACGCAGCAAATTTTACCCACGAATCGTCGGGAATGGAAGGTGTGGAACTGAGGATCCAACAGGCAGAGATCCCACCCTAAGGATCGGTGCAGCAGTCTCTGGAGGGTGAAGGAAGGTGCCTGGCCATGAGATGAGGATGGGGAAGTTGTCTCCTCTCCAGCCAAGCTGCCCCAGGTTTGGTCCCCGACGCTCTCCTCCTTTCCCTCGAGTCCCCCCGCTGGCAACAACCACTGAACCAAACACGAAACGACCACTTCATCAACAATAAACCCCAAAAACCATCCCTGTTAAGGTGCAAAGGCGGCTCCCCGAGACGTTTGGGAAGGGCCCCTTGGGGACCCCCTTGTGAAATCTGTGCTTGTCTCCACTACCACTACTTTATTCTAGAAACTACAAATTACTTCATTTCTCCCGATCTCCATACAAATATAAAAGCTGAAGCTATTCCAACCCCATATAATCTAATTATTCTACATTACAGTGCCGGAGATCACTTCCAAGCCCGGGTCTGCATTCCCACCCTGACTCCTCTCCCTACGTGACTCGGCCTCCTCTGGCCCAGGGAAATCTCCAAGTGCAGCTAAAGCATCTTTTTTTTGTTTCATTTTTGCACTAACACACATAATTTAAGGGAAGGGGGACAAGATGGCGAATTAAACAATATTAATGCTTACAGGGCTATTTTACGCTACGCCCAAATGCTTCCAAATCCTCTCCACCTTCCAGGAGCTCGCCCGGCTTTCCGAGCAGCACCAAGGTTCTCCAAGATTTTTTTTTTTTTCTTTTTCTCTGCTCCTTTTTTAACCACCAAAATGAGAAATCTGGTAATGGGAGCCCTTGGCTGAATCTCTGCATTGGCAGGACCCTGAACTTTCCCAAGGTTGGGTCTTTTTCCTTCATGAAGAGCAAGGAGAAGCGAAGCCTCCCCGGCAATATCCAGGTTCAGGTGTGGCACATCCCTCTGAATTCCACAGCAATTAGCCAAAGAGAGGAGGAAATACGGAAATAGTGACGGCTGACTCGCTTCTGGTGCTTTAGTCATGGATAAAGTGCAGAGGAAGGGGGATTTCAAGGTATCTGGGATGAGGGGAAGGGTTAAGTGAGGGGTGCAGTGACAACCACTGCCAGAGAAAACGGCTTTGGCTGCTGGGTTTCTGCTGGGATTTCTTACAGACTGGGTTTGTTTTGTTCCCACCATGCTCGAAGGCTGGGAACAGCCTGGCAAGAGGGCTCCAAAAAAGCAACGAGCGCGGCTACACACGAGACAGGGAGCGGGAAAGGGGTGGGAGAACGGAGTGAATGCAACGGGAACGACGATTCCTGCGGGATCTCCAAGTGCCAGGAGAAGTTGCCGGATTCTGCACCTGGATGGCTCCAAGAGCAGCCTCTGCAAAGTGCAAACACAAAGCCAAGCCCCACCAGGATCCAGCCAAGGAGAGCTTCCTCCATCCCTGCCTGGGTGGGAAGGGTTTCCCACCCTGTCCTCCACCCTGCAAGGAGCCTGTAATTCCTGTAATACACTGGAATTTCCTCTCCTAAAAACATTCTGTGCTTTTTCGAGGGCTGCCCTCAGAAGATTTTTAGGAAAGGACCACATTAATTCGTCTACCTGAAACCTGCCTGCTTGCCCTTGTTCCTCAAACACCACCCTCGGCCTTGCCAGAGGAAGTGGCCCAAAGAGAGCACTAAATGACCTACAGAAAATAATCTCAAGGAGGGAAAAACCCCAGCTCTGAAATGGAGCGTGCACCGAGAACTCTGCCCGCCGTGGGTCTGAAACACCGGACTCGGCTTTTGGGATACCGAAAGGCCCCTGATGCTCCTGGGGAGAGGGGGAACAGCAGGCAGCTCTAGCACCTCTGGGATTGCCATTCCTGAATCCCTGCTGTGTCAAAGCTCGTGAGCACCGGCACACAGTGGGTTTCACGGCATCCCCTTCAGCTGCACATCGGCTGGGCTGTCCCATCCTGGAGGGAGCACCCGGGAAGTACCAAATATCAGGGAGCTGTGTGGGAACGGTGGAGAAATGGCAGTTCAAACACACGCCTTTTCTGAATTAAAAACAAAATTAAAAATCTTTACAAGTATCCCAGTAGGAAGGGAATCAGCTGTGTCTGGTGCAGTCAGCCCAGGCTGGTTGGAGAAAGATTCCCTCCCCCCAAATACTCAAAGATCTAGAAAACAACGAAGTACAAAAGGACAACACCACCAAAGAGGAAAAGCTGGTCAATATTCCTGTGCTTCCACCTTGAGGCTCGTTTTTCTGCCACAATTTTACCTCAAATCCGTAATTTTTCCTTTTTTTGGTTTATCCTCAGGACAACCCTGTCACCTTTTTTTCCCTTTGCATTTTGTCCACGTTCAGCTTTACTCAGCAACTGCTCCTCCCGTTTGTGCGCTGAGCGAGAGCCGGAGCCCTGAGGAAGAGCTCCACCCAAGGCTCGGGGAATCCACACAGGAGCAGGCAGATCTGCACCTTGCTGCCTTCACATAATTGCTCCTTTGCCATCGAATTCAGCTGAGTTTTCAGCTTCCTCCGTGATAAACTCTCCCCCCGTCCCCACATTGCCATACGCCACCTCGACAGAAGAAAGTGAAAATCGCTGTCCTGCCTGCCAAAACCTTGCTCTCCCTCACCCCAACACCCTGCTAGCGGGAAGCAGGAGAAGCTGGGATGTGCCCGGTAAGACCAAAATAATCCAATCAAGTATTCAAACTTGGAATTCAAATGAACTGTCCAGGCTACTTGCACAAGCCATTTTTCTCGCCGAAAGCAGCCGGGCTGGGAGCGGTGCCCTGCCCGCCGCGGTGAAGGCTATCAATTCTGAACTTAATCAAATCTGATCTTCCCCCAGCCAGAATGGGGCTTTTTGTCTTGGCTTGTGAAAGCTTCCTGACTTCTGGAGTAAAATATATTTACAGCGCTGAGAAACAGCCTCTTTTCTCCTTTCTAAAAGGTCTCACGCACTTCTTTTTCTTCTCTGTGCCCTGATCTCCTCCTGATATGTTGTTCCTCACAGGCTTTGGAAAGAAGAGCTCGCTGCTGGGAATATTATCAATGTACCACGATCTGTAACCCACAGATCCTAACTAGTTGCACATTATTTAGTTCACATCCATTACAGTTCATAAATTAACAGAGATGTCATTTTCTGTACAAAAAAAAAAAAAAANTTTTTATTCAAATAGATTTTAAATACATAGAATCTAGAGACACAATACAAAAATCTGTATAAGTTAGGCGATGCATCACAGGAGTGACCAAAAACTCAACACAATTTACCTTGGCAAAATGACAGAACCTATTTCTGCTGGCTGAAAACAACAACAAAAAAAAATATTAGCCTTTAATGCGTTTATTAATTTCACCAAACGTACTGGAAATGTTGTTTTCCGTAGCGGTATTCATTGTTCCTTTTTGTGTTTCAGGCTTACTCTTATTTATTTTTTCCATTTTGTTTTTACACCAAGGAGACTGCAGTCAAATAACACTCAGCAACTCATTTCCTCTCTTTGGACTGAAAAATTAAACAGATACTAAATTATGACAGTGAATTTAGAAAGGAGGGCTCCAAGGGCTCGAAAGAACATGTCTGAGATAATATGATGCTTCTAAGAATATTGCAATCACATCCAAGCAATCACCGAAGCGTGCCATGTAACTACCTCCTCAGCTAATATGCTTTTTTCTCCGTGATGACTAATCATGTTCTATTAAACAGCAGTAATGCTGGAAGAACTCAACTATACAAGTGTAATGAAGCCAGTATTCTCCCCGGACAGATTAGCTACAACTGATTTGACACATACCATCATAGGAGCTTCAAACCTGACAAACTCTGTGCTTGCTTCTGATTTATGCCGTCAAGCTCTTCAGGAGAAGAGAATGGAAATCCAGGCGTCGCCGCGTTCGGTAGAGGTGAAATGTTCTGATGTGCTTCACTGTCAGTTAGGGAAAGTCACCGGCTCTCCTTCCTTCTCCTGCGGCTCGCCTCTCCCCCCGCCCGTCCCTCCGCGCTCCGGGGGGTGCCGCGGGTCCCCTCCGCGTGTCCCCTCCGTGTCCGGCGCGGCCCCCACGCCCTCCCGGCCCGGCGGCGGGCACTGAAACAACGGCCTGCTCGGCAGCCCCCCGCGCTCCTCCTCGTCCCCTCGCGCTCTCCAGATTCCGGGTGGGACTCGGGGATGTACCGAAGGGAAAAGGGAGAAGGAGAGTTACCAGACTCACAGAGCAGAGCTGTGATGGGGATGGAGGAATGTGAGGCTGCGGATGTGACTCGGGTCAGCGAATACGCGAGCGAGCTCCCCTCAGATGATGGTGGGCATCCTCCCGCCGCTGTTGTTGCGGTTGTTGTTCTTCCTGGACAGGTTGGGGGTGGCCATGAGGGCGAAGCGCTCGTCGGGGCAGCCGTACTGCAGCAGGACGTCGATGCACTCCTGGCTGGAAGCCTGGCGGGCGTAGGCCAGCGCCGTGTTGCCGTGGGCGTCGCGCGCCATCACGTCCACGCCGTACTGCGGGGGGAAGGAGAGGGGCGCGCTGTTGGAAGCTGGGGTGTTAAAGCAGAGGGAGCGGGTTCGGGATGGAGAGGGTTGGATTAAAGGGAG
This sequence comes from Mohoua ochrocephala, assembly GCA_013398855.1. Lineage (NCBI taxonomy): Eukaryota > Metazoa > Chordata > Aves > Passeriformes > Acanthizidae > Mohoua > Mohoua ochrocephala. Next base: position 8,661 of record VZTA01012041.1, read on the forward strand.
GACGGGGACAGGAAGAAGCAGGAGAGGGCAGGAGACCAGCCTGACAACGCGAGCGTGGCAGCGCCGAGCCACGCATGGAAAAAATGTGTCTCAAGGGAGGGAGTCTGACGTGTGGGACAAAATCTGTCCCAGTGGTATTGCGAGCGAAGGGAATGTCTCCTTCCTCGTTTCCTACGCTCTCCTTCACTTTCCATCAAGCACAGAGGCAGAAACACTCTTTTCTACCGCGGTGCCACCTTTTGAGAGCGCGCAGGGAGGAACACCCAGCCTCAGGACATCGTCCTCGTGAAGCCCTCCGGGAGCAGGTCTGGCACGTCCTGCTGAGGGACACAGCCCAGCCCCCCCAGCCAAGCCCTCCCCCGGGCACCAGGTCCTTACCCAGATGAGGAGCTGCACCAGCACCACGTTCCCTTTCCGGCAGGCCAGGTGCAGGGCGGTGCGCCCGTCCCCGTCCCCGCAGGTCTCGTTCACCTCCTCCCGCGTGCCGTGGGCCAGGAGCAGGATCACCGTCCGCAAGTCCTCCTCGGCTGTGGCCCTCAGGAGATGCTGGCCCAGAGAGAGCTCCAGGCACTGCAGCGGGGCGAGGAAGAGCTTCTGCTCATACTTCGCGCGTATCCAGAGCTCTTTTTCTTCCCTAGGGAAGCCAGAGGGGACAGGTCACTCTCACATGGTGTTGCAGCCAACGAGGAAGTTATTTCCCCTTCCAGATTCACGGCAAGAAAGCCCTCATAGGAACAGTTCACCCAAACCTTAGGAGCAGTTCACCCAAACCTTGTATTTTTAGCAACATTTGTGTTGTGCACCTTACAGTTCCTGAGCCAAGGCTCGAGATCTTCCTCGGTGGATGCTGCACCCACGGGGTTGTAGGATCACAACAGCCAGGAGGTCTTAAAAAACCCCGGGCCAGCAAGAGGTCAGCGCAAGAGCCCTCGCTGTCACAAAGCCACGACAGGCAGACAGGTTCCACCTTAAGGCTGGAAAATACACTGCAAAAAACGCACCCAATTTCTGGTATCGCAAACCAGAAGTAACCAAACAGGGGTGCTTTGTCCCCCTCCAAGTTGGGTAACGTTCCCAAAGGCATAAGGACGGTCCCTCTGTTTTTCCAAATTCAAACCGATGCTTTGAAGCACCTTTTCCTCCTGATATATCAAAGAACCATCAGAAGCTTTCTGCTGCTATCAGGTTACAGCAGAACAAGGACTACAAACAAGGCCCTCCACTCGCCATTTAAAAAATTACCATACAATTACGTGATCTGAGAGCACCAGCCCCAGACAAAGTCCCATTTAGAGGTCCCTCAGGTAATCTGCTCGGCCTGTGAAAGCCACATACATCACCTGAGCCAGGCAACTGGGTGCTGGTGACAGATCCTCTCCTCGGGAGTACAAAAGGCCAAGCTCTGTTTACGCCTTTCAGCCGTGTTTACACTGCTCCCAGTAATCTAGTGTCAGGTTAGCCCTAATCTGTTTTTAAATACTTATGTAAACATCTCCTTCCACCAGCAAATCTGGATTAGTTTTGCATCATTTCCTGGGACATGTGGAGTGACCTTGCTTTGACCTGCCTGGATGCTTTCAGGCACAGCTTTCCCAAAGCAGGCACAGCTTCCCCTGCCCCGGCCACAGTTTACCCCACAAACAGGGCCAGGGCTTTTCTTCAGAGCAAAAGTGCAAACAGAAAATTAACCCAGAGAGTGCTTCTTCTACCTCAAACCTCCAAATGACTCCGGCAAGCTAAAAGACACACCAAAAAAAAAACCTGCCACAACCCATTTGGGCAGTTGCAAATTAACCTTTGATGGCAGGATCTGATAAATGGACTATCAGCTGCAGGTATTCCAGATGGAGAGGAGGAAGAAAAGGAGTTCTGTTATCAGAATCTTTAATTCATGGTTCTTCTGGTTATATTTTTTTAAGGTAAAAAGCCAAACTAGAACCGGTGCCACGAAAGGGATAGAGTAACACGCAATTATCTACAATAAAACGGGCATTCCTGCACCAGTTCCACTCCCAGTATCCACACAGATGATCTTCAAGGATGTTTAGCAAAGATCTCACATGATTTTTTAACACACACAGAGGTACTGAGAGCATAACCAGCACATCCACCACACGTTTCAAACGTGCCAGATTGGAAAATGAAGTGATTCAACCTGTGCTGTTCACCCACAGTAACACACGCCGGGGCTCTGGGGATTTATTTTTCATATGTCCATACATCCTAAAAGCAAAATACTCCTCAGATATGTAAGTAGTACTTTTTTTTTACCTCAGTCAAGGGTCTGCAAATGAATCCCCCTCTCCCCCAGACCACCTTTTGAGTGAGAGAAGCTTTTGGCTCCTATCAGAGCGCTGGTTGCTGTGATTACCGAGGCTCAAGAAGTCCCTTTTTATATAGGAAAGAAGCTGTTTGACACAAGTCTCCCATTTCCAATCACCATTCAGCCTAAACTTTAACAGTGATGCTAAACACAGAGAGGAACTGCTTGGTTCAGGCAGAAGCTTTCAGAGCTTGAGGCTGCTGCTTCACAAATCTATCAGCACGAATTTCACATTTGCTGCGTGTCGCGTGGGCAATCCTGATGCTCCTGGAAGGATGAGAGGGATGGGGATGGGGATGCCCCAGTCCTGCTCAGGTTTATCCCACTGCCTCAAAAGGCTGGGGAAAGAACAGGAAACTCTTTAAAAGTCAATGCCACAGGAAGGGGAATGTGCTGCCACCTGCCCCAGTGCTGGGCACCAAATGACTTCACTCGCTAAGGTCCAGTTCCTCCACCTTTGGAGTCGCATCAAAGGTTGTGGTGAAACTATAAATCAAACTAAAAGTGTTTCAGAGGCCTCAGCCATTTGGGGACATCAGTACTGAGTGAGATTTAGGTCTTTTCCAACAAGAAAGATCTGGATTTTAGGGTCAAAAACAAAACCTTATCAGAGGTAGGAGGAAAAGCACACCGGACTACACCTCATGGACAGCCACAACACAGAGGGACTGCTTTTCAATGAGCCTCTAGAAAGCCAGAGCCCACAAACATCCTCCCTGCATCTCTGGCACAAACCATTTAATTTGGATGGGAAGTCCTGGGGACTTTCCTGGGAGACAGCTGCAGCTCCGCCGCTTGCATTCATCTCTGAAGCCCTGACAACAAGACATAAATACTGCAATTGTTGCTCTGATGCCCCAATTTCACTTCTGGGATCCACAGCTTGTCTTGGTTGAGGTTTCATTTCCCCCAAGGAAGGCCAGTCCAAGAGCAGAGTTGTCAGCAGTAGATCACTTAACCTCATTGCAGTTCCCCGGAGGACCACTGCTCACATCCCCTGTTAGTTAATGAGCTAAAAAATGAATTATTGGAGCGGTCAGCAATAAGCAGGAAGAGGAGGCACAGTGTTTCATTTCAGCCAGCACTGACATACCTTTAAATAAATCAACTGAACAAGAGCACGAGGAAGTGTGAGGAAGAGCCACTCATCAGGAGAAAGACACTGAACCAATCCCTAAAATAAAGGCTGGTAAATATTTCCCTCTTTTCCTCCCTTAACTGTAATCTTGGCAATTCGAAATGACCCTCTCCACACCAGACACTTCCAGCTGCAGCTGTCCAAGCCAAACCAAGACTCTTTCAGTGAACTTTCAACAGCGGAGTCCTTGTCTCGGGACCAAATCAAAGCCGGTGTGCTGGAGAGGCAACGTCTTCACGTGCTCTGATGACACCAAATGCTGGAGGAAGGCCTGAGCCGCCTCTTCCTCATATGCACTAAAATCAATAGATTATAACCCCCCAGAGAAACTTAGAGAAAGGAACAACAGAGCTCTAAGGTCAGACTTCCTTTGAGCCTTTTCTCTCTAAATATCCGCGCTCAAACCCCGACCTGTATCTGCCGGTACGGACTCCAAACCTCACTGCTCACACAAGGGGCAAATCCAGCAGAGGATCAGTGCAAAACACTCTGCAGAACCAGGAAGGAGTCGCTGATCTTGTTCCCAAAGTGCCACCAGGCTCTCTGCTCTCGCCCGAGTCCCCGTCACTAGTGAACCCCGAGAACACACAGCGGTGTGAGTAAGGAAATCCCTGCTGCAGCAGCACTGCTGTACATAGGTAAAAGGTTATTAGAAACAGATGAAAATTTCAGTTCTCGGTTTATTTTGATCTAATTAGGTGCTTGCTTCTCAAGATAATGTCCAATTATTTAAATTACTCTGCCAGCCACATCACATCATTATTATGTGGAAACATAAATACTGGGCACTGGAAGGGGGGAGGGGAAGCGGGGAGCGTCAGAGAAGAGAAAAAGCAGATTTGCTTCGAGCACAGCCTCGCTCCAGGAGCTGCACTGTGCTCCCCAGCCGTGGGTTTGCACTGGAGATGCTCCTTGAGGAGCCCACACCCCACACAGCTCAGCCCCGTCGTGTGGTGCATCGGGTTTTCCACCCTACAAATCCCACCAGAAGCCTCATCCTGTTGGTATCCACTCTCCATCCCGACTCCTCCTCGCTCCCGTTCACCTCTGCCTTCACCTCCATTTGCCCCTCGTTTATATTTGGTGGAGTGACATCAGGAGGCAAACACGAAGAGGACATGCAGGGTGGGGAAAAAAAGTCGTGTTCATCCAGCGACCCAGAATTGCCTGAGTAGGCAACAGCACGTGGCTGGAGAGCCTGGGAACTTGCCATCAGAATTCCACAGCTCCAGAGCAAGAGCAGCCTTGCTCTTACCAAAGCATGACTCAAAGGATGACTAAAACGTCGTGTCACTCGCTCATTATCAGAGTTACTCACCACTTGTTAAAAAGCTGGATCAAATTCTGAAGGTGGAATTAGAAAGACAGTGGACAGCAGGTATTTACCGTGGCACGGCACCGATTTCCCACCACCAGAAATAAGAGCGGGCCGCTTACAGGCATTTCGAAGTGAAGTTTTATCCTCCACACCTCTGACAACACTGAAAAACTCCTGAATTTTTAAAATCTTTTCTTCCCTCTTGCTAAAGGAACTAATTCTGTAAGAGAGGAGGCCTCTCACTGGTGTCTCCACGGTCGCTGTGCAGGTGCTGTGCCCGAGTGTTGCCATTTCTGGTTGCTCACTGAAGTACAACCTTTTAACGCCGTGGTAACCTGGCCAGCTCAGCAAGAGCTCTGCCAAATTTCCTCTCCTGTTGGCCAGCTGACAAGGTTAATGTGTCTCTTCCAAGAAAATGAAGTAAATCTAACCCAGCGCACCTCCCAAACTCCTGGAAGAGCCCCAGGACGTGTCATTAGCTTCGTGGTCCAGCATGCAAGGAGCGCGCATCACCTAATGACCGGTGCTGGGCAGCTGCATGTGCCGGGGCTTCCCGATTAAACAACCCCCTCTGTGATGATCCCAATAAATGGCACTGCTTTGGATAGAGCTGGTGATGAGTAAAAGGAACACATCGGGGGGGGGGAGATGGGGATGGGATTGAAATGTTGGGGAAAGGTTCACGATGCTTTTAATTGCAACAGCGAAAGGGGGGAGAAGAAGAGCGAGCGAGAAGAAAGGGGCTAGCAGCAAGGAATTTCCAAAGTGCCTTCCTGCCCCGAGCAAAGCAGGAACTGGGAGGAGAGGCATGGAAGAGGAGCTGGGAACAATATGCTGAGAAAACACAGGGGCTTCCTCTCTCTCTGCAGGAGAAGACCCCTCTGCCGCATTGCAAAGGCGGCGCTGAGCAGCTGAGCGGCTCCGCGCCCGCATGCCTGCTCCGCCCGGCCGCGTTGCTAAGGGGGAAGGCACAAGCCCACCGGGAATAGCCAGGTCCCTGGCAAACAAGAGGGCTCCAGACAGCAAACAAAGACCGATGGGTATTTATTCCTTAATTATGGAAAGCTTTGAAGAAACAGGCCCACTGTAAATCCCGCCCGCCGAGGGAACGGACCGCGATTTATGCGCGCCGGGGCAAAGAGGAAATAAATATCTCCCTGGCTCCTGATCAATATTATGAGTGTTTTGCCAACCTACAGGGTGTTTTATGAGCTGTAAGGACAGAAAGGGATCATTAATAATTAAATAAAGTCAACCTATTAAGCTTATTACTTCTTACAAGTTAAACATCCCTGACGGACGAAGGCCAGCCCCATAGGAAAGCCGCGGATCAGCCAGATCGGTCTTGCCTTGGACGCTGGTCCAGGGCTGTCTCCAGTGAGCAGTGTGGTAACCCAGCCTGGAAATGATTTAGTTACTGTCTGATGGGGAACTTAACCTGGCTGAGGGCTGTGTTCAACCCACTCTTCAAATTTTCGTCCAAGAGACAGACAGTTCAGTGCTGCTAAACCACGCCAAATTCAGGTTATTCTCCTACTCTCAGTCCTTTTCAACCAAACCAAACCAAAAGGCACAAATCCCTGGAAGTGCTCAAGGCCAGGCTCTGAGCAACCTGGACGAGTGGAAGGTGTCCCTGCCCATGGCAGGAGGTTGGAACGAGATGGTCTTCAAGGTCCTTTCCAACCCACAGCATTCCAGGATTCTGTGAAATAAAGGCGCTTTCCCACCAGCAGCACCTCGCACTGCCAGGGACTCGTCTCCTGAAGCCCCCAGCTCTGGACCTTCTCCACCATTAGCTCTCCTATTCCATTTTCCAGTTTTCCTTTCATAGCTGTGTGTTTCAGGGGAAAAAAAAAAAGCCCTGCTGTGCGTGAGGGACAGAGATCACTCATTTGTGCAGAGCTCCAGGTGCTTCTCAAATTAATCACGTCTTGCACGACACCTGCCAGTACCATCGCTATTCGGATTCGGTGGAGCTTCTCCACCTTTTTCCCTCTCTCCTGACAGCAATTCCACAACACAGGGCTCCAAAACAGCTGCTATTTCTGCAGTAACTTGTAGGTTACCCCTCCATGGAGCAACCAGCACCTCTCCTTTAAGTGTGAATACACCCTCAGGATTTATCACTGCCCAACATTAACGACCAGCCTGGCCGACACATCAAGGTTTACTGACTCCAGGCTTTCCAGATAAATACCCTGCAATTGTGGGCTCTGATTTATCACGTAAAATTGCAGCCAACTTCTGTTTTCATCGCCCGACACTCCATCTAATAATTTTTAAGGTTTACTCGATAAAATGTATCGCACCTGAGGTCTACTCCGTGTAAAGTTAAGCAAAAACCGTGTGACATACAACAGCAGGGGATACTGTGGGTACTAAGATAAGGCTTATTAAGTTGAGAATAAAGATCCTAAGGGTGACAGCTCTAAGCCCTGCGAGCTGGTTAAGTCTTTTCTCAATAAAAATCCAGGTTTTTCCTTTGTTCCGTACAACTATGAGAAATGAAAACAGTCCCCAGAGATTTAATAAAAAGCTTGAAGAATGCCACAAGTTGTTCTTTTCCTCTAACCCAAAAAGGCCCAGAATTTTTTGAAACAGCATTGCCAGCGACATTTCAGAGGGAAAAACCCTAACAATGGTGAACCCTAAGGATTCAGAGCTCACCACTGCCCTGAGGAGACCACAAAGACCATCAGAGGGCTGGAGCACCTTTGCTATGAGGAAAGGCTGAAGGGATTGGGAATGTTCAGCCTGGGGAAGAGGAGGCCCGGGGGAGACCCATTTGTGGCCTTCCGGTACATGAAGGGAGTCAACAACAAAAATGAGGAGAGCTATTTACAGCGGTCTGGAGTGACAGGACAAGGGGGAATGGCTTTAAACTGACAGAGAGTAGGTTTAGATGGCAAACTGGGAAGAAATTCCTCCCTGTGAGGGTGGGGAGGCCCTGGCACAGGGTGCCCAGAGAAGCTGTGGCTGCCCCTGGATCCCTGGAAGTGTCCAAGGCCAGGTTGGACAGGGGTGGGACAGTGGAAGGTGTCCCTGCCCATGGCAGGGGGTGGAACTGGATGAGCTTTAAGGTTCCTTCCAATCCAAACCATTCTGTGATTGTGTGATTTTGAACACGTAGCTCAGTGAAAATAATTTAAAAAGCACCGTGAAGAGTGGAGGAAGAGGGATTTCTGCTACGGTTTGTAAGGACAGACTTTCTGAGAGTCCGGAATGCAAAAACCAGGAACAACAGCTCCCTTACACCCGCCCTCTGCTGCCCAACAGGAAAGCTCCTGAGTTCGGGACCTGATTCCTTTTACGTGCTGGCACATCAGCATCTAGGTAAACATCCATGCAAAATTTAACCCGAAACATATCACTGTGCTGGCCACCAGAAAAAAAAGGCCGACAAATGAGTGATCACTGTGTGGTTCTAGACACACGAGTGAACTGCTTCCATTTCTTGGGTGGTCGACCTCAACCCCTTGGGCGCACCACAAATATTACCTAAAAAAAGCCAAAAGCTACAACAGTTGCATGGAAATGCTAAAACCAAGGAGCATGTTTGCTTCTTGCTTGTTTTCAGTAATAAATATATATATGCAGGGAATAGTAATTGGAAACATGTACCTAATGCATTTCATTACTCGTGTGTAACCATACTTAACCTGATGTCTTAAGTGTATAAATCAAACTGCATTGTGCCAGTACCTAAACACAGACTGGAAATTTCAATTTGCCATTTGATATACAGTCGCTCGGGTTAGGAGATTCCATTAATTCCCAATTTGTTAACACTAATTTCCTCCTACAGCGAGGCCGTGCTTAAAGCAGTGGCGTTTTAAGCGGAGCTCGGGAAATCATTTTTTTGGAAAGGGGAAAAATAAGAGAAAAGGAAATTCTCAAAGGTGGTGGCGGGGAGGGGGGAGTGCAAATCTCGCAAGGCATAAATCTCAATAATGGGTGCCAGGTGAGAGCCGGAGCGAGGTGGCTGAGCGAGGTGCCCCGTCCCTGAGTAATGTGGCGTGGAGCGGGGCTGTGCTCGCCCCGCGTGCGCCCATCACAGCGCATTAGGGATACCATAACAGTCGCTGATGTGAGCTGCTGTGGAACGGATCCCACGGCAAACACACGAGGGAAGAGAAATGGAGCTGTTCCTCTGCTCGCCCTGCTGGAAAGTGGAGGAGCAGCGGAACTGTTTGAGTGCCTTATAAATAATGAGGCTGGAGGGGGGGAAAAAGCCCCTCGGAGGGGGCTGACAAACTTGTGGAGTAGAACGAGATCTCAAATGAGAGCTTGCTTGAGGCTTCCATCATAGAATCAATAAAGTGGGAAAAGACCTCTAAGATCATCAAGTCCAACCGATCCAAAATGGAAAAACCACGTTGTGGGCTCCAGGAGAACTCAATCTTTACCTGAGGATCAAAAACTGGAACAGGACGGTCTAACTGCAATGGCCCAAAAAGACCTTCGGAAATGTTTCTTGATCCTTTATTAGCAGTAACTCCCACAGTTTGGTTTGCAAGGAAAAACAAAAGTCCTTTCAGGGGGCTTTAATGGGATCTTCATTCCAGTAGAAGCAGTAAGATGATGCTCTTCGGAGTATTTGGGAAAAAAGCACCCTCCAACCATTACACTGAATTTATGTAAGACATAAAAGAGAAAACACGAGTAATAAACGCTGTATTTGAGCACGGACGCTGAAGAAAAACACGTTTGGAGCAGCAAGCAAATAAAACCAACTGCTTGCTCTGCACGAGTCAGCAGCGGGAGGCAGGCGAGCTCACACGGGAAGCTCCAAGGGCTGGGAAGCAGCCGGACCATCCCCGTGGGCAGCATTTCTGGGATCCGCCTTCTAAAGATGCCGCAGGGACCTCTCTGCTGTCCAGCTCTTCCCAAGTGACTTGGAGCTCTCCCTTCTGCTCCCCTCACCTTCTGATGCCTCCTCATTTGCCATTCAAGTATCAAAGAATCACAGAATCCTCAAGTTTGGAAAAGACCTCCAAGATCAGGTCCAACCTTCCACCAAACACCATCACGCCCAAGGCACTAAGCACAGCGTCCACTCATTCCATGAACACTTCCAGGGATGGTGACTCCTCCACCTCCCTGGGCAGCCCCTTCCAATGCTTAACCACTCTTTCAGTGAAGAAATTTCCCTCATCTCCAACCTGAACCATCTCGCTGATGCCAAGGACTCTACAGGAATTGCTGATGTCATCGGACTCTTCCGTTAGTCTCATTTATTAATTGCTGTTTCTATTTAGGAGAAACAATGCCTCTTTTGGCAAATTAGACCTCCCAAAGTATTCCTTCCATTCAGCAAGCGATGGGACTTCCCTCCACCTCTGTTTTAGCAGGCTGCAGGTGTCTGATGCCCTTCTCGACCCATAAATCATAGTTAAAAAAAGACTGTTGGTAGATCTGCTTCTGGAAAAGCAAAGTTGATGAAGAATTTCCTTAGAATAAAAAGAGATGAAGACTTGAGTAGTAGTTAACACCCAGAGAAATCCATGAGGTTCCTTTGCCTAAAACCTGAGATCGCAACGCTTTTTGTTTGTTTGTGTATTTCCAGCAATGGGACACGCAACACCGGGGTTGCCCAAATGCGCCCCAAAAAGGTGGGATTAGGGATGGACTTGGCTTTCAGAAGACATGGAAGCGCTCAGGTCCTGCTGAGGCTTTTCCAATGGTGCACCTCTGCCTATTAATCATTTGCAAACCTTTAGGCTTTTATGATTTACAAGCCACAAGGTGGATGTTTAACAGTGGGAAACCCACAGAAAACCCGACAGCAAAGGAAATCCGCACCGGGGTCACCTGCCAAAAGTGACAGCAAGTTCCACTTCCAGAGCAACTCAGAGAGAGCTGTGCAGGGATTTAAAAGCTGAATTAAAGCCAGAATTGAGGAATTAAAGCCTCTTGCCCAAGTGTTCTTGGTGCGTAAGTGCTATCTCTCTCTCTCGCTCTCTCTCTCTCTCTCCCAGCTACTTCCCTGCAAATCCCTCTTTGGGCCACATTTGGAAATTATTTAAAAAAGATAAAATATCCCTAATCTGTTACCAATTAGAAGGAACATGTGAATATTATTTTCTAATTTGTGACTCAATCTTAAAAGCGAACTCACTGAAATAATTACACCGGCTCCTGAATATTCCTATTGTGCTCCTGAGGTAAAAAAAAAGGAACAGTGGGTATGTCCTCTCCTGCCTGAGACGCCCCGGGGCTGAATGTATCAATAAGAACCATCAAAGCCCTGGACGTGGACTGCCAAAAACCTGTAATTTCTGCTCCCTGGCAGCTGCAGCCCAGGGGTTGCCAAACGGATTCGTTCCCTCCTAATGGTCTTTGTGCAACTTGGGTTTGTGGCGAGGGAGGGACGAGCCGAGGAGGCCCAAGTTGAGTGGCAAACACAAGGTGGCCAAGCTGTCCACTGCACAAGTGACCCCTTCCAGCTGGATGAGCTCTAAGCCAGGATTTACGAGAGCAGCGATGGCGACTTCTTTGTAAAACCCAGACGCGGCACGACTTGAGTGAGTAACTCCTGAAAATTGGTAATTTCCTGGTGGTTAGCAGGAGAAGGCCCACCAATGGGGAAGCGGAGGCTGCTAATAAATTTATAGTGCGTTATATGCCAATTAGACCCCCTCAGCCCTTCAAGAGGCAGCACCACCAATCAGGTTATCATTCCACAAATGTACTCTTTAGGGCTGAGCTCATCACAAATCAATCCTGCATTTCAAGTGCAATTTTCATTAGCGTTGCCCGGGACTGCACTGGTGAAACAATGCAGGCAGGTATTTTCCTTCTCCCCTCCGAGCGCCCTTCCCCGACGCCTCGTGCACGGCTATTTGCTCCTCCTCGTGCACAGTCACGTCTTCGACTTCAAATGGTAAATAATCATTTTGAATACCACATTAATCCTGCATCGAGCCAGATTTATTACACGCGTCACACGCGGGAGTTTCGCCGTCACTCGCAAGCCAGCCGTGAACCCCGTGCTTAAATTACATCCTTGTACCTGACCATGCACCATGCAAGGCTCTGTCAATACCAGGAGTCAGCAGCTCCCTCAGCTTCCCACCCTGTGACATCCACGAGCGCCAAGACACCCGACGCCGCTCATTTGGGAATTCAGAGAAAGGAAAAAATACAGCAATAAATACTCCGTAAGGTTTAGCATCTGCCTTAAACCTCTGGTCACAGCTTAAACCACAGCTTTTAGTCTGTGCAAGCAGCACTGCATTTTGGATGCTCTTCTTTGCTTCATTTCTTGCTGAACAAGGCCAGAAACAGCCTTTAGTTTCACCTATGGCAGCACGGAGATGCCTCCCGGTCAGGAACACAGGGCAACCTGAGCCACCAGGGATGCATTTTCCTTTACTTTCCCTTCTCAAGCCAGGTACAGACCTTGGAGGAGCACACCCAGAAACCTATCAGAGAACATCCTGAGTCGGAAGGGACCCACAGGGATCACGGAGTCCAACCTCTGGCCCTGCACGGACACCCCACCAATCCCACCCTGTGCATCCCTGAGAGCGTTGTCCAAAGGTTCCTTGAGCTCTGGCAGCCTTGGGGCTGTGACCGACCCAACCTGACCCAACCCTAGGTGGGGTTACAAATGTAACATCCATGTTAGGTGGGCTTAAGGAACAGGGACCTCCTAATGCAGGAATTCCCAAAGCAACCTTCACTTCCTTGCTTCCCAGCCAGGTAAGCACCCCTCGAGTCACGGCAGCACCAAATTTTACTTCCGAAACCGCCCCTGCCCCACCTCGTTTTAAATTTTATGGAGTCTCTTCACAAAAAAACCACAACGTAGGAAGAGCAGTGCCTGACGCCTCAAGCCTTGGGCTGTCACCTGCATCTTATTTCTACTTAACCTCTTAAATAACATTGGAATTCACTTTGTCCCCTGATGGGCACCGTAATGAGAACCTCCTGTCAATCACGGCTCCATTAGCCGGGACAGACTTTCACTTCCTGAAACAATTTATTGGATTCCCAGAAGCGAATGGGCCTTGCTCCTTTTGAGCCGGGCTTTTTTGGGGAGCTATTCAGCGGGAGCGGGTGTCCCTTCTGTCCCCGCTGAGCGGGGCATTGTTCCCCCCGTTGGCTCATGGAAACGGCTTCCTGAGCTGACCCACCTCTCCTTGTCCCGGTCAGGCCGAGTGTTTGCCAAAAACTTCTTTGGGCTGCTCAGTTCACCGGCGCAACACAAAACCCACCAGCTGTTTCCAGCCACTGGGGCAGGGGGAGAAGCCAACGCTGCTGTTAACCCCTTCCCAACAAAACCCTGGAGAGCTGGAGCCCGCCATGCCCAGGGCAGAGGAGCGGGACTCCAAGGTAGCTCCCTCTTCCTTAAAAAGCAAGATCTGCTCCCATTTAGCCCGAAACTAAAGGCGATTTTGTTTTCCTCTTCCTCTCTCTTGGTTACAACTCAAATTGCAGCTCAAAGAGAAAATCTTACTAATAGAGGCTAAAACCACTTTGGTTGGAACATTATCTTGAGAGGAGAATTTTCATTTCCCCGAGTGTGTGCAGTCCTTACGAGGTTCATTTGCAATGAGTCTATCTGTTTTGATGAGATAATAAAATGCATTTTATTTAAAAATATCTCCATTTCCACACCCCCCCCCCC
>VZTA01012041.1:22089-64970 GCA_013398855.1 Mohoua ochrocephala
GGAATTTAAATGGTCAGTTAATCTTTCTGCTTCAGAAATAACCCACTGAGTAAATAAAAGAGGGCTCGAGATTACACGCGTCACACGCGGGAGTTTCGCCAAGGGACCTTCAAGATCATCTCAAACACTGGTCTCGAAGACTAAAATACAGACGTACCTGGGCATTGGCTGCGTGCCTTTTTAGTACAAATCAGTTTAACTTTTAGCCTGGGAAAGGGGGAAAAAAATGGAAACAAGACGATAGCTATCTCCAGCCTTCTGTGATTCTCGAGTCAATAGTAAATGAGGGGACTCGTTAGTGCCATAGTGATCCAATCAGGATGAAATTATGCAGTCATGTAAGAAATAATATCTATTAGGCTAATTTAATCAACGAATACTTTACAGATGAATTAGAATGCAGAATCCAATTATTTCAAACATTTGGACTGTCAGCCGCCGTGTTTTTGAAGCGGTGGAAGGGGAGAAAAGGAAGGTTTAAGGATCCTTTGAAGGCGAGGGTGGCTGGGCTGTGTTTGTGGCAGGAGAGCTTAAAACAGCAGAAAAACTGACAACCACAATCAGCACCTTCCGTGGCTCCGAGGGCTGGAGCTGGGCTGGCTCCTGGGGCTCCCTCCTCTGGGATATTGGCACGGACAGCTTGAGCTGCTCTTTGCACTGGCTGATGACGACTGCCTCGAGTCCTGGTGATTTCCCCTCGCCAGTCACCCTTTAAGGGGAAGGTTGACACACTAATGACAATGGCTCTTTTGTCACTGGGAAGGGAAGATGTGCCCCTGGGTTGGTGCACAACACAGCTCCATGGATTACACGTGGCGTTTATTCCTCTTGGAAGGCCGAGAGGTTGCTTTGTGGCACCGTGCAAAGAGAAATGGGACAGACAGAACTACCACCAGAAGGGGAAATCAGGTTAAAACACAAAGTGACTCGAAAAGGAGGGGACAAAAGTGGGGGCTGTGAGTACACAAACTGTGATCCAGCCTGATGCTCTCTCAAACCATGAAGCCTGCCAGAAAACCATCATTCCTCCACCAAGGAGACTCTGGGACTGGCTCCTTGCTACAGAATAAAGGCACAAGAAATCCCACCCCCACTGCCTCTCTGGGGAGAATTTTCTCCCCAGTCCACTGGAATTGCTGTTTCATAGAGAAACAAGAGCAGCCACCCTCTGCATTTTGAGCAACAGAATGGCTTGGGTTGGAAGGGACCTTCAAGATCATCTCATTCCAACCCCTCTGCCACGGGCAGGGACTCCTTCCACTATCCCAGGTTGCTCAGAGCCTCAGGAACACCTCACACCCACGTCCAGCCTCATCACACAGGGCCTGCCCATCCCATTTACCATTGGAGCAGTTATTTCAAGACCTGAAGATGGCAAAGTGCATGTTTTGCTCAAGTCTACAGCACAAAAGTGACTTTTTTTCTCCCCTCTCTCACCATTAGTAGAAGTTATTTGCTTGTACAGAGGAAAACAAGGCTACAAGAAAGTGATGGATACTTTAACCACGTGGGATATCTTCCACAAAGAGCTGAATGAGCTCCACGACGAAGCCTAAACTTAAAAAATTCGTTTCACTCTCTGGGCTTCAGCATTTCTTTTGACCATGTGAACGACAGCAGGAAGAACAGAGCAGACCTGGTGCCTGCTGCAGAGCGTGGATGCCCCACTGCTCCGTAAGGTCTGCGCTGAAGATTCCCAACGTACCTGTGATCCAAACATTTTTCTGCCCTGTCATCTGGAGCGGTAAATGGACTCTCTTGCTTATTTAAACATTTAATGCTCTTCTGATGCCCAAATTATGCCTGTTTCCCGTGATGGATTAGCGCAGAATACAGCAGCGACAATTTTCTGCAATCTGCGGAATATCAAATTTTGATTACTTCAGGAGCAAAAAGTAAAGTTATAAGCAAACTGATTGATAAGGAGCAGAGGAATACTTCATGTGGTGGCTTGTTGGGAGCCTTGATGAATGCCTGGCAGGACTGTGATGAGTCCCCACAGAAGACATGCAATAACTCTGAGGAGATTTAAGATATTTATTGCTCAAATAAAACAAAACCAAGTGACACGAGTAGGTGAAGTAGCACCGGGTGATTACAATCTGCTGATCAAGACCAAGTGCAATTCCAATTTTTTTGTAGAGCAAAAAACCACAAACTAATTTTCCAGCTTGCCTACAGAATGCTGATGGTTATTTTGGGAATTCTGGATGCTGGCTTTCTTCAACGAGGAATGGGATTATTCTAGAGTCAGGTCTTTATGGCAGATTGTCTTCTAGTTAATGCTGGCAGTTGTTCTACTTTTGGGTGGCAAATTAGCAGTACCTTTTAAAGATAAAACTGTAATAGATATATATTTTATATGTCTGTCTGTCTATCTATCTATGCCATAAAGCTATAATATATATATTACATATAAGGTTGGACTTGATGATCTTGGCGGTCTTTCCCAACCTTAACGATCCTGTGATTCTCTCTCTCTATATATCCATAAACACACATCCCCTGGGCCCCACTCCCTTCCAAAGCAGCAGCTTTTCCAGCTGTGAGATGAGAGGATTTCCCAAAGGAGCATCCCTAGCATGGTGCGAGCGCTGCCTTTTGCTCCACAGCAAGGTGGAGAGAGAGCTCCTCTGAAGGGATGAACTGCTCTCTCCTCAATTACAAATCTCTCTCATTCAGGGCTTCCACGAAAATAACATGTCAACAATCTCC
Organism: Mohoua ochrocephala; assembly: GCA_013398855.1. Taxonomy (NCBI): domain Eukaryota; kingdom Metazoa; phylum Chordata; class Aves; order Passeriformes; family Acanthizidae; genus Mohoua; species Mohoua ochrocephala. The sequence goes on from VZTA01012041.1 coordinate 24,805, forward strand.
CTGTGCTGGCAGAGGCAGATGTGACCCCTCCACTGTGAAACAGTTGCTGAGCCGTGTCTTTGTGAAAATCCCTGAAGCTCTCCCCGAGCGCGAAGGGACTTTGTATTAAAAGCACCTTCCCCAAAACAGTTCAGACTGAGGGAACCTTCTGAGAGAGACAAGGGAGGAAAAAAGCCACCAGTGAAGAGCGTGATGCATTTGAAGGGAGGGTGGCATCAGAAGCACCTTCTCCTTCAGAACAGGGAGCTCACTCGAGCCCACAGCGCTGTTTCGCTATTAAAAAAGGCACTCGCAGTTAAGCGGCAAAGAGAACGGATTTTTTTTATTTTCAGTTTACTATTTCTGGGCAGGGTTGATGGATGTTTTGGACAGAAGAGGCTGAAAGGAGGCTTTGTGAGCCAGGATGATTAAAACAGTTGTCTTGAGCTGAGTTTGTCTATTGTGAAAAGAAGTGGGGGAGACTCCAACCGATCCATCAGCAACCCACCGCCGGCAGAGGCAGGCGCTGATTAGACACGACAGCTTTGCAACAGGTTTGAAATCAAAGTGCAACAAAACTAGCCTGGCTGCCCGTGTGTGTTTGGGAAAGCTGCCCAGGAGCTACAAGGATCCTGAAGATTTTCAGCTTTCCCCACTCCAGGAGCCAGCATGGGAACACCAGCGGCTTTGGTGGCGCTCCAAGGAAGATAAAGAAGATCCTGGTAGTAAAACAAAGGATGCTTCCAACTCCCAGTCTGAGAACATGATGGATTTGGAGGATTCTCTGATGTGGTATTTAGGGACCCGGCAGTGCTGGGTCAAGGGTTGCACTCGACGATCTTGAAGGACTTTTCCAACTTTAACCATTCCATGAATCCACGGTATTTCAGATGCAAAGCGCAACCCAAAGGCAAGGTGTGTATTCCCAGCTATCAAAACAGATCACGCAAGAGCACAGGCCAAGGATCTGCTGCCTTCCTGGCAAAATGATTGGACCTTCCAGGGCTATTAGGCTGGGCCATCACACATCCCAAACCACTTGCCCTCTGCTGATAATGCTCTTAAGCTGTATAAACCCATTTTGTTTACTATAAAATGTTCTTCCACCCTGAAGAAATAGGAGTTAGTGATATATTCTGAGATCTGATCAACGTGACAGACTTAGCTGGGTATTTTGCACAGCTTTTATAGTGAAAAAAAAATTTGCTATTATTGATGTGATCTGGCAATTAAAATATTTTCCATCTGACAAACACCAGGTGGTGCCTTAGGTTTTAACTTTTACATTTTCCAAACCCTGCCCTGCCCGGTGTGTGACTCTGCAGTTCCTCGTGCCCTGGGAGCTGCTGTTCTCTCCTGCTGCTCACACACAACAAACCTCTGCAGGTTCCCACTCCAAGGACACCGGGCCCCAAATGTGTCAACTCAAAGCCTCTAAAGGGGTGTGAACTTGGGGCAATTCCATCATGAACTGAGGTGATCATTGGAGAATGAACCCTGAGATGCAAATGAACCAAACTGATCAAAGGGTGAAGAACCCCTGAGCCAGGGTCCATCTTGGGTGGAGCCTCTGGACTGCCCAGGGTGAGCCTTTGAAGGCCTTCAAATAAACACCTCCTTTTATTCTCTCATTCTTGTCTGGTCTCTGTGTTTTAGGTGGCCACTCAAAGCATCAGAAGGAGCTCTATCAAATTCCTGAGCATTTGTTTTTTTCTGGATCAGAACCAGAATGGATGGAGCACGGAGAACTGCTGGGTGAGACCCTAAATTGTATCTTGGTGGGTGTCTGATCCCAGTCCCCGCGAGCCGAGCGCCGGCACTCCCAGCAATCCCACAGCAATCCTGCTGTTTGCTTACAGTCTGTCTTTTGGGAACGGCTTCCGAGGGATACAGTAACCTGGCAGCCACCTCCAATCCTGCCTGGATGCTTGGAAAAAAAGCTACTGCTCCCTCAGAGATCAAGTGGGCAGCAGCCCCTTAACAGGAACTGGTCTATGAGCTACCACCACATGTCTAATTAATGACCCTGCCGGTCGCAGCTGGAAGAGCTGAGCTGGGGGTGATTAATTAAATTAGCTGGCAGAGGAAATTACAGTGGAAAAGCCAAAGTTTGATTGCTCCATAATTAACCACAGTGCAAATAATATCTGCATCTATAACTTCCAGCGATGAGATCAGAAGCCAATTGAATTTGGCACTGATTGAAGCTGTAAATATCCTGTGGTGAAAAATGATAGGTTTGTTCTGAAGGGAAAACTTACAGAAATGGACATCCAGCGGATGCAAGAGGGGAGCAGGGGACAGGGAGGAAAAAGCACTGGAATTAGATCTCGATCTCAGCTGATTTCTGCAGCTTTCTGGAGTGATAAGAGGATTCCATGCGAAACAGAAAGGAATATTTTAAAGTCTGCATGCTGTGAGATTCCTTATCAGAGATTTGGTGACTCTGGAGAGCAAAGGCCACTGAGATCGTTCCACCCCTTGCCTTGCTCCACACCCTATGTTTCCTAGTGGTGGGAATCACTGCTTTCCTTGGGAAAGGACTGCACAGCTGAAGAAATAACCAGTCCAAACACCTCCTCCCCATCCCTACATCCTCCAGCCCCTACTCCTGCTCCCAGGAGCACTTTTTTGAACTACGAGAACCCCTTTTTCCAAGGAGATGACCTCCAAATGTCTGCAAACCCCTCCATTCCCCCCTAAATCATCATCATTTCATTAACCTCCTTAAGCATCTCCTGCTACTCACTGAAGACTTGAAATATTTCTTAGAATTCTTCTCCAAAATTCTCTATTTTGGCAAGTTATGGTCAGGATATGTACCCACCTCGATCCTGCATCATGTTGGGTTACTGTGAGTCTTATCCCTCTTCCACTGCTGGTGCAGGTCTGGCTTAAAGAAAGCTCAGGTTTTTTAACTGTGGCCTGAAATGCAACCCCTCAAGTCCCCAGACGAGCCAAGATTTATTTCCATGCTTCTCAAATTGCTGCCCATCCAACGTGCTCTTCGATAAAAACTGCATAACCCAGAAAAGATTTAATTTTCTTTTTTTTTAAAGCAGTGAAACCAGTTTTCCTGAGTGCTGAGTAGCTAAAGTGCACTATATAAAATAATATTTCATATTTTATGTATTTTTAAAATATTTTTATACACGATTTTGATTTTGTCAAGCACATTTTTTTTAGAGATATATATATATATATATTTTATATATTTTATATATATATATATATGCTTGATTACTTCTTGATAAATGTGCTTGATAAAATATATGTTTGACCATATGATATTTGCTTGATAAATACGTTTCTCCAAAGGGAATCCACTTTGTGTGGTTCAGGACCATCTCATGAACCAAACTTGTGCCTTCTCCTGCTCCAGACCAAAACACTCCTGTGGATATTGGCACCTACTTGGGTATCAAACCCTCCTCACCAGGGCACCCCGGTACCAAAAAAAATTACAATTCCACAAAAAACCAACAGCCCAATAATGATTGTGAACACACAAGTCCTGCTCTGCTTTGCCATTTCTTTCTGAAATCCTGGAGAACCACAAACCCAGCCCCCTTTTTATGCTACTTTATTACTCCTGGCTGACAACACAACTTTTTGGGGTGCCCTGAAAGCCTTCCCTGTAAGCTGGGTTGGTTCCTGCACGTCCCATGATGGCAGTGAGATGGTGTGGCTGTAAGAAATGCAAACCAAACCCCTGTCCCCCGGGATGTCACGTGCACTTTCCTCTTACAGAATACCACATTTGATGTCAGAGGCTGTTGTCCTTCTACTTCTGAGGCATCCCATGTTCTCCTCTGCCTCTTACTCCACATCTTAACACACACGTTGGCATCCAGCGAGCTCTCTGACTCCACAAAAATGCAAATGTGGCAACAAACACCAGCTAAAAACCAGCTTTGGATATGTATTAATTTCAGGAGTCTCCCAAAACGTTGTCAGAAGAGCCACTCCCATCTCTCATTTCACCTGGAGCATTCCCATCACACATCCTGCCCATCCCTAAACCTTGCCTGCTCCTTCACACCTCCCTTCCAAACACCCCAAGATCCCTTGTAAAACACACTGTGTCCTTAAAAAAGCATTCAGAATGTTGGGGACTGACTTTTAAACAAACAAAACTCTGCACTGCAAAGGGTCCTTCGGCTGCTGGGTCTATCCAGCCTCCAAATCACTTTTGTGGAGGCACCAGCAAACCCCTTGTGCCAGCTCCACGCCCTTGTATCGGTCTGAGGGCCGATGTGCCACAGGCAAGGGGCTCCACAAAGCCTGGGCTTTGAAAGGATGGGGCTTAGAAATCCCACAAAATAATTAAGGAATGTTCCCCTTGCCCAATTTCAAATTCTCTCTTGGCTTTAATTAACCTGCCCTAGAGCAAGCAGCCCAGCAATGGGGCTGGTGAACTCCTGTGAGTATGAAGCAAGTTGTGCCTGCCCAGCACCCGTGCACGGGCTGAGGGCTGAACTTTTCCCACATTCCCCATCCCTGCGTGGATGTGATTGACCTGGAGTGTGCAGTTTCCACAGGAAATCCTGGCCTTCTCCCAAGGGATGGCAGACAAAGCAAATGCTGACCTACACCAATGGTGTCCAGAGCTGAAACCAGAGCTGCGAGCGCCTACACCAACCCAAACTGGAGTTCCACCACCCAAAGTTGCAATTGCAGCAGTATTTCCAACAATAACATTTATTTTAAACACTATTTTAAATAATAATAGCCTTTTAAATAATAATATTTGAACTTTTCTCCTTGACTGGAAGTCCGAACAAGTCATCCCAATTCATTTTTTTTGCTGGTTTTTTTTTCCTCCTTTTTGCCTGAATGCAACAGGTGAAGCCAAGCAAACTCAGGACTGGTCTGAGCTGTGGGAGGACAAGTGACCAAAGCAGATCTTGATCTGGAAAGGCTCAGATGAGCACACACGTGTCACTAGCAAAGGATCAGAGCTGCAAATTTTGGCTTCTTGAGATGAAAAAGTGAAAAAGTCAACTTCTGGATATCAACTTTTCATAAGACATCCTTCAGTTTTAGCACACAGTGACACAATCCTGTTCCTTCCGCTCGCAGAGGAGTCTCGCCAGCATTCCTGGGGTTGTGATTTAATTTTGTGTGCACCTCAGCCTCCCAAGCCTGGCTGGTGCTGTAGACAAGTGAAAATATGATAAAAACATCCCTTTGGAAATCCTGACCTGAATGAAACCAGGGAAATGTAAATTTTTTGGAGGAAAAGCAAAGTTAGCTGGAAGATTTCTAGGCCATGACATAATCATCTGTTCAGCATGAAGACTTTTTGAAGCTCGGCCCATGCACACCTTTTGAGGCTCACCAATTACCAAGACACGGCTTCTTCTTGCTCCCCCAAATTCTCACACAAAAAGTGCCTCAGCCACAGGGCTTTGCTCCGTCTGCACAATCTGCTTAATAGGCACGGGGAGGGATTTCATCTCCCTCTAATTCCTGCCTCCCACCCCTCACCTGCGCTCCCCTCAGCACATTTTCACCTGCTGTTTAATTACTTGAGCGCCGCTCTGATTTCCTCCGGTCACTCCTCTCCGCCGGGGCTTTGCTGCCGTCCCCCGCTCCAGCACCCACACATGGAAAAATCCAGCGGGAAGAGCGTTATCCCTGACGAGCAGAGAACACTTGAGAGCTGTGGGGAACCTGCATTTGGGCTGCCGTGTATATCAAGTTTCAGTCCAGTCAAAAGCCGGCACCATCTTTTCACTGCTGCCCTTTTCATTTAGTTATCTTACTGAAGTCTTATCTCCCCAGTCCCTTGCCATAGGCTACCAGCTTCCTGCAGAGCCAGAAACAAAGCTCAGTCTTAAACAAAGGGGGGAAAAAAGGGAAAAAAGCACAAAAGAAAGTTGGTCACAGTTACTGTTAGGGAGCCCTGCGGGTTCTGTAGCCAGGACCAAAGCGAGGGGATGCTGCTGCTTCTGTGCCTCGTGTCACTGGCCAGCAAAGCCACCAGGAGCACGGAGAGGCACTGCCTGCCTTCAAAGCATTCCCACCACTGCCTTCAGCCACGCTCTGCCGTCCCAGGAGCTGAAACAGATCCATCCAAACAGCCGGAATGGGCAAAAAAACCCGGGAGGAGGAAGGAGCGCAACCACCGCCACTGGTGACAACCGCCAAGAGCTTGTGGTCCATGGACACAACCTCCCCGTGACAGCCCAGCCAGGGAAAAGGCAACCCTGGGGACCACCTCCCGCCCTCTCAGCCCATCCTCGCGTTTAAACACAGTTAGTTTATGCATCTCTCAACAGCAGAAAACGCAGAAACAGCAAAAGGAATTGATACAGCAAAGCTCCCCCAGCACAAACCAGGAATAAACTGCCTTTGCAGCCACGTCCAGAAAGCAATTTGAATTATGTTTGGTTAAACTGCCTGGGGGAGAGCTGGTGTGCACAGAGGCAGATGTGACCTCAGGGCAGGGGGAATGAAAGGAACAGGTTAAACATCAACTACACAGAAGAGCTGCAAACAGCAAGAAAATATTTTGCATAGGATTTCTTTCGAACAGAATAGGAATTTTTCAATCTGCTGGAGGTTTCCCCAAGTGCTTGACTCACAGCAATTCCTAAAATACTCACAGAAGAGCCTTTGGATCTGACCCGGGCACCTCCTAATAGTTGATGCTTGGCAATGGGCATTTTTTAATTCAATGGCTTTATTTTGGCCTTTTTATTATTATTATTATTAATATTATTATTATTATTATTACAAGTTTCAGCCTTGCAAACAGCTGAATTTTGAGAACAAACAAGTGTCCAATGCTTTTCCTTTTGGAAATAACTGATGAATAACTGGTGAGAGAGCACCTTGGTAAGGCTGCCCAATGCTTTAGACAGCAAACTTCATTTTCCAGTTGCTTTTAGCTTGCCATCTTTAAGATGAAACCCTCCATATTTAGAATTCAGGTGCTGTGGAGTAGCAGATAATTGTGCATCCACACATGTGGCGTGCAATTTAATTCCAGTCTTAATGATACCAAGGAATTTTCTGAGGAAAAACTGACCCACAGTGGTTTCCATCTGACTCCTTTTCAGTGATCTTGGCCTTTGGCCTGGCGTAAAAGCCACGTTTCCCCTCAAGTTATAAACTCACCATCCAATTTCTTCCCACCTGAAATTAAAATTTTGTTCTAATTAGCCCTTCCATTCCTCTGTTGTAGTTCCACATTGGCCCAAGCAGTTTCTGATAAACACAGTGATGGTTTTCTCTCTGAGTTAGTGAGCTCTGAGTTGATCTTTTCAAGTAGCTTTTGGCCAAGCAGATGTGAAGCCCAGTGAAAACGCAAATCTCTCTAGCTCTGGTAGGTGTTTGGGAGGGAACTAAGACAAAAAGAGAAATGATCAGTCCATATCTAAACCAAAAGTTGAGTTTGAAGTCAAGGTCCTACACAGTTTCGAGACCTTCAGGACAGACACTCACCTGACTGGTTCTTGTTCTAGAAAACAACAACAAAAAAATCACTTTTTCTACTGCTGATTATCAACTTATGAATTCTCTTTCCCCCAAAAAATCCTCCTTGTTTTGAGTCCTGAACTCAAATCCTAGATTTCTCCAAGTTTAACAGCTCATCAGCTTCCTTTTCCAGGGAATTTCAGCTTAACTCGGGGCTCTTCAGGGTGGCAGCCAAATCCACGCAGAAGGAGAATCCAAGTCAAGAATCTCACCAGAACAAAGGCACCTGGAGCTGACTGCACCTCCGAGGTAAAACATCTCAGTCTCATCACCTGCCCTGCTGCAGAACCCTGCAGGGGCAGGATGTCCTCACACAGCTCTGACTTGTGAGCTTAACACACTCGAGGATGTCTTTCTTGGAGTCTTGTGGGGGTATTCAGAGTGGGTTTCTCATTTTTGTCACTGACATTGGAAACTCCTTCACAACCACGGGGTCAGTGTTTTCCACAACTCCTGGGGATGGCTGTTATGGAAGAAATCCACCAAATGTCTCTGGACTTGTACCAAAACGGCAAAAAGCTGCTAAAATAAGGGCGCTGTTGCCTTTCTCTTCCTCTTTTTTGAAAGCAAAGCTCCTTGAAGGCCCTTCCCTTCTACTCAGCTCTAGTGTCCACAGCTTGGGCATTGCCTCTGGCCCACTGCTCATGAGAGAATCACAGAACCATGGAATGCTCCGGGTGGGAATGGACCTTAAAGCTCATCCCATCCCACCCCCTGCCATGGCAGGGACACCTTCCACCATCCCAGGGTGCTCCAAGCCCCGTCCAGCCTGGCCTTGGACACTTCCAGGGATTCAGTGAAGTGGTACTGATGCTATTCAGATTGAAAAGAAGAACAGCATTGTGGCTTTTACACCTCTGCTTTTTAACAAATGCTTTAATAATCTGCAGGAGGAGACAGAAACACTTCCTTTGCAGGTTTCTCTTTCACCGCTGACGAGGAAAATAACAATTGTAATAATTATTGCAAACCAGGCTCCTGTTTACCAAGTGTTTGAGCTTTCATCAGAGGCAGCTTTGCACACAAGAAAGGTGCAGCTCAGCCGGGGAGCATTTCATCTAAAGCACTCATTAACTTGGACAAGCGGGGTCGAGGGTGTTGTGGTTGTTTTGTTTTGATTTTTAATCGTCCAGGCATCTCCCAGGCTGCCGTACGGGCACCGGTGTTTTACCGGATCAGCTCCTGGGTGACAAGGCCTGCCAAGCAGCTGCAAGGACAATAAAACAGAATATTGCTGCTACTACTACTACCACTACCACCCTTCATCTTTGGAGCATCGCGTTTGAGCTTCCAAGGTCTCCAAAAGGCTGAAGTCTGACCAGCAGCCACCCAAGCTGACGTTCCATTTGCCTCGCTCAGTTATTCCTGTCAGGTGCATTTCCTGGAAGCTACTGGCGAGTGACAATTTTATGGTTTTGTTTGAATTGAATTGCAAACCAAGCCCATGCGGAAGCACACGAAGGGCTCGCTCCTGCAGCTGTCTCCTGGAGTTTACTGGCAGCGGTGAATCGGTCTCTTTATTTACGTCCGCGTTTGAGAACGCGATGCCGCCGTAACTAATAATTTATCCATTTTCCTCATTATCTCCATGAAATATCTGCTGTCCAAAACAGAGCTAATAGAACTCCGGCTCGCTGGGAGTCGTGCTGCTCGGCGGAGTTCAGCCACCAGGAGCGAGCGTTTATCGATCCCATCCCAAAGTCCAAGCTGGAAACCTTAAGCCAAACCTTAAGTCCAACCTGCGGTCCCCGAGCAGCTGTTGGGCCGGCAGCAGCCCAGCTGTCTAAACTTTATTGGCAGCAAATGTCATTCTTGCACACGGACTGCCTGCCTGGAAAAGCCAAAGGCACATCTTGGGCTATCACATCCCATCACGTTCCCCGACGAGATGTGAAAACCGGAATGGGAAACGTCAACAGAGTCCGGCCGCGGCGAGGAGCGGGGCATGCCCGCTGACAAGCGTGCCGCCGTGACAGAGATGGGCTTGGAGTTGCAATTAGTGGCACTGTCATTTTTGGCCGCTCCTGCCAATTAATTAAGCCTGTCAAATGGAAAAACAGCGGCATTCACATGATAATTTATATCGGGAGAGACTGGCCCGGCAAAGCCGCCGCGGCCGCCAACAAAATCCCCTCCGAGCGCTTCGGAAAAAAAATAATAATACTAAAAAAAAAAATATATAAAGAAGTGGGAAGGGAGGGGGGGGGAGGAAGAAAGAAAGAAAGTTAAACTGTCCTTGTTATAATTGTTAACTCTGATCGCTCAAGTAGAAGACGGGCTGATTAAAACTCCAAACGAGCCCCCAGCTCGCTTAAATCTCAGAGTCCGGAATGATAGAATCAGAGGAGTTTATTCATACCATTAAGCCCCAGAGAACTTAATTGAAAGAAGAGCATAGCCTGGACCTTGACAAGCGGGAGGTCACAGTAATTGCTGCCGGACATATTTAACATTAAGATAATCAGGCCATTAATTACCCTTTGGATCATTAAATCAGCCAGTTGCAAAATGAAATTTCTGCCTCTATTACTCACTTGAGAGACCACAGGGGTGGCTTTTAATTTATCAGTGAGCTTGAGATACAAAGGACCAGGCTTGGGGAGGAAGGAAAAGGGGGAGAAAGGAGGGGGTTTGCTTCAGCAGAGGCAGGAATATCAATCCGCCATGCTTGGTGATCGTGGCAAATTAACTAGGTAAGATAACCTCAGCTTCTAAAGGCAGAAGCTGGGGGTATGTAAATAGATGAGGGCAGACAGGGAGATCAGAGCCTGCACACCACTTAGCAGGATAATAAAGGAAATCATCCTTGATTATCAGTGCTAATTTGGACACTGCCGGTAGCTTGTTATGCGTGTTCTGAGTAGCATTTAATTAATTCAATTGCTTGTTAATGAGGGAAGTGACATGTGGGGAGCAGATGCCACCCAACTGCAGATGGGTTCTGGTCAGCCCTTCACAATAAAATTTTTTTCTTTCTTTCTTTCTTTTTTTTTTTTTTTCCCCTTTAAATTTATTTTAAAAAAGCCCCTTCCCCCAGCCCTGGAACGGGAAAGGTGTCAGGCGTGAAGGAGCACTGAAAAGGCACAAAACACTGACCTCATCAGGCCAAGATCCGCTACGGAACCGGAGCTGATTGTCGCGGATAGAGAGGCACCCGCGTTCCCCCAGGCCCCGTTCCTGACGCTGCTCCTTATGCCAGGAACCTGGGACCAGCAGCAGCAAACAGCAAAGGGACGGCCGAGAGGAGCAGGGCACGAGGAACACAGCAGCCCTACAAGATCCAGGGTGCCAGAGCGGGATCCGAGCGCTCCGTTTCCCTGGGCTCGCCCCTTATCGACGATGAAGGATTAATTATTTTTACAAAGAAAACGAGGCATGGATTAATATTTTCACGGAAGGCACGGTGTCATATTTTTCATCCAAGTCACTCCCCCAGTGACCAGCTCGGCGTGGCGGCCGCTCTCCTCGGAACAGCACAGGCCAGGCTTTGGTGCAGGACTGTAAAACTCAGCTCACCACAGCGCAGCTGCATCGTGTTGTCCCTGACACCATTAAATTGAGTTCATTAGCGAGCAAGGATCAAACTGGATCTTCCCTCGGAAGGTGACAGTCAATTCCCGACACTGCCGGCTCCCAACTCCCGGCTGCTCAGCCAGTGTTGGATTTGCCTGTAACCTTTGGTACCCAGAATAAACAGGGAGACTGCTGAGCAAACAGACCTGAGCACAACTGCTGCTCATGTTCCGAGCCCCAGTTAAAGAGCTTAAAACCATGCCTGAGCTTCTGCAAGCCACTCATCCCTCACCTCAAAACCACAGTTTTTAATGGAGTTGGACATTCCACCTGTTCATGAATATTCTCAAAGAGATGCTGAAATGGTGGAGCCCTGTCTGTCTGTGGCTAATGCACACATTTGGCATGGCTGGAGTAGCAGGACAAGAAGCGTGGCTGGGATGGGATGGTGCCTGGATATGACCCTGCCTTCCCTCAGCTTGCCCAGCAACTTCCAGCCAGTGGAAGTGGCACATCCATCCCAGCACTCCCAGGGAGACAGGGATGGAGACCTTGGGAGCTCAGGGAAGGAGGGTGAGGGAGCAGACAACCATCTCCTGGAGCGGGCAGAGGGATGGAGGCAGCTCGTCTCCTTTGGAAAAGGCCAACACCACCTTTGGAAGTCAACGGTGGCAAAGGAGTCTGCAAACCAGAAGCCACGTGGGCACGAGGAGAAAGCAAAACACGTGAGGTGTGTCCTGTGGTAGGAGATGGACAAACCAGTGCAAAAGGCAAAGAATTCCCAAGCTGGCTTCCCCACATCTCCAACCTTCCTCCACGGAGCAGCTCAGCCCCACAGGGCTCCTCCAGTGCCGCGGCACTCCAAAGCAGCGCTGTGAGAGCGTGCTTAAACAGTATCAATAGCAATTAGAGGGAAAATCCTGATCCCATCCCCAGCCCCAGTTAATTGTCGCAACATTGATTTACTCTAATTTGACTTCTCACTCCAAATTAAACCCGCATTACCCAAGGAGGGGCCGCAGGCAAGCTCCCCCCGCTCGCCCCCTCCCCTCCAAGACAATAAATTTAATATTGAGTACACTTGGAAAAAAAACCTGGCGGTTGTTGCAGGATCCATACCAAAAGATCTTTTTCCTTTTTTCCCTCTTTTTCTTTTTTTCCTTCCTGCGAGTAATTAAAAGATGCTTTTCTTGACTAATGATCCCCCTGTTTAGGAATGGGAAGTCGATACTCCTTCACCAGCAGTCAGCTTCAATTTGTCACAGGCCTCCCGAAGTTTGAGCGGCGTTCTCGGGGCTGCTGGTAATTGCTGGAACCAATTACCAGCTTTCCAGAGCTGACCTAATCAGAGACCCACGGACACCACAGCTCAGGGCCAGCTGGTCCCTGTTCCCTTTCACACTCAAGTGCTTGCCTGTGCTTGGGTTTTCCGCCGCTTCCCCAACTTTTCGCGCTCACCGGAGCTCGTGTTTATTCCCCCTTCCTCCCCGAAATCACGGCGACACCCTCGGCCCTCAGCTCTGCCTCGTGCTACTGCCTCATCCTGCACCTCCTCCTTGGGGATCTCACCACATCCGTGCTCCCAAAAGCTCCCAGCTCAGTGCCAGAGGCCATCCTGGGTGTTGCTTTTGATTTACAGGGGCACTGGACGACCTGGAGATCTGCATGAAGCATCCCAGGATGGTCTGGGTTGGAAGGGGCCTTAAAGTCCATCTCATTCCACCCCCCGCCATGGGACACCTTCCACTAGAGCAGGTTGCTTGACTCCCCAACCTGACAAGACCTGGAATGTACGAATATTAGAGGATATACCTGGGCAATACATCCCTGATCAATGCAGGGGGGATAACGCCTTCTGCTAAAAAGCTCTCAGGCTTTGAGTTTTACACACCTTCCAACCTCAGAACCTTTCTGGCCTTCACAATAAGCGTCCAGGTTGATCTTTCCCCGTGATTTGCTTGGATGAAGAGTTTAAAGTGCATTTGATAGGACTGGAAAAGGACAGAACTATTTAATGTGGTTTAATCACAGAATATCCTGAGGTAGAAGGGACCCACAAGGATCACGGAGTCCAACTCCTGTCCCTGCACAGACACCCCAGCAATCCCACCCTGGGCATCCCTGAGAGCGTTGTCCAAACGCTCCTTGGGCTCTGGCAGCCTGGGCCCGTGCCCATTCCCTGGGGAGCCTGTTCAGTGCCCCAGCACCCTCTGGGGGAAGAACCTTTTCCTGATATGCAGCCTCAGCCTGCCCTGACACAGCTCCAGCCGTTCCGTCGGGTGCTGTCCCTGGCCACAGAGAGCAGAGATCGGAGCTGTCCCTCGGGAGGAAAATGCAGGCCATGATGAGGTCTTGAATTTGGTAATATCTTATTTTTGAGTGTGCAGAATTACTGAATGGAAGCTGTACTCACAGCCTGGCACAGCTCTGCTTTCAGAAATACTGGTGACATTTTCCTGGGTAAGACTCCTTAATTATGCCATGACCTGGAGCAGCCTTTTGGCAATTCCTCCTGCAAAACACCATCTCCCGGGATCCCTCCACCCTTCCCTCTACTCCACAGAAACACGTGGGATGCCACTGCAGTCATACAGTGATCAGTGCCAACCTCTCCCAAGGTGAAGGGACTGCTTTGAAAGCCACATCAAGACTTTCAAGCTCCTTTTAGTCCAGCCTCGGAACACTCCTTGAGCCTCCCAGGCCAACAATTCCGTATTTGTGGAGCAGCTCATAACCTGGTTTTTTTGTGTCCCTAGAAATCTGTGGGTCTCCACCGATGGCTTCATCTCCAACAGAGAGACACAACATGAAAAGGTGAAACCAACCTGATCCCCTCTAATTAAGGGCCCATCACAGAATCTGATTCCCAGAATGGTTTGGGTTGGAAGGGACCTTCAAAATCATCCAGTTCCACCATGGGCAGGGGCACCTCCCACTATCCCAGCTTGCTCCAAGCCCTGTCCAGCCTGGCCTTGGACCCTCCCAGGGATCCAGGGGCAGCCCCAGCTTCTCTGGGCACCCTGTGCCAGGGCCTCCCCACCCTCACAGGGAAGGATTTCTTCCCAATATCCCATCCATCCCTGCCCTCTGGCAGTGGGAAGCCATTGCCCCTTGCCCTGTCACCCCATGCCCTTGTCCAAAGTCCCTCTCCAGCTCTCTTGGAGTTGTCTCTTCCCCCTTCGACAACAAAAAAAGGGAGGTTTGTTTAAGCCTCTTTTCAGGTCCATTTTAGCTGCTTCCAATAGAATTCCTCATGCAAAACTTCAAACAGCAGTGAGAACATGGAAAGCACAGCCTCTACCTGAAGAAGGTGAATTTATTTTCTCGCCACAGCCTGGACAGAAGGATTGTGATGCTGGCAGAGACCAAAGTGAAGCACAAAAGGAAGCACATGCTTGGCAAAAGCAGAACTTTCTGGTATTTATGTGAAAAATTGCAATTCCGTCCCTGCTGCAAACAGCAGAGGAATGGGAGCAGCAAAGCAAGATTGCAATTGCTTTGTGGGAAAATTTTCACATCATCCTAATTCTACTTTTTCCAGCACCTCTTCTATCACATAAGCGTGAACCTGGACACAGAGGTAGAAAATCCTATTTAGAAAATGAATCTTTTTGTCCAAAAATGTTGCAGTATAGGAAAGAAAGTGAAGTGATCTCAGTGACAATCAGAATCAGCTGAATATAACCATGAAGATGCACAGAAACAAAGTGGAGGAATTAAAATAAGCCCTGAGCATGAGATACTAAGAGAACAAAGTTGATTTTCTGGAAGTAAAATTCAATCCCAAATGAATTATTTAATTGAAATGGACGGTGCTCTTTTCATCACAGCCACATGGATTTCAGATTTTTCATGGGGTTTATTATATGACTACTAAAATAATGTGATTTTTCTTTTTTTAAATAGAATTCCAATTGAGTGCAAGCCTTTTCCTCTCAGGTGTTTAGAACTGAGGTATTGCTCCATCTCACCTCGGCAGTAAGGAGTAACATATATTTGTGAAGTGCAAGAACAGAAAATCTCTGGATTAAAGTGCTACCGATGACCGAGAGTTCATTTCCATCTGCCTGATGAAATCGTCGTGTCACCTAATTACACAAACACACAGAGCAGACATCCCATTTCTGCCTGAAGAAAACCTCTCTTTGGGCCTCCCTGAGCACTTTTAAATGCACAGCCATTCATCTAAGTAGCCTGATTAATGTAGTGGCTTCATTCTCGAAGATGAACCAAAGGTGGCACCACAAATTCATTTTTCAGGGCTAATGAAATAAAGCAATAAGAAACAGTTGACTTTATCACACACAACAGCACAAACCCACCCCTCCACTGCAGGAGGTGGCCCAGGTGTAGTGATCTTTCCACCTGATCCCCAACTGGAAAAAGCATTCTCAAAACGTCTGTCTTTGACACTGATCAGATGGATTAAGCACAAAACCCTCTAGTTTTAGGTAGGACAACACATCACAGGAAGATTTTCACCGTGTGGAGCTATGAGAGGCAGGTAAAACGCTGTTCTCAAAGGAAACACCCCCCCAGCAGCTCATGGTTTCACATAAATCACACACACAAAAAGTAATCAAGTCCATGGCGAGCAGGACTTTGAACACCCCTGAGCAGAACCAAAGACCCGACAAAGCCAGGTACAAATTCCCAAGTGAGCCTGAAGCTCCGAAGGGAGATTATTAATGCCAATCTGATTGTCCAAGAGGCAGGAACTTTGTGGCCCGCTGAGACAAAGGAGCACGCGACAGGATAATTTAGACGGAGGAAGAAGCAGGCGGGAGGTTTCCATCTCCCACTGAAGGGAAAAACCGCAGAGCTGCTGAGGAAACCTTCACAAGAGCCAGAAAGGAACGAGGTCACTCAACTTCTGCCACCCCCCACTTTGACACATGGCAGGCAGGGAGGATATAAATGATGATTTTTTCCACAAGGCACGCCGCAAGGGAGGGTTTAAAAGCGGCAGCGTCACACTCCAGGGCGAGGCGGAGCGAGCAAACCCACCTGGTGGAGTCTGAGGAAGGCTTCACGTGGCCCTGGCTGTTCTCCTCCCACACGCTGTTGGCCAGCTCGTTGCCAATGGCTGACATCACCTTGATGAGCTCGATGGGCCAATCGTCCAGGTCCAGGGAGCGCACCCGCGACAGGTGCGTGCCGAGGTTGCGGTGGATCCCTGAGCATTCGATGCAGATGAGGGCTCCCAGGTTCAGGCTGGCCCAGTCGGGGTCTGCAGGACAAGGGACACGGCAATTAGGACAGGGGAACACCCAACAGAGCTTTCCAGTCGGTGTTTGTGCGGGAAGGTTTTGGCTCTGGGGGTGTCTCGTCCAAAAGCGCAGCTGGGAGGTCTTCCAGGGTCAGCGGAGATGCCCTCAAGGGGTAAAAAAACCATAAAATGGGGTGTCTCAGAAGATGTATCACTCCACCTCCAGTCAAAAAGCCCTGTGAACTAGAGGGGAAAGGAGGAACAAAGGAAATATAACCACAGTGATGGGTAAAGGGTGATGGAGTGGAGAAAGCCCCTCCTTGGGAATCCAGAGCTGCTCGCAGCCAGTTGAAAGGGAAAAAGGAGAAAAAAAATAGAGCCTAGAAACAATTATCTCGTGCTAACCACACCCTCAATAACCACCTACACCACCAGCTGCGTGTGGCTCTTACATCTGGCTCTCCTTCCATCTCCAAAATCAGGGAGATAAACACCAAGATGGAAAAGTCCCATTTGGAACAGCCCCCGTTCCAGGGCACGAGCCGGGAGGATTCCACCCACCCACGACAACCCCACGAAGGGTAAGAACTGGGACAAACTTGACACGAGATGGGAAATTCCATTTCCCAACGTGGTTCAGAACTCTTTTGCCACTCTCCTGTGTAGTTTAAATCTAGATTTGTAAGGACTGCCCTCTCTCCAAGAAACATTCACCTTAACAAATGCAACTGAAGGCACATGAGAGGAATTGCTGTTGGTTTTTTCTCCCCCCTGCTGTCAGATCTTTCTTCATGCCTTACTCTCTGCATCCCAAAGAACTACCCCAAATGCCAAGCAGGAAAACGGGGACTAATTAAGAGGACAGGCAATTCTTATTCCTATCTAAATAAAATTTGGAGCTGACAGAAAATGAATTTCCATTGTTTCCTTCTGTTCTGGAAAATTTAATCCAAAGACTCGTCTTGACTCTGTATAACCCAAAATTGAACAGCCATTTTTGGCAGCCAAAATATGTGGAAACAAAACATTTCCTAGTTCTTTGCCATGTCACGTTTGGGCAAAAAACTGGAAAGGAAAGCTGATAATTTTAATTGTGAAGTCCCGCATTTCACTGAAGGCATTGATTGATGTTTTTCAGTTTTTTAGAAATCTAAAAATGTCACCAAAAAGAAAAATCCCCCATCTTATTCCACTTGAGCAGAAAACCACATCTTTTGCTTCAAAGTTCCTGTCCATCCCAAGTCTTATATTATACATAATGTAACATCTACATTACACATATACAGCACTTCAGATCTCCAAAATTAAGGTGAGACAAAACTCCTGCCACGCTTTCCGAGCTTTGGGTACAACAACTACGACAAACTCCTTTAATTCCATAATTCTTCAGATACCTCCACTGTTGTTTTGCCAGTGAGGGAACCAGTGGTGTACCTGAAACACACTAAAAAACCCCCCAAAATAGCAATTTGTTGGCATAAACAGCAGATAATGATTTGAAATTTGCCAACTGTGTCTCGGAATGAAAGCCCTGACCTGCAAAGGCCAGGCTCATCCTCACAAAACCCTAAGTGCAAGGAGCTCTAAGAGGCACGAACTCAGAATGAAGCAAGAGAATGAAACACCAACTTGCATTATTCCAATTGTTCTGACAGAACTGGCATTAAGGATCTGACCTCCCTCCCCAACACCTCTCTACTTGAAGTCTACATGTAGAGAGCATCTCGTAGTGAATAAATGCTTCCAATATTCACCTGCTTCAGAGCATCGCAGAATGGTTTGGGTTGGAAGGGCCCTTCCAACCAGCTGTCAGCACTGAAGGAGGCCCCCAAAACAACAACCAGGAAGTTCCATGAGATTTTACCAAGGTATTATTTTCAATTTCAACAATCTGACAACACACAGCTGAGTGGGAAGGTGCCAAACGGGGAAAGGCGAGGGCTGAACTCCTTCCAGAAATGAGAATTATTACCACTAATTCATCCCACGCTGTAACTATTCAAGGTTGGGGTTTTTTTCTTTTCAAATGGTACAAACCCAGCTGCTCCCTTTTCCTGCTGATGGTGAGAGTAATTCTGAACTGGAGGATGTTCACAAGCACGTGGCAGGCGTGGACATCAAGGTTTGATGGTAAAAGGAAGAAAAAGCCCACTCAGTGCGTGCGGCTAGAGGTGCTTTACTTGAAATTGGTCAAATAAAAAAGGAGCTTTTTAGCACCACTGAATACATCCAGATCACAATTTTCAGCTGTCCATATTCTCAGAAATGCCTGGCTCACTCCTTCCCTGAAAACCTTTTCTCCTCACTCTGACTCGCACCTCAATCAGCTTCACCATTTGGAGGTGAAAACTCTCTTAGGAGAATAACCCCTCCCCACTGTCTCCTTCATCCCCTTGGATCCAAGGAGGCTGATGAAAGGCTAAACCCTCCTGAGGTCAGCAGGTGTAAGATATCCCTGGGCTGAGCAGAGGGAATTGCTGGAAGGAGGAGCAGGAGAGCCAGGGAAAGAAGAAGCAGGGGTGAAGGCATCTCGAGCTGCAGCAGAAGAGAGAGAAAAGTTTGCAACTCTCCTATTCTTTGAGAGGGTTTTTTCTCAATTCTGCATGAAAAATTGTATTCTGTGACGGATAGCCCAAATTCTTACCTCAGTGTTTGGTTCTCAAATACAAAACACACCAGAGAAAGTGATCAGACTGCTGGACTGGAAAACTCATGATGAGAGTTTTCCCTATTTTCTTCTACAACAGCAAAGACCTGATGTTCCATGTTCTCTGGATATCTTGAAGGAGGTGACTCATATTTATCCCCTGGTAGAGCCAAAATCCAGAAATCCAGCCGGGTTTGCCTAAGCAATGGGATCACCTTCGGTGGCTTCTCCAGACAAAGTCAGCGCAGAGACTCCGCTGCTTTGGGAAAAGGCAACACCAGATTCCTTCTGAAACATGAAATCAGATCTTGGGCACCAACTCCAGCTCCTAAAGAGCACTTTGCCTCATCTCTTGCTCTGGGGTGGGAACGTTAAAAGGAGAATATTGAATAACTTTAGTTGGAGGCTGCCAAGGGGCCGGGAGGCTGGCAGCACACAGCTGCTGGATTAACATCCAACAAGGCAGAATTCCCCCGTGAAACAAAGCGCTGCATCGAGTGCTCAAAAGGCAAAGAGCTCCAGAAAGAGGAAGAATGAGACTTCTGAAGTGGAAGATTGATGGCTCTTGAATAGAGCTGAGGGATGGCAACACCTCATCCTCCTGTGCTCCCAAACATCTGGCTCCGTGGAGATGCAAACGACGTGAGAGTTCCGCGGCGCTGGGGTTTGTGATGTTAAGTGCTCCGGGGGTAAGGACCTGCCCAGGCAAGGCAGGAAGGGAGGCAAGGGAATAAAGGAGAGCTCTGCAGAAAAAGCAGCAGGCTGAGGTTCACCTCGAGAGTGTGTGTGTGTGTGTGTGTTTACATTTTAAGAGCCACCGCTTTGGAAATACCTCACGTTTTTCCAAAGGAACGACGGTGGCCTTAAAATCAGGAAGGTCAAACAGCGAGAGGAGTCAAAGAGGGTATAAATCACCTCTGAGAACACAAACAAGTCCAGCTGAGATTCCAAAATCATCCCCCTGCAAAAGCTACACAACAGAGCGTTGCCAAAATGGGCTGTCCCACTCTGCCCTCTCCCAGCAACATGTTCCTGGCACATCCCTGCTGCTGGCACCACGCACGGGGGGCCAGCTTGACCCATGAGCAATCTGGCTGAAAACCAGATTGGCTGAGGGGGAAAAAAAAACCCCAAAAGAGCAAAAAAAAAAAAAAAAAGGTGCTGCTTTCTTGCACGACCGTTTTCCTGATTAAACATCTAGCCCGGCTGCATAAATCCTGGGATATGTGCCTGGCTGGGGAGAGAAGCACGAGCCTTGGGGATAGCGTGGAGCCTGGGCAGAGCTGAGGTGGGTCAGAGGGATGTTGTGAGTGTGGGAGTTGTCTGCACTGAAGGGATTGCACCTTATCGATACATAATATAAGCCCCCATAAAGATACGTATTAATGTAACAGATATATTTGTATATTTTATGAATGTATCTGTAGTTAGCAAGGCTGGGAAAATGCCACCCACAGCTGCACGGGGAGAGCGGAGCAGGACTCAGCACCACTCCCACCGTGGGCTGCTCAGAGGCAGCGGCGAGCACTTCAAATGAGCTAAATCTCCATGGAGGTCACTCCCAGACCCCCTCCTCCCCACACACAGCACACCACCCCACCTGCCTCTCTCCTGAGCCACATCAAAGCTCTGGGGGAAATCTCAGTGACTGCCAGGTCACTATGAAAGCACGCTAATAAATAAGACTCGCTTTGGGCTCCAGGTGCTCAAATACCACTCAAACCAATCTTTTCCCGTGTTTAGCACGTGCTGAATCACCTGGAGTGGAAGACAGAGATGAAATTATTGGTGCAAAAGCACCTGCACTTGTGTACAAATGTTCTTTTTACACTGGGGTGTCCCAATGCCTTAGACCAGGAGTCAAAACCCTAAGCGGCCAATCTTCAAAACTAAAAATCACACCCGAAGAAAAAGAAATTAATATTTTTTCCATTTTAAGCACGTGTAAAAATCGCAAGGAAAGCTCTGACTTCCAAATATCAAAGAAATAAAAATGCACAAGTTCTCAGTCCTTCAGCTCCTACAACTAATTGCTTTAGAGCAAGAGAACTTCCTTTTTGTGGCTTTGTTGCAAACCCCTGGAACTAAAGAGCACCAGAATAATGGCCTCAGTCGGGGTTAGTGAGGTGAAGCACAGCTCAAAGTATTCCTGAGAACACTCTTCTGAACACTAAGTATATGTTTTAAAAAATAAAAAAAAAAAAAAGGGAAAGAAACACAAAGGGGAAGAAAAAAAAAATAAATCCAAAATCTGTTTTCTAGTATCCAGATATAATGAGCAATGACTTTGGTTTCTTCTGACAAGCAAGCCTAAAAAAAGCAAACCAAAAAGCCAGCAATCGAGCTCTACCTCTTTGAAAATATTACCACGGCACGTGTGCCCTCACCACGCAAAACAGGGGGGAAATGGAAGGAACTGATGTCAAACAGCCAACTTCTTGCCTTTTCTCTGAAGGAAAGTACAGAAATGCTGACATTCGACGTGAAACAACAAGGGATAAAAATCAGGATGCACTCGATGTGGCAGATATTGAGCATAAATTAAGATCAAACTCCCCAACGAAGCAGAAACGTGCGAACAGCGGAGGGGATGTGACGCCAGGGAGGCCGGAGCTGGGCGCTCCCCCAGGTCCTGGCCAAGGAGAAGAGGTCAGAGCTGCAGTCAGGCGGCTGTACTTACTCTGAGCCTCGCAGTCCACGCAGTGGGAGTTGCCTCGGATGTTCCTGATGGACTGCAGGGCCATGGCCTCGTTCTGGCTGGTCAGGCGGGACTGCGGGGATTGAAAGACATGAATGAGCAGCGAGGAAGAACCCAAAAAACCTCAGTGACACAAGTGTCAGCTGAACGAACAGCAAACCCCAAAGCTCAGACCAAGGTCGAAGGAGTATGGTCAAGGAACCTCAAGTCTTGATTTGCCTCTCAAGGAACAGTGATCTTTTGGCATCTCCAAGGCTTTTGGGGTCTCCAGCCCGGATGCTAACAGAGGGAAATCGAGCTCGAGGATGAACCCTGCTCTCCCCAAGAGCAGTGGCCACACTGCAGGTTTGCTTCTTGAGATAAACGAGAGAAGAATACTATTTTACAAGATCAATTTCTTTTATTGATGTGTGTGCTTGTGCTAATGAAGACTAAGGGAAGGTTTGCAAAAGCAGCTGGAACCTTTTCATCATCCAAAGGTCAGATTTCACCCGGTGGCTCCCGTTTAAATGCCCTCCATGGTGACCTGCCCATGACCTCTGCCTGGGGAGACTCTCCTGAGGTACCAGCACTTCAGCTCCACCCTAAACAGCCTTGAGGGCTCCCTGAGGAGCAAAATGCTCCCTGCACCAGCAGATGGACTCCTGGAGGAGAAGTGATTTAAGCAGGACTTGTGGATATCCACGTGGAGACACAACTTCCACGGGACACCTGCTAAACCTGTCCAGCCAGCTGCCCTTTGCTGTTCCAGCCAGTTCTTCTGACACGCTTTGGGAACTCAGAGGGGAAAACCTCTCTGAGCCATTGCCCAGCCACTCTTTATCCTTTGGCATGAATATTTTTATGTAGGTGTTAATGCACCAACTTCCCCCTCTGTGCTCTGGTAACGCACACGTATCAGAATGTGTGAACCCGTGCAAAGCAAGGAACATATAAACTATGATTTTTCCTCCACCGCAGGAATGTATGTTGGAAATAAACCCATTTTTTAACACAAAATGGGAAGTAAATCGTGTTCTGATGATGGTAATTACTGGTGTTCGATCTACTCTGGCACATCGGGGCAATGAAAAGCAGGCATTCATTTAAAAACATGAGTCTCTTCCTTGCCATATAAAATCATGAAGGACAACTGTTAGGTGGGTGATATTATGGGATCTACAGTTCAGGACAATTATCGGCCATTTCTCTCCCTCAATCACCACTCAGCACCCTGCCCTCTCCTGTGAAGTGTTTACAGACACCTGCACTCAGGACACAGAAGTTCTCCCAAAAATGAGCATTGGCTGAAGGCATCTCAGATTTTAAACAGCAATTCTGACAGGAAAGGCGAGCAAATTCCTTCTGTCATCAAAGGAAAGCATTCCAAGGGGGAAAGCTGCTCCTCCTAGGCCATGTTCTTCCCTCAGAGAGCTCCAACCCCGCTCAGCTGTGGGGGTAACGCACGCACCTCAAGGAGTATGGGCTTCAAATTCAGAATCTGCTGTCAGCTTAATGACCACCCAAGCCATGGCTAATTGTCAGTAGCACTCTGGGCACCATACCTTGTTCTTGCTGCTCTCACAGGACTGTAAACTGGCCAGGATCTGGCTCTCTATGGCTTGGACCCACGCGTCCCTCTCTTCATAGGTGGTTGCTTCGAAGTGCCAGGTCTGGCCCGTGAGAGAGACGATGATGAACTCGAAGTTTTCTTCTTGTTCTGGAAAAAAAAAAAGCAATAGGAAGAAAAGATTAAGTTAAGGATAGTGAAAAGCAGCTGAAACAACCTTGGTTGATGAGAACTTCTGCAACACAACGGTTTTAAGTTGAAGGAGGGTAGATTTAGATGAAATACTGGGGAGAAATTCCTCCCTGTGAGGGTGGGGAGGCCCTGGCACAGGGTGCCCAGAGAAGCTGTGGCTGCCCCTGGATCCCTGGGAGTGTCCAAGGCCAGGTTGGAGGGGGTTTGGAGCAGCCTGGGATAGTCGAAGGTGTCCCTGCCCATGGCAGGGAGTGGGACTGGATAATCTTGAAGGTCCCTTCCAACCCAAACCATTCTGGGATCGTGCAAATCCTGCAAATGCAGGTCTGGACACGAGGTTTGAGGCTGGATCCTGCCCTGCACAGTGCAGCAGGAAACAACCAGGATCCGCTGCTTTTCCTCTCCAAACGCTATCCCGATAAAGCACTGGTTTGGGTAAATGCTCAGTTCCTGTGTTTGTGAGTTTGGAATCAAGTCTGTACCTTAATCAAACACAAAATGGCCAGCAAGCATCATTTAGATTTAAACCTGAGGAGCTAAAAGCCACATAATGTAAAAATCAAAGGGAGCCACAAAATAAAAGATGAATGGACCATAAAGAGCTGACAATACAGAAAATGTAACAATTTACCCTCTTCTTTCAAGCAGTTTTTACAAGCATAGATATATTAAAGCAGATGTGTACATTTTCTCCTCCACAGCACAAATACTGGGATAATGATAATAATTACTGGGCTATAATACAGGATAAAAATCAGTTCAACCTATTCAACATCCACGTCCGACATGGGAGATGAGAAAATGATCTGAGAAGCCAGGAGAGAGGGTCAGTGAAATATCCTGAGGGCTACTGGAGGATAAGGACAAGTATTCAGGCCAGAGGAGCAGCACATGGAAATACCAGCAGAACTGAAATGAATGGACACACACCCCACCTACACATGGGACACCAACGCCAAATTAAAAAAATCAAGGAAGCTGAAACAGAGTTAAGTGCAATTGGGAAGGGCTGGCACGAAGCATGAAAGAAAAAGAATAATAGAGCACAAAATTCTGGTGAACATCAGCCATAACGAGCTTCAGAACGAGCATTTTGTCCGATAATGACTTATTATATATTCAGAGCCATGACACTGCTGTGTTCCCTCATCATCCATAAACATGCAAAGATCAGGGACAAATCCAGCACCAGATTTAAAGACACCATTGCTGCCCACTGGCAGTTGTGCTCCCCAGCCGTGGGACAAGGGGTTTTCTTGGACAAGCTCCATGTCGGCAGGGCCAGTGCCTGCACTGCTGCGACGATGCCTCAGAAACAGCAGGAGGTGACTTGGCACCTTGAGGTGGGGATAAACACGGAGCTGAAGGTTATTTTCAGGTGCAGGAAGGCAGCTGAAACAGCGCTTTTACTGAAAAACAGCGCATGGGATGAGTGGGAAAAGAAATCATGGAATATCCTGAGG
Organism: Mohoua ochrocephala; assembly: GCA_013398855.1. NCBI lineage: Eukaryota > Metazoa > Chordata > Aves > Passeriformes > Acanthizidae > Mohoua > Mohoua ochrocephala. Next base: position 49,540 of record VZTA01012041.1, read on the forward strand.
TGGAAGGGACTCACAAAGGATCATGGAGTCCAACTCCAGGCCCTGCACAGACCCCCCACCAATCCCACCCTGTGCATCCCTGAGAGCGTTGTCCAAACGCTCCTGGAGCTCTGGCAGCCTTGGGAATGTGGCCATTCCCTGGGGAGCCTGTTCAGTGCCTCAGCACCCTCTGGGGGAAGAACCTTTTCCTGATATGCAGCCTCAGCCTGCCCTGACACAGCTCCATGTCATTCACTCGGGTCAAAGATGAACGATGCAACTGCACAGCTCCAACTGCTCCATTTTAGCAACACCGTGTTCCAAACAAACAGATAGAAACACTACCCAAAATGCCATGAATAAATCATGGGAAAAGCCTTGTTTATCAAGCAGAGCTTTCAGGGTTTTATGAGGAAGATCTAAGAGGGACTTCTCCACAATAAATGAAGTTACATTCAGTCCTGTAGGATGACACAGGTAAGGTCTCTGCAGCACCACGGAATCCTCTGATCTCCTCTTTAATAATGCTGATCACACACACACGGAGCTGGCTTGCCCAGGAGAAACGAGCCCAGGAGAGCTGCAGCACGTTTTCAGGCTGGCCTGGAAGGACATTTTGAGGTCCAGAGAAGAAAGCGGAGCTGGGGAAGGGGCTGGAGCTCCAGGAGCGGCTGAGGGAGCTGGGAAAGGGGCTCAGCCTGGAGCAAAGGAGGCTCAGGGGGGACCTTGTGGCTCTGCACAAGTCTCTGACAGGAGGGGGCAGCCGGGGGGGGTCGGGCTCTGCTCGCAGGGAACAGGGACAGGAGGAGAGGGAACGGCCTCAGGCTGGGCCAGGGGAGGCTCAGGTTGGACAGCAGGAGGAATTTCTTCACGGGAAGGGTGATCAGGCCTTGGAAGGGGCTGCCCAGGGAGTGGTGGAGTCCCCATGCCTGGAGAGATTTAAAAACCATGTGGATGTGGCACCTGGGGACATGGGTTGGGTTAGTGGTGAACATGGCAGTGTTGGATTAACTGCTGGACTCGATGATCTTGTAGGTCTTTCCCAACCTCAATAACTCCACGATTCTATACCCACTGAAGCTTCAGGTTTACTCCCCAAAAAGCTGTGCTGGTCGAAGACACCTTCCCTAAAATTTTCTGCTTAAACACAGGAATATTTTTTTTTTTCCCCCCCAAGCTCGACTGGGAAACAAAGGGGCAGCGCCTGCTCCACGTCACCCCCAGGGCAATTCCTTCAGAAGACAAGGAACAAACCTGTTCCTGTACGTCCTTAAGCACAGCACGCGGGAACGGGAAAATCCAGGCGGGAGGATGAAATTGGTCACTTTTACTCTTCAGTCAAATTATAGGTTGTGCTATTTAAATCCCTGTGAGCCCAATCACAAAATTTTATTAAACAGTTTTCCATGTTTAACAGTTATTCACGGAAAGGTCCACTATAATAGTATTTTAGCACCATCAACCTGTCGAAATCAACCTGCCCAATTACTCCAAACTACATTAATAACACCGGATATTACACTAATTGTGTCCAGTTTCTATGCAGACGAGGTCCCGCGGGGCTAATTTTGCATCCTCAGGGGCAAGCAACTCAGCCATCAGCCTGATTTCACCAGGAATCCCTCCTCATTACACAAGTCCAGGCTGTCAAACTTTTTTTTTTTTTTAAAGAAAAAAAGGTTAATGGGCCAATCAGTCATCAATTACTTCCTGGAAGGGCAGCAGAGGAAGGGTTAAAGTGTGAAGAACCAGCTGCCACCGACTTCCATTTGGAAGTTATTATCAACAGGAGATGTCTAAAATGTTGTTGTTTTTTTTTTTGCCCTTTTTTTTTTTTTTTTTGAAGAGGGAAGGGGTGGCTGGGATGGGAAATGAGCCAAAACTGTGAGACTGGGATGATGTGGAAGGTAAAGCACAAGAGATTTTCTTCTTTTAGTGGAAGTGGGCATGGAATCAGTGACTTTCAGGGTGCCCAGAGAAGCTGGGGCTGCCCCTGGATCCCTGGGAGTGTCCAAGGCCAGGTTGGACGGGGCTTGGAGCAACCTGGGCTAGTGGAAGGTGTCCCTGAGTGGAATGAGATGAGCTTTAAGGTCTCTTCCAACCCAGACCATTCTGGGATTCCATGGACACTCCTTTCACCATCATCCTTCCACTGCATTTAACCCGAGCTCACATTTATTTTGCTCTGCCGAGAGCCAGACACTGCCACAGCCCACCCACTTCTGGAAAACAAAGAGAGAAAATTTCTGAGGAGCAGTGATTGTGGAAGAAAAAACAAACACTCAGGCATGGCCTTCCCCCACCCAGTGTGTTCGTGACGTGGGACTGAGATCAGCTTCAGAAAATCACACTGAAAATTACCACAGGACACAATCAGTCCATAACCTGTTCCAGAGAACTCAGTCAAGCCTGCTGAAATGTAGGGAAAGCACATGTCCAGCAGCAGTCAGACCACTTGGTATCCCTCAGGAGTGGTTCTAAATAACATGCACAAAAAATCAGCTTGGTCCCAGCTTCCACTCCCCACCTATTTTACTCTCAGTATTAAGAACTGCATAAATAACCAGTGACGCCTTGCACCAGTGATGGGCACGGCTCAAAGTCACAAAATCCTAAAAGATCAGGTTGGGAGGGACCTCGAGGATCACCTGGGTCCAACCTTTCAGCAGGGAAAGTCGGCGGGAGGCAAGGGCTCCTTCCTGCCATGCAGAAATCCCACCCATCCCAAAAGCTGGCTTTTAAACAAACAAATATTAAGGTATTTCTTGGAGACATCCATGAATATTTTGCCAGAACCAGGAATAAGACTGGATCTTCTGGCTTCCAGGCCAGCCAGGCTGTGCATTTGTATTTGTCTGATATCAGAGGATGCTGGTGCTGCTGCTAATTAACAGTAACTCATCGTGCCCATCTGGTGGGTGGTGCCACTCACACAGGAAACACTTCCCAGGAACAAGAAGTCAAGTGCAGCACCAAAACACCCTCGAGGGCGCGTTTCAAATGCTCCTGAAGCACCTTCAAGAGCCGAGGTTACAGCCTGAATCCCAGCCAAGCCTGCCTCAAGTAACACCGAGACCTATTTAAGCTCCTTCTCCATCGCCTCCTCCTCCCTCTCCTGAAAATCTCTTCTGTTCAAGCACCATAACCCTTCATCCTTTTGAAAAGGAGGAGAAGGAAGAGCTGCTGGGGTGCCCTGGCGAGCAGGAGGAGATGTTTACAACACACAGTTTGTTTACGACGTGTTATTTACGTCCCACGCAACGCTGGGGCGCGTCACCTCTTGCCGCTCGGTGTGAATTACCCCCGTCACTCGGCAGATAAGGATGTTTATTAGCAGCCTCAATTAAGGAAATATTTGTGCCATGTCCCACTGGGCACGGCTATGCTAATACTTCTCTCCCCTTTCCAAACCCAGTGTCTAAATCTAATTAGTTCTGAAAATCAACCCTATCAGGACAACGGAGCTCTGCTGTCGCTTGCCCACAGCTCTCGGTAAAGGCTGTGTTCCACTGGAAGAGTTGGATGCTGTTTTAAATCCCATTTATCTGAGTGGTGGTGAAAGGCTGAAGGCACTGAAGCCCTCCACCTCACGGCCTCGACGTTTTATTCGGGTGCCAAGACAACACAAATCCAAAAATTTTTAAAAAATTCAGTTTAGACAGACAGGATGCAACTTCCTGCATGGGCACAGCACCACGGCAGCAACGGCATCACTTTGAAACCAGAGGCAGCTTGGGACGAGTATCCAAATAAAAACATTTTCCCTCAGTGCCCGGCAAATCCAGCCCAGCACTGTTTAAAATCTCACATGCAACTGATGCCTTGGGTTTTAACTTTAATGTTTCTCAAACCCTGCCCTGCCCGGTGTGTGACTCTGCAGTTCCTTGTGCCCTGGGAGCTGCTGATCTCTCCTGCTGCTCACACACAACAAACCTCTGCAGGCTCCCACTCCAAGGACCCCGGGCCCCAAATGTGTCAACTCAAAGCCTCTAAAGGGGGGCAAACTTGGGGTGATTCCATCATGGACTGAGGTGATCCTTGGAGAATGAACCCTGAGATGCAAATGAACCAAACTTATCAAAGGGTGAAGAACCCCTGAGCCAGGGCCCATCTTGGGTGGAGCCTCTGGACTGCCCAGGGTGAGCCTTTGAAGGCCCTTCAAATAAACACCTCCTTTTATCCTCTTATTCTTGTCTGGTCTCTGTGTTTTAGGTGGCCACTCAAGGCATCACAACCGTGACAAGTGGAAAAATCAGGATTTAATATCTTTACACATGCAGAGCACAGGCATTTAATTCCTTAAAGATAATCCTTCCTGCTGTGCTGCAAAATCACAGAATCCCAGAATGGTTTGGGTTGGAAGAGATCTTAAAGATCATCCAGTTCCACCCCCTGCCACGGACACTTTCCACTAGACCAGGCTGCTCCAAGCCCCATCCAACCTGGCCTTAAATCTGTTGGGGTATAGGAGAAATAAGTTTGTATTTTAATAATACTATGATAACAGGTACGAGGTACTCTTAAAACCAGAGTGGGGTTTGTTTTAAGCATAACTCACTGCTACTATGCATTTTTCCCCCTAGAGAACCAGAGGATTGCTTAAAGCCTGGCTGCCTGCAACAGGGAGCCCGTGGGACTTTCTCATTTGTCAGCGGCTCCCTAAAGAAAACCCCAAAATCTGAAAACTAAAGAGTTTAGGCAAACTCTAAAATCAATCAAAGTAAGGTTTCTCGTAATGAGACAGAACTGATGGACGAGATAACTCTGCAATTTTGTGGCAAGGTGGGGGTCGGGCTCTGCTCCCAGGGAACAAGGGACAGGACAAAAGGAAACGGCTTCAAGGTGTGCCAGGGGAAGGTCAGGTGGGACATCAGGAGGAATTTCTCCATGGAAAGGGTGCTCAGGCCTTGGAGTGGAGTCCCCATCCCTGGAGGTGCCCAGGGAAGGCCTGGAGGTGGCACTCAGTGCTCTGGGCTGGTGACGAGGTGGGCATCGGTCACAGCTTGGACTCGATGGCCTTGGAGGGATTTTCCATCCTCGATGATTCTGTACCACCCTCAGAAGGTTGAGTCCTTCAGCTGGGATCCCACACCTGGTGAAAATCCCACCCATAACCTTATTTTTGCTGTCAAACAGCCAGGACAGAGCAGCCCCTCTGATGAGGACGCTCGAGCACAGAGTACCCCCGCCCCGGGGACCACGGCCCACCCAGAGCACACCTGCAGCACCTGGGCTGCACCTTCCTCCAGCTCCACCCGAGATCCGCCCACCTGGGAGCACGCATGGAACACCTAAAAACAACAGGAGGCCGTTAAAAATTATTGGAGAGCTGTTCAAACCGGGGCTGAAGCTGACAGCGATGTTTTTGGGGTGTAAATAGGTGTGAGTGTAACCGAGCGAGCGTGTGCCAAGGACCAAAGCAGATTTGTTATTCTGGACTGTCATTCCCCATCATCGTTCTCTTTTCTGAAGGCATAATTATCTAAACATGTGGTTTTTAATACTTACAATGCTCATTAACTCCACATTTGCATGTCTCACCATTGCAGCTCTCACACAAAGGCTCACGGTACCAGCTCAAAGCTATGGAGAGCATTGAACCTTCGGCTTTCGGGGGGGATAAAACATCCAAAAAATGACACATTTGCCCAGTTTTAGAATTTCATTTTGATGCTGTGTCTCAAAACTTTTTTGGGCCGTGGCCAGCAGGACCGTGTTCCCATACCAAGGTGCCTTCGGTTCTTAGTTTGGTCAGTAAGATAAAAGATTCCTCAAATCTGACAGGCCCTAAAAACACGTTGATCTGTAAAATACAAGGGAATTCCATATATTTGCTCCCCTGCTGCAATTTATTAACAGGTAGATATAAAATCACAAGCTTCTCAAGCACTAAACCTGTGACAACAAACATACCTGATCGGAGGAAAAATTGGGCTGGGAGGTATAAACAGCAAAGAGAAAATTAACAAATTATTAAAGTGTCCTTGTGGAAAAAAGACAACCCCAAAACTTATGAATATCTGACAGTCACTTTCTGCCTTTTCGCATTTTGCACTTCATGTTTGAAAAGACAACAAAAGGATCAAACCAGCCAGTTTAGCAGCTCAGAAAAGCAGTAATTTTACACTTAGGCCGAGAAATGAAATAAAATTATACTTCAAATAAAAGCTGCCTTAACAAGCTGGAATAAAACCCCACTTTTGTTTCCTGTGCACACTTTGTTTGGCAGGGAGAGCCAGGCCCCCGCCAGCAGCCTGGGCTGTAATTGTGCAAAAAAAGGACGGTGATATAAATCACCAAAGGTTAATGATCAGGATGTGAACAGAGAGACTTGTTTACAGAAATAGCATGCAATTTAAAATTTACAAGAGATTTAATGCCACCGCTTGGCAATCACTAAAATCAACAGCCCAGAAAACAGTGACATTAAGAAAAATATTACAGTTATAATCATTCCAAAATAAGTCAATTAGTGTTAGGGCATGCGCTCGCGATTACTTGACCCATTTGGTTCGCACTTAAGTGAAGAGAAAAAAAAAATCCCCCTCCCTCATAGCGAGATTACTGAGTTGTGACCTATTTTGCATTCCCTGTTCCTCACACCATCCCTCTTCCATGCTGCTGGAGGTGGTGGCGGAGGTTTTTTTTCACCCCCCGTCTCCTCCTTGCTTGGTTTCCGAGTCATTCTGACCTTTGACATTTGTCATACTAAAAAAAAATATATATATATTTAAAAAAAAAAAAAGTTTATAATTGTGTTGTTCAAATGAAGGTGGGGAGGGGAGGGGAAACAAATACATAAAATTCCATGTGCTATTATACAAAAGGCACGACGGCTGTCTTGGGTAGGGGGGGAAAAAAAAGCGACGTAAGTCAATTTGTGAACTTTGGCACCGGGTGACCTTTAGAAATACAACAATATCCAGAATTTACAAGCAAGAGTAGCACATGCAAATGACCCGGCACTGTCTCGCCTCTGGATTAGAGCTGCAAAGAGCATTATGGAGAAGGCTTGCACAAAACAAATTAAGATTGTTACTTAAATGTCACGGCACACTATTGTATTTGGCTACAGATCATTACACCTGATACTAACACTTTTAAAAACCGTAATAACTTGGGAAATATTACATTGAGTGCCCACATGGAGAAAGGGAAAATATATATATATGTATCTCTTAAAAAAAATAATAAATAAAAGGAGAAAATGGGTTCCTGAAGTAATTTAAACATCACCACTCCACGACTAGAGGGAAAGGTCAAAATTTAAGTAAGCTGAAGGGAACATGAATGGCAAAATAAAAGGCACAAACGGAAAGATGAAAAGACCAAGTGGAATGACTCTGCAAACACGGGGTGGAAACAAACATGCATGCTTGGGGCAAATCTCATTTCCAGGGGGAAAGGGAGAGAGACAAGGAGGGTGAAATTTTGGAGGAGTGGGTTAAAAAAAGAAGGGGAGAGAGAGGAGGTGTTCGTCTGGGACGGGTGGGTTTGTTACCTTCGGTGTTGGTGCTGCTGCTGCTGTAAATATTTCGCAGGCTACCAACACGGTTTAGTTTCCAAGCTTTGCGTTTGGCTGCGTCCAGAGAGCAGGAGGGGAAGAGAAAAAAAAAAAAGAGAATAAAAATAAAGAAAAAAGAAGGGGGAGGAAGAAAAAAAAAATTTTTTTTTTTTTCTCTTTATCTCCAAACACCTCCACANGGGGAGAAAAGAAACATCAAAAAGCATGTGAAGTAAAATACAAGCACGAGCCTGTTCGCACGTGAAGAGCTACACAGAGAAAATGCACGCGGGACCACTCAGCCCCTGCCATCCGCGGCCCATGGGGGAAACCTCGTACTCGGAGTGATTTTTCTCTCAGTCACCACAACATGACACGATTGGACAAGATTGAATGGATCTGCTATTGCAATAGACAAAAACAGACTGGTAGAAGTAAAAAACAAAACCAAAAACAAAACAAAAACCAAAAAACGGGCAGGAAGTATTTGTGCAGAAGACACAGGACTGGACGAAACAGCTACTGTAAAAGGCGATTTCACTCGTGACAAAACACAGCCAGACAAGAGCTCCTTTTCCTCCAAAAGCCTGTGGGGATCACTTGGTGCCTGGAGTTTACCCTTAAACCTCTTTTTTACATCATCACCTTTAGAAATGGAGGCGATGATGTAATGACCTTCCACCCTCGTACCCACAGATGTTCTTTGCAGCACTGAGCTCAGAGGAAGCAGAAGCATCAAATCTCACAGTGAGATTGGCCTGGGTTGGAAGGGACCTTAAAGCCCATCTTGTTCCACCCCCTGCAGTGAGCAGGGACACCTTCCACCAGACCAGGCTGCTCCAAAATTCCTCCCCCGTTGCAAAATCAAAGTGTTTATTTGGAAAGGGGGGGGAAAAAAGTCAATTCTTTACACAGAAGAGCAACACCCTCGTTTTATTAGAATTGACCCAAACTTTGAGATCCTCTGAGCTGCTGCTTCGCAATTAGCAGAAAACAAGGCTCAAAAGCACTCTGTTCCCGGGCTCATTAGGGGAGAGCACATTTTCACCTCCTTTAGAATCTTTAAAACACTTTGTTTAGGCTGGGTTTCACCACACAGGAAGCAGATGAAACACGTGAGTACACCAGGACACCCGACAGCGACTGGAGTAACGGGGAGCTGATGGAATTATCCAAAGTGTGGAAATGGCACGTGGATGTGGGACAGGGTTCGGTGGTAAGCATGGTGGTGCTGAGCTGATGGTTGGAGTCAATCTTAGAAGTCTTCTGAGGGACCTCAGACCCTTCTCCCTCCCACCTCACTCTTTAGGATGACATCAACACCCCACGACACAGCCAGCACCGGGACACAAACGTTTAAAAAACTTCTTTCACTATTTATGAGGGAACTTCCGTAATGCCCCCCAGAACTCAGACCAAACAGCTGCTCCCAGGGAAAAGGAACAGCGACGTGAAGTCATTGCAGGCTTTAACAAAAAGCCCCATTTTCAGCTGAAAAATTAAAGCTGCGAGAGCACTGCCTGAACCCCCCTGACTGTTAAGCTAGGTACGATTTTAATAAAGCCATCTGCAGGCTTTAATGCTCCATGCTGGAAAGGAGGACTGGATTCTGCGTGACATCATCAAACCTGAAAGTATTTTCATTGGGTGCATCCTTCAAGCTGAGAAAACCCTTTCATTTCAAGACCTGTTTAAGAAGTCTCCGCACTAGAGAGGCACGATTGCCTGGCAGAAAACTTGTTTTTCCTCTGAAGCATTTACATATAAATAGGCAAAATCGAGGTTTGGCACCCCTCTGAAAGGGAAGATGGTCTCCAGTGCACGGAGACCCTTTCCCAGTGCCTTTCCCATTTCTCACACTTTAATGGCACGTTTGTGCGAGCAGGAGTGAACCCGCAGCCTGCTTTTCTATTAACCTATTGATGAAATAATCTATTTTAATGTGCTCACTGTCAGGCCTTTCCCTTCCCTTTAAACAAATGGACTTCTTCCACAGAGATGCTGAGGTCCTGATACATCCACGTGCGTCCCTTGGCATCGATTAGGCCCCTGCCTGCTTCCTCCAGGTGCTCTCCTGCCTTTGAGGATTCAATAAGGGTTTGGACACTGCCAAGCAAAGCCTCTGCAGGGTGACTGATGCGCCAGGGCCCAGCAGAGCCATCCTACCCTGCCTGCCTCTGGAATTACACACTGCTGTTACCTAGGACCAGGCTGGGACAGGCACTTGCAGGCCATCATTTGCCTGCTTTGCCTTTGAATTATTTCCCAGGATATTCAGTTTGTCTGGTCTGGCTTCACCTGCTGGGCCCAAAGTTAACTCAACAAAAGCTCTTGTTGCCAGCTCCAGAGATATCTATATCTATATCTATATCTATATCTATATCTATATCTATATCTATCTATATCATCAATATCTATACCTATATCTATACCTATATCTATATCTAATCTGTATCTATATCTATCTATATATCTATATCTATCTATATATCTATATCTACATTCCATATTATCTATATCATCCATATAATCTATATCCTCCATATAATTTATCTCTCTATATATCTCTACAATCTATGTCTATTATCTAGATCTATTTTCCATATCATACATACAACTTAATCAAACAAACCCCAACTGGCTAGCAATAAAATGCAGTAAGCAATACTTCATTATCCAACAGCAAAACTCCCGAATAAAACAAACAAACAAATAAATAAATAAATCTTTCAGGCAGATTGATTTAGAAGGAATTTCTGCAAGTGTGTTTTCTTCTAAAAAAAGCCACCAAGAGATGTCTCTAACTAAAGATTCCAGGGAAAAAAAAAACAAACCAACCCAGACAAACCTTCTCAAACCTCAAACTTCTGGAATGAAGTTAACTGCTTCCCAGTATTTAATTTAACTTGTACTGAAGTGGCAAACAGCATTGGTCCTGGAATCCTGAGGATCCAAGGAAGCTGTGGCTGCCCCACCAAGATCAAGCCCAACATCTGCAAAAATACCACCATGGCTGCTAAGCCACCCCAGAAAGTGCCACATTTACTGGGATTTTGAACACCTCCAGGGACGGTGACTCCAGCACTGCCCTGGGCAGCCTGTTCCGATGCCTGACCACTCTTTCAGAGGAGAAATTTTCCCTACAATCTAACCTGAAACAGACCACGCAAATCTGCAAGGGTCAGAAGTGTTTACTACTGTGGTTTTTTCCCAGTGAAGAACCTTAAACTGCTGAAATCAAAGAGGACAGGACGTTGGTGAGGTGAAGAAACGCTGCAGAGCGGTTGCTGCAGAGCACACGGAGCCTGGGAGCCACGCATGAAGGCCTTTCCTGGGACTTGGTAAGCCCTGACTGGGCTCGCTGTGCTTTTCCAGAGGCAATCCCACTCCCTGATTCCAGCTTTCTAGGTCCTGATCTGCAGCTTTTCAGTTTTCATGCTGACACATTGGGTCCGTGTCCCCGACAAGGGAGCGCTGGCAGGACATCCAGCCGGACCTGGGGACACAGACCATCCCTCTGCTGGTGCTTCTGAGGGCTCCTGGGAGCTGAACTCTCCCCATTTGCGCAAAATCAGCTTTTCCACCTGCACATCTCAGAGCGAGAAGAGGGATGCTGGCAGAGGAAGGAGGAAACAAGGCTCCAGGACAGCCTTTTGTTAAGATATGGAGGAACTGGGAATCAATTAAACTTAATCACTCCCAATTACCACCTCTCTTTGTATTTGCTCAGGCAATAACTTTACAGCTGTGACCAGCCCCTCGCAGACACAATTTCTGTGTTTGCTTTCTTTAATAGGGCTGCTATTTATTCTCCCTTAATGAATCTGCTGGTCCTGCCTAGTTTTGATTAGTCAGGGTCTGCAGGAAATGTGTTGACCACCACCACGATCACGTACCAGGAGGTGTTTGTAGAAAGGGTTTAAACCCACGGGTGATCTGAGGACACATCTGTTTGGTACCTGGGAAGTTCTCTAAGGATGCTCAGGATATCATACTCGACAAAACACCACATTAACCCTTTTCAACCCGCTCCAATTCAGTTCTTGTCACATTTTGATAAGCAGAAATAACGCTTTTATTCCTGGGAGAGCGCCCACATCTACAGCCTCACCCCGAAAACCTCCCTCCGGTGCTGCGCTGAGGAATTCCAGATGTGCTGATGTCACCCCTGGTCTCGCTGTGACAGAGCTCTTTGCTGATTAGATAAACAGTCCTCAGATAGCTGATTAAAAAAACGCTGCGGCCCGTGTCCGAGCCTCGCCAGCCATGTTGGAGGTGGAAGTGTGCATGAATTACATCCCTGGAGTGTGCTGAGCAGTGCTGATTAAATGAGGCACGCCACAGCCCTCAGCATCAATTATCAGAAATAATAGGATCTCTGCACCCAGGCTGGGGGAAGGGGGCTGGGGCTGGCGTGTCATGTGCTTCCCAGAACGTCTTCCCAGCGCCCGTGTGACATAAATAACACTGGCCAGGCACCCCAGCAATGCATCTCTGCTCTGGGTGTGCAGCTCTTAAACACTGAGAAGGTGCTGAGGAAAACCCTCCTCCCACAGCACGGGCCAGGGGAGCTTTCCCAGGTAATACCTGCCTAACACCTACCCGGGAAAACTGATTTATGAGATGCAGACAGAAGGCAAAGCTGAATATTTAAGGATAAACTTCAGCCCTCCCCTTGCTCTTCCTCGAGTTTTTCTGCACCACGTGTGGTTCCAGCAGGGGCAGGCTGGGGAGTTTTCTGTCTTCTTGGTCAGCAGCTTGTCCAACAAGACCCCACTCTTTGGTCAGAGGATTGAAATGGTTTCATTAAGATGCAACTCAGGAGATTCTCAGACCATGCAAATTTGTCACTGCGACTGTGAAGGGGCTGGACATTGTCATACCCTATGTGAAAGCAGCGATGACAAAAAATTCCTCCAAAAGGGTTAAAAGCCCCCAAAACCAAACCCCAGGCACATCTAATACAGATCTATACATATCTATCTATCTATCTATCTATCTATCTATCTATCTATCTATCTACCTACCTACCTACCTACCTACCTACCTACGTAAAATGAACTGGATACATTGCATTTCAAGATCTGTCCAACATTAAATTTTAAAATTAAAAAATGCCACAAAGTGCATGGATCTTATGCAAAACATGGACTCATAAAATGGTTTGGGTTGGACGGGACCTTAAAGACCGTCTGGTTCAACCCCTGCCGAGGGAAGGGAAGATAAATATGCCCACTACTTTTCTATTCATGAAGCCACACAGTGAACCATCTTTAAATAGCTTAACGGGACTCTCAAGTTTCCAAACAGTTCTGTTTGGAGCAGGAGGGATTATCGGGACATATATCCCCAAAAAAATGGGAGACAAAAGGTATTTCATATGGCAACAGTCCTTAATATGCCCTTTTTGGATTCCAGAACACTCAGAAAAACCCAAGCCGATGTAAAGGAAATTAATGCAAGTGCTGAGTTACAGAAATTTCCCCAAACACAACTAAAACTCTATGTCCGGTACAAAAAACCCCAACTCTTCCCTCTGCAACCGAAATCCTTTCCCATGCTCTCTTCTAAACCCACCAAACACTCTAAAAGTAATACTTCAAATCATATTAATAGTTAATTACGTTTGCCTTCTCTTCAGCTTTGAACGTTTCAAATGAAGGGGAAAAAAAATGAAAACACATTCACACTTCTGCTCGTGACAGGGGAAAAAAGTTGCTTTAATTAAACATTGCTAAAAAATGTTTTTAGTTCTTTTTTCTTTTTTTTTTTTTCTTCCCTCCCTTGCAATATTTCTCCATCAAAACTTCTGCAGCAGGGAAAGGACCCACTAAATGATTTCAGTGCCTTTCCAATACGCTATAAACATACAAGACTCCAATCGACAAAAAGGAAATGGTAATTGGAAACATTTTTCTCAGTTTTTCATTATCTGAAGCAGAAAATTATGGCTCTTTTCTACACACACACACAAAAAATCCTTTTCAACCACCTAGAAAAATTGTCTTTTAATAAAAGCTTTAAATTATACTATCATATTTCAAAGGCAACGAACAGTTAAAGCAGCTAATCAAAGGTATAATTATTTAATGACTCTGACTCCTGCTATCTAACGGGGCTGGAATGGCTCGGCTGTGATCAGCAGACCCCCAGCTCCAGCTCTGCAAAACAAGCCCTCGGCTGGGAGCATTCCATCCACCCCTTCCTAAGGTTAGCTCCTCCAATTTTGGCTGACTTCACCAGGCCAGCTGAGCTATTATGGAATTAAGGGAATCGGTTTGTCACCCTGCCACTGCCTTTTTCTACACACCTGGACTGAAAAAAAACCCCCACAAAACAACCATAAGAGGTTTCCCTGCAGAGGAAACAAAAATATTTCCCTGACAAAATGAGATTTGTCAAGATCATTGATTTTTTTCACTTTGAATGCTTCATGACAGTTTTCTGCCAACCTCACGTGCCCCACTCTCATAATTCAAATGTAAAACACCCCCCCCCCCAAAATGTGCTCACTGAAAACTATGTATTTGTCTTAAATGCATTTTCATATTTCTGTTAAAACAAATCTATATTAATTTACTTCAGGTGAGTGAAGTAGTGAGCAAGCAGAGCTTCTGACTCCATTCCATGCCTTTTCTCATGTCTTTTACAACTGGAAATAGGACAGGAATAACCTGGAATCATCAGGCATTAATTACCAGAGCTACCCAGGAGCGTACAGCGCACCTTGGTTTATAACAGAGCAGTTTGTGCCACTGCATCTGAGCCTCAAACCCAAAATAGGAACTTCTATTATGCTGCTTCTGTTGTACTGAATTCCTAGGGTGTTTTGGCTACACAATTAGATTTCACAGAATTACAGAACCATTCAGGTTGGAAAAGACCTCCAAGATTATCAAGTCCAACGTTTGACCAAACGCCACAAAGCCCCTACAGCAAAGTGCCACAAATACTCGTTTTTTTCAACACTTCCAGGGATGGGGACTCCACCACTTCCCTGGGCAGCCTGTTCCATCTGATCCAAGACATTGGACTGATGCCCTGGGTTTTAACTTTTATGTTTTCCAACCCCTGCCCTGCCCGGTGTGTGACTCTGCAGTTCCTTGTGCCCTGGGAGCTGCTGCTCTCTCCTGCTGCTCACACACAACAAACCTCTGCAGGTTCCCACTCCAAGGACACCGGGCCCCAAATGTGTCAACTCAAAGCCTCTCAAGGGGGGTGAACTTGGGGTAATTCCATCATGGACTGAGGTGATCATTGGAGAATGAACCCTGATCTGCAAATGAACCAAACTGATCAAAGGGTGAAGAACCCCTGACCCAGGGCCCATCTTGGGTGGAGCCTCTGGACTGCCCAGGGTGAGCCTTTGAAGGCCCTTCAAATAAACACCTCCTTTTATTCTCTTATTCTTGTCTGGTCTCTATGTTTTAGGTGGCCACTCAAGGCATCACAATCTTCCTTCAAGAACAATTATAGAACATAAAATGCACCTTCAATAAACCCCACTCCATGTATTTGGGAGGAGATCAGGAAAAAAGCATCATGTGGGGTGGCTGAAGAAGAAGCAGAATTTGGGGGAAGAATGTAGGGAACTTCTACCAAGGTGTCTTACAGGAAACAAGACTGAGCCAGGACCCAGGGAGCACCAACATTTATGTAATTCTTACAGCTCTCATTTCCTGCAGATTTTTTGTAGATACAGGTGATGAAGAGTTTGATTTTCCCGACGCCCAGGTTAGGCATCAGTGTCACTTTGATATTCCAGCTTTGACTTACTCTGAAATGTAAACTACTGAACAGAAATCAGAATTATTTTTACCATCTCCCATTTTGCTCACCTATTTAACCCACACCGTCCACCCTACTGCAAAAGGTAAGCTCACACGAGGCAAATAAAAACTGAGGCATACAATAACATACAAACCCCACATATGTGTGTGTGTGTGTA
>VZTA01012042.1:0-29918 GCA_013398855.1 Mohoua ochrocephala
GAGTGAGTGAACAGCTATAAAGTTTTTGACCAAACAGAAAGAGTAAAGAATTGGATGTCAAGATCTGTAAGATCCAAACCCCAAAGAGATGACTGCTGATCCTGTGCTGCTTTATTTCTCTTAAGGACTTCAGAGTTTTTTTGAATTAGAAGGTATATAATACCCAAAGATATTGGAGAAGCACCACGGAGGAGCGTGGGACCATTGCCCTTGTGTCCTTCTGTACCCATGTGACTGCTCCTCCTCAGTTTCCAAGAATTTCTTTTGTATTACAGTCTTGAGGAGGGGCCAGACTGTGTTTGAGATGGCATTGGGATTGCAGGACTTTGGGAATCTGGCTGACTTTTTGTGACGTTAATTTGTCAAACTGATTGGTCCATCCCATCCTTACCCACACCATACTTGGCTCCACGAGGGACCAATTTGCATGGGTTTCAGAACTCCACACCAACCAAGGAAAGGTCTATAAGTATATAATATAATATGTAATAGTTTAGTCCTTTCTAAAAAAAATTAGATGTTTTCAGAGGAAAAGGAATACTACAGCTTGATGGAGAAAGTTTAGCAGCAGCTCTGTGTGACCCAGGGTAGATTTTTAGTAAAAGCCGAGAGAAAATTACCTACTGGCATTTGCTAGAATAGGAAAAAAGCGTTCTGCTTAAGGTTTTGCTGTCATTAGCTCACTTCAACAGAGTAGTGGCAGAAAGGAGGGAAAGATATCAGGAAGGAAATGATGAATAGGGGTGTTTGCAAAGCTTGACACATCACCACTTCGGACTGGCTGAAAACTTTAAAAAAATGTTATGATTATAACAGTACATTGTGGTCATTTTTTAATTTAAAAAAAAGTGAGACGTTTCATTTTTCCACTGCAATTTCTGCCATCACATAGTTTGTTGTTCATATTGATTTATTACAAGTCTCTCTAACTCCGTGCTTTTCTAAAAAAAAAAAAAAAAAGAAAAAGAAAAGATTTTTTTTTAACTACACATCAATGCTTGTGAATGTCCCCAGATATGATAACCTTAGGCATATGTTGTAGGTTTTCATCTCAAGCAACTGATTCCCAAAGTACAATGACAGGAATTTGAGTTAGTAAGTAACAGGGCCTTTATTTCCCCAGAGATACAAGTGTGGAAGTCAAGGGAAATACAATGACGTTGTTAATGTTTTATTTATAACCGTTGGTAGTCCCACCCTTGGCTACATTGTCTGAGCTGCTACTGTTATTTTCATAAAAAGCACAACAGGCAACTTCTATTTTATACAGATGATTTATTTCTACACGTGTGAGGAGGAAAAAACCATTTTTATTGGCTGTTCGTGATCTATTAAAAGAATCTTGTCATAATAATTTATGCTTTAAAACACTTTGATTAGGTGAGCAAGATTAGTTGGTTAAATTTTGAAGGTGTAAGATTCTGGGCATTCTTTTTCATCTCACCAAAGATGATCTAACTTTAACCATTGCTTTTGTGCTGATAAATACTCTAAAGTTGCAAAGGTGTTAGCGACTTCAAGAAGCCATCACAAGATTTTGCTTGCTTTAGCATAACTGATTGCCAGCTGTTCAGTATAATTCCTGATATTTTATAAAAGAACTTCTTTTGTAAAAAAGAAGTGAGACTGTAGGAAGCACAGTTAGACTCATAGTTCATAATGCCTTTTCCAAAATCAAACCAATTTAACATAGTTTTTAAATGGCTACAGGGCATCATTTGCTGAAGATAGATATGCATCTGTCAGTATATTTTAAGAAATTACAACATTCGTGAGTTTTTGGCACAGTCACAGTTAGGAAGTATTTCAGAGAAACTCATGAGACGAGGTTGTCACGAAACTCAACTTACTAAGTTCAAACAACATTTAAATATTTGGACATCTGTTGGTTTATCCAAGCTTTCCAAAATTTGCCCATGATGTTCTGTATGAAAACACTTCATTAAGTACTTAGCCAGTTACCAGGTCTGAAGTGAATGCAATCTGACAGAAACATCACAAATCTTTGTAATGTGGTTTTAAATATCCAACTAACCTAACATGAAGTCAATTAATAACAAGTTGTGCGATTCAGCTGCTAATCAAGTAAACTGTTATTTGGAAAAGTAACAGAACAGGGGTTTGCTTTTAAGGCGTTCTGCAGATCAAGCAAGGTATTTCACTTACAAGACTGCTTAAAATAAAGGAAGTTTTCAGGTTCCATCTCAAAGGACTCCTGTGAACTCTGGCGCGATGAACTCATGCCAATATTCTGAAATATGGCTGTCTCCTGAACTGATATATGAATAAAGACCTGGAAGACTTCTTTGAATGGTATCAGAGGATGAGTACTTAAGAAGTAACTAGGAAGTTGTAAAAAGTGTCTAAGGTGTTTTAGATCATGCAGATAGAGACTTCAGACATCCCTACAGATATTCAGGACTGAATACAGGAAGATCCTGTCTGAAAAGCAGTCAAAGAACAACCTTAATAAAAGAGCTTCTTAAGAGCTGTGGAGCAAAAGGGAAGATTATATGCTACAGAGTGAAGAATTATCTGGACTTTTCTTCATGAGGCAATAATGAACCCTGAAGGAAATAGAATTTGGCTTTACCAGAGAATGACGTTATTACGGCGAAGGGGGATTCTGAAACAGCTGCTACATCTGGCAACAGGTAAATCTCACTGCTACAGAGACCTGGCGTGGCCATATTTCAGATATATTTGGGGGGATGCACTTAGTGGATTTGGTAAAGTTTCCAGGCTGTTTAATAGGGACCAAATCACAAAGACAGAACTGTAACATAAATGGGGAAGTATTTTATGTTTGATGTGAGTTTTGTTCTGGATTATCATGCAGAAGTCCAATCAGTCTGTTTGGCTGTGTCTTCACTCATTCTCAGCTATCAGAAAAAGCAAACGTGCAGCTGAATTTTAGCAGGGTCATGTAGCAAAATGTATGGTAAACAGGATAGGACGAAGAGCTATGATAAGATGTAGTCTGAGATATCTTGTCTTACTAAATATTTGAATTTAGGTGAATTCCCTATTGTGTTCCAGGTTTGGGTTTTTTTTTTCATTATTAGCCAGTTCTGTATCATCCTTCCTTTGAAAGTCTTACTTTCTTTCCTTTGAAAGAATTTTTTTTGGCATTGAAGATTACGCTACCACAGAATGACAGAAAAGCTGAAGTTAGAAGGGACCTCTGGAGATCATCTGGTCCACTCTCTTGCTGAACAGGACCATGTACAGCTGGTTGTCCAGGACCATGTCCAGGTGACTTAAATATCTCCAGGGTTAGAGATTCCACAATCTCCCTGAGCAACCCGAGCCAGGGCTCAGTCACATTACAGTAAAATGTGTATCCTGATACTCAGATGGAACAGGTAAAGATGCAGGGAATGACCCAGATTGCACTCTTGCAATGTTTGGAGGTAGTTAAGGAGAAGCCTAAGTGACATGATGCAATCTCATTTCATATGGTTGTGCAGTTTTCCTGGGTGCTGAGGATAAGGCTGAGAATAAGATTTCTACCCTTCACAGAGACTAGAAAATAAAAGGCTTTTTAAAGCAGTTAGTAGGAAACTACTGCCTGAATTAAAATTAAGTTTAGTCTCAATTTATGCAGATATGTCGACAGAGGGGAATAGATGAGAATTATACCGATCCCAGTAAAATACATTCATGCTGTCACTGCAGAGATAAGACCTTAATAGGCACCTTTTGCCACATGATGCAGGGTCTGTGCAACAATAATCAATTTGCCATCAGAGGAAAAGTCACACAGTGACAAGTGGTAAATTTGGAAGACCTTATAGATCTTTTTTAGCCCCCTGAGATCACACTGCTTTTACCTAATACATTCATGGAAACCTTTTCTCTTCCACTACCAATAGTGCCAGTGCTCCTTTGCCTTTTTACTGTTCAAATCATGCTACAATTGCACAATAGCTGCCTAGGGAACTTGATTATCCTCCACACTACTGATGATCTTTTAAGTGCAACATTTGATTAGTTCATTATGCAATACACTATGTGTCAGTGGTTTCTTTCTGTTTCTACTTCTGAATTTCTAAATGTATTTGATTCAGTTGTGCTTTCTTGTTGTACTGAGCCTTTTTTTTCCCCTTGGCTGGGACTGAAATGCAGAACATAACATAAGAATTATGAGCCAAAAATAATTAGATATCGATAATTTCTGAAGCAAGAAGGGCATGTTAGAATATGTTCTGTGCAAAATGCTGGTGATGCCCTGTGCTCCATACTCTACCCTTCAAAAGTGATTTGGGTTCTTTGTGAGACACCCAGGGTCTTAGACAATTTATCTTTACCCTGGTGAAACCTTAAGAATATTTTTCTGTCTTTCCAATAAGAGGGGAGGAAAAGTACTTCCTTTATCTTCCAATAACAAATCCTGAATAGTTGCTTGCTCCAGAAGTGCAATGTATATTAACTTTAGAGGTTCCATATAAGTTTTTTTTCCATCAAAGTATCATACAGGCAGACTTGATCTGCCAATAGGCTGATCACTTTTCCTGACCCAGTAGGGTGATTAAACAAATACTCCAGTGTATTCTGGTCTTAATTTCCCTTGACTAAGGACAGTCCTAAGGCAGTGCTAGGTCCTCAGTTACTAATGAGCCCATATCAGGGCATATAAACAAGTGGTGCTGTCTTAGCCAAAGAACAATGAGACAAGCAAAAGAACAAATGAGCAGCTAGTAATCTGGTCCAAAATGTCCCTCATCAGTGTGAAATACTGAGTAGCCTAGTGTTTTTAATTATATATCACTTACTGTTTTGAATAAACAAGGCCCAAAAGATAGCGATAATCCAAAACCAGACCACAGGAGTATTTGGAAGCATTTTTGTGACAAGCTGCAATTTGTTCCAGAAGAGAAAAAATAATAAATCATTCTTAATTTGCATTGTTTTGATTTGTCCCTCTTGACATCATTCCTTTTAAGACACTTAAGTATAATCCCTCCCTGTTTTTTCTGCCCACACTGGTATCACTTTCAAGGGACCACTAAGACAAGATGAAGCTTCTGTAAGGCATGGATTGCCTGGTGAGAGTCAAGACCATGTCATGGCTGGAGAACAAAACAATGATGTTTTTATCCAACTTTCCTTCAAGACTTTAAAGAAGAATTGATAGGAACTTTCCAGGACAATCCTGAGGCAAAGTGCATGAGGTTTTTGTGCTTTAGCCTGTCATGCACATTGCTTTTGTTATTGCACTGAAGGAGCAGGGTTTACTGGCTACTGACTGCTCATAAACCAGTGCAAAACAGACAAATCTGAGGCTTGGTGAAACTGTCTGCTGTGTTTCCCAAGAAGGTATAGCCAACTTGTATGTCATAATCTAACTTTAAAAAAGCTCATGTCCTGCGAGTGGGTAGAAGCATTTCTCAGGAAAGTGATTTTTATTAGAAAACTGCAGTTGAAATCAAAAATCTTTTGAGAAATGTGCTGCATTAGATAAAGATTTCCAAAGGAAAGACTTCTCAAAGCTAAGACAGAGCCCTTTTTGGCATGGGTTTTGGCATGCAGCATGAACAATTCTGTTTTCTCCAAGATATTTAAACAAGGTCAGTTCATCAACATTTATCTTGCTCCTTTGAAATGACTACTTTGAAAGAACTCCTAACTTTGGGAGGCTGGGTCAGATAGAAGCTGTTTTCCTAGGGCTGTGTGATCAGTTCTATCTTTATTTTTGTAGATATCTGCCATAAAGAGAAGGGAGGAAAAAGAGGAAGAAAAGAAAAAGAGGAAAAAAGGTGGTGTAGGTACCTTGAGAACTAGATCAAAACTCAGGAATTGTGTAGGTAATGGAGAGTGTAAGCTGAAACGAAATGCACACAAATAAAAGTACACACCACACAACTTGAAACACTCAAATGCCATAGAAAATTCACTCTGACTTTCATGTTTCCAGCTACACCCGGGTTTACTCTGTTTTGAGCAGAGCTGAGTGTCCGAGCCTAACTGAGTTGCAATCTGGATAGTGAATATTCCTTTGCCTGTGTTCCCTGATAGGCCCAACCCATCTAATGTATTCTGAGCATGTGCAATACACACAGACAGGTTTGGCTGACACTTTTTTTTTAAAATGACAGCCAGGACTTTATAATTATGCTTTTTACACAACAACTCAATGGGCTTTGGCACCATCTGCCAGGACTTTTGCTAGGCTCCATTTCATGCACTCACTGAGTAAACTGGAAACAGGGATGGGAAATTTAGCCTCTTCTTCTGACACTGTTTCTGACCATTTAACTAGACCATCATGCCCCTCAACACACTTTTCCTTTCTGGCCTGAATATTTGCACAGAGTAGAAGCATTTTTTTTATCGATCACTTTTTTTTGTAGGAGTCCAAGTAGCAGAAGGAAAGATTTAATCTTGGAAGAGCAGCACTCTGAATGCACACTGGCACAATGACACAGTAGGTGCCTTGATTCATTCTCTGCTTTATTGCCTAGCTTGGAGCCCATTTTAATAATGACTGAAACACAAAACTGGCATGCCAATTCCAAAATGTGCTTTCCCTGCCTAAAGCTGGGAAATTTTTGTAAGGAAAATGTAACTCCTTGTCCAAAGCAGAGGGCAACCAGTTGCCAAACACTGAACTCTTTTAGCCAGTGCTTTTCAAAAGAAATGTCATATTTCTGGTTTAAATAGGTCTTTTAAGTTCATTATTATACTTCAGAAGCATTCAGATATATTAGAAATTGTTTTAGCCTGTCAGTTTAAGGTAATTATTCTTTTTAAATGCTAACTAACTGCTGGGATAACAATTTTAAAATAGTCACGGAAAAGAAATGTTTTGTACCTGTCAGAACTGACTGTGATTGTTTTAGGTTTGGTTTTGTTTTGTTTTGTTTTGTATTTTTCATTTCAAATTGTCTCACAGTTTGGCAAGTCTTGCTTTAAGATGCACCACGCTATTATTATTACTGTTATTACTACTATACGCTACTATTACTATTATTAATATTATTATTCCAAACAAGACTAGACCCATCAGAGAAAACAAAGCTGGACCTAAGTGGTTTTTCCTTTTGTGTGTTTTGCAACTTTACAGCCTTGTGAGTTTAAAAGCGCTCTCAACAAAAGTATTAAAAAAAGATAGCTGGAATGGTTTTTTTTCCATATTAAGGAAGATGTGATGTGTAGAGAAGGAAGGAATGAAAAAGAGAAAAAACGGAGAGAGGCGAAGAAGGGTGAAAGGCCCAGGGGAATGAAGGAACATAATATGGCATATAGTTTTACATAGGATTATAATAGAGACATGTTCATTTGTGATGCCAGAGTCTAAAGAGGAAAATCTGAAAGCTCTGCAGTGTTTGTGATGCCAGGTTTAAGTGAGAACTCTTGTAGGAACTGTATTACAAATGCATACTGAATTAAGTAACCTTTAAAAGGAGTGTTCTCACCCAAATTCTGTCCTCAGCCACAAGTGCAGAAGATGTTAATTGTTCAGAACTTGAGAATGTCCAGTGGAAGGCCACCAGAATGCTCAGGAGGACCAGCACACTTGCACTTTGGGAAAGTCTGAGGGTCGTGGACCTGTTCAGCCTGGATAGGGGATAGTTTTGGGGGGATCTAACAGCAGTGCCCTTGTACGGGGCACTCATCAAGAGACAGAGATGGGTTCTTTAAGGAGATGCATGGCAGGTAAACAAGAAACTACGGTGGTACATTGGAACAGAAGAACTACAAAGTCGTAAAAAGCAAAAATAAACCAACAGCCAGACACCTTGAGGACTGTCAAGCAG
Organism: Mohoua ochrocephala; assembly: GCA_013398855.1. NCBI lineage: Eukaryota > Metazoa > Chordata > Aves > Passeriformes > Acanthizidae > Mohoua > Mohoua ochrocephala. The sequence continues at coordinate 7,761 of VZTA01012042.1, forward strand.
TGTAGCAGGTTACCCAGAGAGACGGTGCTATCTCTGTAAGGTTTTCAAATCCCACAGTACCCAGCCCTGAGCAATCTGGTCTGACATCAGAGCTACCCCTGCAATGAGCAGCAGCTTGGACTAGAGACCTGCCAAGGTCCCTTTCCACCTGAATAATACTGTGATCATGTTATCCTATGGCTGCTTCCCAAATGCCAGCACCACTGTTACAGGTGAAATGTGGTAATGTACATTTAATCAGACAGTTGCCTGAGAATGCGACTAACTGTTGAACTAAACGGAAACTGAGATACTGTGTCATGTATGATTTCTAGGACTTCCTTCCTCCTTTTCTCAGTAGGTGTTTTATTTTCTAACTTGGAAACAGACACCTCCAGTGGCTAGATTTTACACATCACAGGTTGCAACTTCTCCTACAATAAACCCTCAGAAGAGCTTCACGCACAAAGGCAATTGTGCCACTTGACCTGAGCCCCAGTCCCTGTTTTATGATCTGGTATAGATTTAGCCTCTGGGCACCATCATTCGCTGCATGGTAGCATGCTCAGGGCAAGGGCAGGCATCGGTGGGCTCTTCACCCACACAGCAGGCATGGGAACGTGGGGTATTCTGAAAGTAAAGCATGTTCCCATGCTGATTTTACGATGTTTAAATTAAAGATAGCCACAGCTACAGCACCAAGGGCTGAAATCATTGACAGCACTTAATTAACTTCATCAAAATCAGGAAAACATACAGGCTTACAGGGAAAAAGATGACCATATCCTCAGAGCTTCGTGAAATCAGACCATTGCATTATACCAATCTCTAATTAGTTCCCTCTCTTTCAGACTCCTCTGAGAAAGCATATGCTGCTAAGTTGGCACTGTGAAATACCTAGGAAATACATTTTCTGTGGAAGAAGAACAGAATATACACAAAAGAAATCTGCAATTCTCAAAAATTTTTTACAAGCAGGGCCCCTTTATGGCCTCATTTGTCTCTATGTAACCTTTGATTGCCTAACTGGCTTTAATTGCTGGCTCTATTTGAAGTCCTGCTGGGCTGGAGAGTTAAGTGACAAATATAGTAGCTGTCTCCCAGTATAAATAGTCTCTCTTGTGCCCTAGATTACTTGACTTGCTGCTGACTATATGTTGGCATATTGTATTTGATTTCTTGGGAATTTTTTTTTTATATATGTAAGTAATTTGATCCACTTATTTATTTAAAGCAACTAAAGCTGTCGTGCATGATTTGAGAAAAACAAAATTAGATTCTTGCTCTTTTCCATCACATTAAGCAAAACAATATAAGTGCCATAGTTTTAAGAGTCATAGGTTTATAAGTCATTCCCTGGTCACAGGAGCACTCATATCCTCATAATGTCTCATGAACCATTTGTGTACTCTGAAGGTTTTCTTTGGAATAGAATGGCACACAAAAGAAGCAATTTTTAATTATTTTTTTTTAATAACAGCAGCATCCTTGTCAAATGTAATGGATGAGCAATTACCATTTCATTTAGTCTGACTATGGAACCAGACATAGTTAGTCAGGAATGTGAGGTTAAAGAGACTTTTATGTGCTTCCATGTCTTGCTAAAGAAAGAAAGTCTCTCTAGGTTCATCAGCCACTGTCTTTACATCTTCTATGTGGATTTTTTGTATCCTGTAAACCCTGCTTCAGATCTGACTTTTAACTTTGGGTTAATAGTGCAACTTTATCTTCCTGGCTGTTGCTTATGTACTTCTGGTTTTCCTCTTGATAAAACAGCAGTAAAATATAGATGTAGCATTCTTCAAAATAAAAGGAAAGTAAGAAAGGGAAGAAACCTACTCCTCCTAGAAAAATTTTTAGAAAATTTTCTTCCACTACATTTTCTAAATTCTCCAAAATATGTTTATGAAACACAAAAAAAAACCCCCAAAAAACCCTGAATGATTGAATTGTTGTGCACTTTTTTCAGGAACATTATACTTGTACATACTACACTAGTAAACTCCATTTAACTACTCAGCTGAGCCAGACTTATATTGCTTTGCTCAAACTGTGCCAAGCAGCCTGGAGAGCTGGCTGCTTGAATCAGGAGAATCATTCTATCTACATGCTAGAAAGTCAGTGAAGGTTCTGTAACTCTCTTCCCTGGGTGTCTTGGAATGTTATTACTTGGCACAGCTTAAAAATACCACTTGAAAAAGAAAAAAAGAAGTGTGATTTAGGGCCAGATTCACTGACACATTCCAGTTGCTTTGTGCTTGTCTGGTGATAGAAAACAGCAGTAAACTAACAAGCTAAAGTGGATTTATGATTGCTTTGCATATCTGACATGGCATGGGGCTATTACAGCATACCAGAGGGAGTGCTCTCTTCCTTATTGATGGGCTGGAGATAAAGGGAAAGGGTGTTTGTTCTTGCTTATAACAGGATTCCTGGTGATACGAAATAAAATCATAAATCCCCTCATACATTCATGGTATTTTAATATTGATCAAATTGTCTTCGCCTGCTAATTATTGGCAGATATTAAGACGGCAGAAATGTCCCTCGGAGACTAAAATGGCAATGAACCCACTGATACAAGAAATGTTTGAAAGCATTTTTAAGCAAAGATTGTGTGTGTATATCGCATAGTAAACTGCACGTGGTATGGGCTTCACATCCTTCCTGTTCGCATAACTCCAAGTGATCCAGCCTAAATGAGAAAGTCCATTGTTATCAAGAAGGAATGTCACCAATGTCATGCAGAGCAAATACATTTGAGTATGTCTGTCTGACATGTGACATAAAAGGTTTCACGGAGCCCCAGCAGCGTGAATTGCGCAGTGGAGGGCCTTTGTCATCTCGGTGGAGGAATGCTGTGAGACGTTGGATTGGCCTTGGCATCTCTGACACAGCGATAAGTGCGCGCAAATATTTCGCCAAGCACCAATTTATTTAGAAAATGAAGTACTTGTGTGTTTTGCCAGGCAATGACTTGGGTGTGCATGGTCTAACAAACGAAGTCAGATTTCCCTCATTAAGGTTTTTCTTCCCTGCATTTGGAATATTTTCCTTGAGACAGCGTCACTGCTTATTGAGAACCATAGATTTATATATTGAGAACTTTATACTCTGAAATATGTATGACGCTTGTGTAGTCCCCTGTGAAACAATCAAGTCGTAGGACTCTGTTGAGGTATGGAGAGCTATTCTTTTGCCAGCTGTATGGAGTGAATCTACCAGCTGGGAAAGTATTACATTGAAATATTTCTCAAAGTAGAGGGGACTGTAAAGAAAGACCAAGTCATTCTGTGAGGGGCCAAACTGAACTTGCCGTGTAAGGGAGCCACATGCACCCAGGAAAGGTGTGAGCATGAATGATACCTGCGTAAGACTGATGCTAGTGAGAGCTGCAGTCAAAGCAAGAGGGAGAAGAGGATGTGACTACAGGCTCAGCTACTTCTGTGTCCGTATGCTGGCAGACACAAGGATATATTTCTGATGTTGGTGCTAGTCACAGAATTCCTGGCTGGATGGCATGCCCAGCTCTCACCCCTGAACATGCTGTTCAAGCAAGGGCTATGTACATGAGCCCGTATCTCCAGATGAAATGCAGAAAAGTTGTATTTTTCTGGTGGCTGCCTCCACCAGTAACTAAAATCAAATCAACTTTAGACCCTGAGACTCTAGTTTGAGCACAGCTATCCTTAGAAAGGCCTCAGTTGTCAGATTGTAGTTTTTCTGGCATTTTACAAGAAAGTCTAATTCAACATTTAAAAAGCTAATTCTAATATTGTTCCTTGAAAACAGTGCAAACTTAAAGTTCAGTTGACAAGTATTATTTAATCAACAGCTCTTGGAGGAAAATATAAATACCTCTTATCTCTGATGAAAATATAAATAGAAATATCTCAGCATTGTGAAATAGCTGAATGGTATGATGTACATAAACATCCACAGCATTTTTTGGCCTGTTTTTCAAGACCTCCTCTGTCTTGTCAGAATGCTCAGGGTGATATATCAGCAGTCTGAATGAGAATAGATTGCTGTTGCAGATCATAAAATTTCATTATGGTAGAACTTTAATCTGAGATAAACTTGAATATCTCTGATGGGAAAATAAGTGACCACCAAAGCTGCCTGGCCACCCAAGCCAGGGTTGATGTGGTTACAGATACTTTGTTGAAAGCCAGATGTAATGAAATAAATTCTTAATTCTCCTTGTGTCAGATAAGCTTGTTGTGAAAATTTTTTTCAGACTCAGATATTTAACAGATATTCTACACATTTTCCAGATACCCTATCTATTGTGGTCTCTTTCTTCATCTTTCTTCCTCTTGACTGTTGTAAACACACGTATCTTTACAGTTGCCATCATTTATGCATCAGTCTTGCCTTTCCTGTCCACTGATTTGTCACCAAATCAACTTTGGCACTGTGTCCATAATACCTAGTGGACAACGGACTGCAAAGTAGCTACTAAAGATGAGCTTGGGGGCCAACAGCATAATTCTGCCTGTAAATGCAGCATGTGCTGGCTTTTATGAGAAACATGCTCCAATGCTGCATAGTAGCAAGGGTTGCAAACAAAGCAGGGCTGCAGCTCAAAGCTATGGCTATTTCAAATCTGGTCCTGAATCTGGGAAATCATGTATTGCTTTGTTCCCATTAAACATACGATATTTCATTAGTAGCAGAAAAGTAAAAGATAAATTGCAGTCTGGATCCTTGCAGGAAGAAGGACTAAGTGAATCATGAAAGCAGTCAATCTCTGCATGTCAAAACCTGGCTGGAGTAGATTTCAGATTCAAAATATAATGTGCAATTCTGACCCAAAAATGGGAAGACCCACTGCTTTAAATTAAGAATTTCAACAGTGAACGTGGCCAAGCCATGCATAAATGAGTTTTTCATGTGAGATTCAGTACATGGAAGATAATGGGCCAGTCATACCTATCTCATCTGAAGTGGGCAATCCTGACCGCTTCACTGGGGCTGCTCATGTATGTGAGGATTACTGGAAGGAGTAAAGGCTTCTAGGATCATGCTCTGCTCTGGTTTCAAGTCAGCAGAGATATTGACCATGCTGCATATTTTGATTGACAATCCAACCACCTTTTTGCTGGAACAAAAATGACTTTAACATGGTATGCTGCATATCAAACATTTAAAAACTGTAAATTAGGATCTGTGGGACTGACTAGAAACCACAGGCATAAAACAAACAAAATTTTTATTTTTTTAATTCTGTATTTCATATGGCTGCTTTATTTTGAGTTTAGAGCATAACCAAAACACCACTGTTTTCGAAGCCTTCTTTTTGCTAGAGAAGGGCTAAGCATTTCCTTGAGAATATCACCACAAGGCATGCAACCAGCTCTCTATGAGCCAGACCAGGTTCTGTGGATGCAGTCACTGAGAGATGGTGTTGCAAACCATGGCCTGAGTAAAGTGTGGGGAGAAGGATATAGGGGAGGCACAAGTGGCTTGAAGAGGGATAGGTAATCTACAGGACCAGGCTTCCCCCTTCCTGCTTCTCAGTTTAAGGCACAGGCTTGAGACTTGCTCAGCCCATATGTTCCAGGCCATAGAGATAAAGAAGTTTACCCAAGCTCTCATTGAGTAAACCACATCATTCTGGGAACTTTTTTGTTTCCCTGAACCTCCCAGTACTCAGCCTGGGGCAAATTAACTCACACCACGCACAGCGTAGTGCTGCGCTTAATCATGCAATTGAGACCACGGAGGAAGAGAACACAGGAAACCTTTATTTTTCTACAGAACTGATACAGTACAGAGAGAGCCTGCACAATAATGCTTCATTTACTGCCTTTCTCTTGTTATTTACCTCTTGGTGACCTAGCAGAAGCAGAGGTCACTGAGCTGTATGGTTGCTCTGAGTTCTGAAGCAACTGTAGGAGACTGCCAGTTTTTCATTGTTTTCCCACAGTTTATCATGGCTCTGCAATATGAATCTCTGCAGTGTTCTGAGAGAGGGAGAGATTGTCTAGAGGAACTGCCACTACCCTCCCTCATCATCACACAGATTGGCTCTTTTCACATCTATAACTACATAAGGGAAGATAGAAATTACAAAAAAAATCTTCCAGGGTACATTGACACTCTGCAAAATGGTTACAGAATTTCTGCCTACCTCAGAATCACTTTAATGTTGAATCATTAATCCTAATCAGAGGATTGTCATGATACCTGTGAGATGTATTGGTTCAGAACATTTTTATTTCCTATTAGCCTCTGAAAAGCGTACCTCAGGAAATTTTAAAAAGTTTTTTCTCTGTAAAGGCTTCTATAGGAAGTGACTGTCTTTTGTGGGTTGGATGATTAAGGCATGGATGATTAAGTCAGCCTGACTAAGAAATCATATTCATATTTCAGTTTTCTTCCTTTCCAAAATGTGTTTGGGCTGAATATTATCTGTGGATACATTTATTCTACATTATCAGCCATTCGTATTTGTTCTGGCTGTTTCTCAAAGGGCATCTGATGAGTCAGAGTGTTTTTTTCTTGCGGGCCCTTCACCTGCTAGAGACAAGAATCTTTAATCCAGGCAAAGAAAAATCTCTGTGTTTTGTTTTTGGTTTTGTTCCCTATCATTTTGTGTTTTATTTTACATTTGTAACTTCTCCATTTGGATTTCTGTTTCAGAGCACACTTTCGTGTGTTGCAGTCTCTATTTCCATGAAATAGCTTTTCAGTCTCAAACATGACGCAAGTGAAGTTTACACTGCCAAGAACATAACTTCCCAAGAACCCCTGGATCTTGGCCACAGGCCTGAGTATGTGCTTCTGCTTCGTGTGAACTGAGCAAGCATCTCCACGTAAGACCCAGGTGCAGTTTAGGAGATATTTGTCTTCAGGTATTGTTACCTGTGTGGAGGTACCATGCTTGACTCCCCACACCTCACATGTCCTCACATATTCCCCAGGAATCCCCCCAGCTCAGAGGTCCTTGACAGACACTTGTGCACTCCAGGACATGTAAAACGCACCCTCAGTTCCTCGTTACCTAATGGTCGTTGTGGCAGGCTGAGATTCAGGAATTGCACTGGGAGGAAAGAATGGCAAGAGATAGCAATTCTCAGGATCTTCTGATGGTGAACTCAGTAAAATACAGTGAATTATTCTTATTTACTCTTTTGCATAACCACTAATTTCACACTGATTGCTGCTGGCTGTATACTCTTGTCCCATGAAGCAAAATTATTAGACTCCAAGTATTCATCATGCTCTTATTAACCTAAGTCCTTTTCCAGGTTGACATGAAAACATCTGGTTCTCTGCATGGTTGACACATAAACATCTGGTCTTCTGCATGGCTGAGCACTGGATTTGGCTGGAGCCTTTAACAGAGCTCCACTGATTTAAATGTTCGTAGGACTCAAAATCACCTTGGAATAATTTTCATCATGATCCTTTTATTCAGACTGCCATATAAGTTCTTATTTAGCCTTGAAAACCTCACTTGGAAGAGGTGATTCTTTTGGAAGCGTGTGTTTCTTAGATCTGTGTCCTGCTCATTTTAAATACACTGGGCTTGATTAACTTCTCAGATATATAAATATATCATTAATGTAAGTGCATTGCCTTCCCTAGTCCTTTTTTGGAAGCATTCTGGGACGAGCAAGTGCAAAATCTGCCCTTCTGGTGATTGATTCTATGGTTTTCAATCTCAAGCTTGTAAAAGTGAAAAAGAAAATAATAAAAAATAATAAAGAGTTCTAATACTGGATGTGTTTCAGGTGAAAAATGATTCCAAATTAAAATAATCTTGCTTAAAGGCCTAAATGTTAATTAAGCCATTTATTTTTATTTGGCAGAAGGACAGAGGTAAGATAGCTCAGTCTTTCAAGGTTTTGGCTGTGTTACATGAGTATACAACAGTATAAAAAATTGTGTAAACTAGTTATTTGCAATAGACCTAGCATTCACTTGTCTCTCATGTAAGCATTTGTGTGGTTTTCAGGGCAGAAATATAAGACCAAATCTATGCTTTTGCACTCTATTAAGGTTCCTACCTAAGAATATTGAACTTCAGTTTCCCATTCTTAAATTTGTTTCCTGCATAGTTTAAGGAACATATTAGATAGAACAAATGAGGGATAAAGGCTATTCATGTTATGAAAGAAATACAAATAATTTTTACATTTGCATTTTGCAACTTGTACTCAATGCAACAAGGGCTCAAGAGCGTTTCTGTGCCTTTTAAAGCTATTTTTTTCAGTACCACTTCCCATGATTATAAAGCAGAGTGGGCTGATTTCTCTGACTTCCAAGTTACATAACACTGCAGTGGTGCTACTCCTGTCCAGCCTTCTATCAACAATTCAGATGGACTGGAAACTCTGATATGAGTTAATGAATCAGTTTCGTTTCAACTCCAGGTTCAGTTGCTCAAATGTATGTGCCTACATTATAAAAATCCACATGCAAGGCAACCTCCCACTATAATCAGTGAGGTCCATAAAGGCAGTACTGAGGTTTTCAGCACATCTAACATAACAAGTGGTTGCTTGCTGACTGGTGATTCATGTAATTTTAGACTCAGAGAGGTATAAAACTGCTGCTTCGGAGGAGCATGAGTCTCTCAGATGCCCTCATGTACCTTGCCTGTCTTGTGAAGGTTTCTGAAATACCTGAAGGAGTCTCAAATGTCATACCTGTCTTTAGCCAAATGGATCTCCCTCAGGATGGCTACTCTAGGATGAATCCAGTAGCTCTCCAGACTACATCTGACACAATGCAGTTTCTTAAATATCTATATTTGGTGCCATTTCAGACAGCCTAGGGTCAGTCTCCCATGTGGTCTCCAGCTGCTTTGTGGAAAATCACAGGTCTCCCACTGGTCTCGAGCCGCATCCATCAGATGTGTACAGATATTTTAGCATCCTTGGAATGTCAAATGGCACTTGGTGCTTCTGTTCATGGAAACATATTATGTCTGTGCATTGGCCAAGGCCTTGACACAGTTGTCCAGAATATTCTACTTGTCCTTTTCCTGTTACTTAGAAGGGTCTAGATGTCATGTAGGTCCTGTCTCATATCTCTCAGCCCCATGTGGGATCTTAGCTACCCTTGGATGTTACAGAAGATACCACTCTTTTATGTTTAGGCAATTAAGTTGAACACCGTGTCTATAATGTGAGATTAGACTCGTAGTTCACAGGTGCAACGTGATGTTTACCTTATTTTGCATGCTTGAATATGCAACACAATCCTACCCACAGACATGTTTATATCAATTGTATGATGCTAAGGGCTGCACAAACAGCTGTAAATCTTCTCCAACATACAGCATCAATTATACCTTCTGTGTACATCTTTACTGAGAGTTAGTCAAGGTGTTCTTGATAAAGAATAAATATTGTGTTGTATACAGTGTTTGTAACAGAATTGCTAAGCACTTCTAAGCTTCTTTCTATTCTTAGCTGCTGGAGCAGGACAGGAAATTAATTATTAGAATCCTTAGTGTCTTGCCACACAGCTTTTCAATGACTCCTCTCAGTACACATTATTCCCTGCATTTTGCCTCATGGTTCTTCTGTGGTTCTGCTGCATGTTCTGTTTTGACTTGGCAAGCTGTAAGAAACACAGTCCCTGATAAAACAAGTAGTGTAATAGGACTCACTGCTTACTCTGAAATGCTTTATAAAAAAAAAAGTAATGAATCCAAATATTTACATAATGTGATTTGCATGACTAACTTGTTGAACTTCTGGCTGCACCTGAAGAACAAGTTTTTTTTAATGTGATATGATTAAAAATTTTAAGCCAAACTATCTTCTCTGGTACATAAGAATAGGTCCTAATGAAACCTGTTGGATTTATGTACATGTATCCAAGTGTGACATCTGACTCCAGAATTTGGTAATTAGTTCCTCGTTTTAATGACATGTCTGGAAATTCGATTCCATCATGGCAGTGGCTCCTCATTTTAATTTTTTCTTGCATCTTCTTTTTGCAGTTTCTTCCATTTATATTGCTATAGAAAATATTCTGAAAATTGATCAGTTATTCCTAAGAAAATTGAGTCTATGGATTTGAGTTTAGCAAGAAGAGTTTGAAGAAAACAGATTACATCAATTAGGGAGCATGTGTAGGCAAAAAGAAAATTGTTCTATGAATATAAATGATTTCACTGGGCACCAGGCATAAATAAGACTTTATCTCATTGCTTCTGGGTTGAAATCTCACATTTTTTCTTACTCTTGTGGGGCATTATTTCTATTTCATGCTCTGACTGCTCTCAACATTGAGTGCCTGAATCATTAAATATTCCTAAGTACATGTGTAACTATACAACTGAGAGATCAGAAAGGAAATATTCTTTGGTATACACTGGCAAACTCCTGCCTAAAAGCTTTGGATTATTCATTATATAAGATGATTTATTTTGTTTTTTAAAGAGCATGCTTCTATTGAAGCACCCAGGAATATATTTTTGTGTGCTCCAGTATACCTATATGAAATCTGTTAGGATGTCCACATTCTGTAATTTGAGCCCATATGTGCACACTCACCTGCCCGTGTTCCCCCACGTATTTACAAAAATGGACATGTACAAAGACTATATATACAAATAAGTATATAATACAGGTATTATGTAAGTTGGGTACTGGACTTATATAGGTGATTTGACCTACCTTGCCTACTTTAAATTGCACTGAAATTAAACATCTAACCTAAAGTGAGAATCTAGGCTTCTTTATAATCAGTGGAAAAGTTATTTGCAGAAGATTTGTCCAATATTACTTGAAAAAATTGACCTTTTGCTGTTTACTAATGATAGAGGGAGTTTCTTCATGTCTAACGCTGTGCACCTAGATAAAGTAAGCTGAGAAGGATTCTGTTCGAATATACTTAATAAAAAAAAAAAGAGACCATTCTATCAGTTTAATTTTAAAAATGGTGAACATCCAATTTCTATGCAATAATATTTTTCTTTACAAAGATCATTCTGGTCTTATACAGATTACTGCAGTTGTTTGGTGCTCAGCTTGACTGTGCTTCTTATTTCTTCATAAAATGAAGGATTAGCAGATGTAATGGTGGGAACAACAGAAGCTGCCAGAATTTCTTTCCATTGGAGTAGCTGAGTTAGTATTGGCTACAGTATGATTTTTTTTTAAAATTCTCTACTTCAGACACAGGCCAGATGTGCACCACTTCTAGAGTTAAGAATAAAAATTATCGTCATTGCACTGTGCGTTTTTTAAGAGGTTGACACCAACATGGATAATTTGATCTTTTCATTCTAAATGTCTCTTAGAAATCAGAGTTGGCACAGATGTCTCTAGACTCTCCTATGCTTGTGGAATAATATAAGCAAATTAATGTAAAGGAGAAGCCAGGTAATTCCCTCACCTTCCCAGACTAAAAGCAGAGACAAAACAACCCCTCCTTTGTTATGAAATCCAGTTGAAGCGTATTTAAGAGTTCTATTAGCATTCTGCACAGAGACTACTGAAGGAGTAAACTATTAAAATAATGTTTTTACTTGACATCAAAAATAATTTAAGAGCTGCAACATGTTATTTTTCCCTTCTTAGTCACCGGCTTTCCATGACGTACAGGGAATTTATTCATCTCTGATTAGTAATTGTTTCAAAGGAGGAATAATATGTGTTGGGGATGTGCTATATTGAATATCTAGTGAGATCCTCACTCTTTTCCATTGTGAATACTTTAAAACATTTGTCTGAGCAGAATGACTTAATTATTATTCTTAATAAAGTAGCAAAAGAAAAAAGAAAATAAATTTTATTTAGTCTGGTTTGATTTCATACTTGTATTAACACAGCAACAAATCACGGTCCATTTATTCGTTCTTATTTCTGCCAGAACTACTATTTAGTTATTTTAAATTATCTGTATCCTAGTCCACGCTTCAAAGTAGGGGGAATCATTTCTTATACTTATGAATGCATAAACTTAAAAGAGCTGCTAACTTCTTTTGATTTTGATATCTATCTTTGCATTTTCCTTCATCAAATAACGCTTGAGCCTCCAACTAATGGCTTCATTGCCTAAATTGTCTGTGAAAGGATAATGTTTCTGGTGCACATCATGCGAAGATGTGCAGAGTCTTTCGGCTTTTTTTGGTCCTCACAAACATTTGAACTTGCAAAGAGTTTCTCATTTTGATTTGTGATGTGTCAGGTTCAGTGCTAAAGTTTTTGCTAGCCAGTATGCTTGTATTTTTTGGATTCCAAGAGGAACATTATAGACATATGACTTGTCAGAGCAGAGGCTAGAGATATCTTGGAGTTTTTCCAATATCCTTTGCTAGGTTTCTATGGTGAAAGAAAAAAAATCAGTATTTTAAGACTGCAAGTATAAAGAGACAAAAATTATAGTGTTAGGAAGGTAGCATAAGCACAAGGTCAATGGACCTTTCCCACCATCCTCTTATCTCATCATTTTCTTAGGCCCATTTTCAGGGAAACCATTGATGGTTAACATGAAGGAAGCCATCTTTAGTGCCGAATATATGTTACTCATCTAAAAACACACATACAGTTTTCAAACACATTTACTTGTATGTGGTCGTATGTTTATATATTTATATATATATTTGTAGTCGTCTCACTGATGCAAACATGGCTGAAGTTATTTATTTTTTGCACACCCAGGCATTGACTTGAAGGAAATTATCATGAAGCAGGTGGTTCTCTCAGATCTTTTAACTGGGATAGATTCACTTCTCAAAAGTCTCAGCCCAGTCCTAGGAAGCGAAGGTGAACCAGCTCCATGCAAACACGCTTCAGCAAGGACAACTCTTGGTCACTGCCATCCAGATGGATACAGCTGGAGCAGGTGATGGGAGTTTGGACCAGATGATCTCCAGAGTTCCTTTCTAAACTCAACCATTCTGATTCAGTGAAGTGTTAGTTTACATTCTGCACTGAAAACTACCAGCTAGAATACTTTTTACCTAGGAAATAGAGGACATTGATTATTACCAATATAGTACCTTCAGACCTATAAGAGAATTTTCAGGCAAAAGTTACATTATAATCTATGATTTAATTTTAATTATAATACCTTATATTACAATGCTATGTAATCAATATTATATGATAATGAAATGCTGCATTCTGTACTAAGTATTTCAGAGACTGATTTTAGCAAATCTAATAAAAAAATCTAGATTGTATCTAGAATCCAGTAGAGGAGATTCCTGAAGGCTCCTGAAGGGAGCTAGGAGACTTGGAAACACTCATGAAGGGAAGAGTCTTTACCAAATGCTGGTTCTTTATTCAGCCTAGATATCGTTATGTTCCTAAACTCAGTTTAAGATCTCGGTGTGAAATGTGCAATTGCCATACTGCATTACTACTAATACCTGTATACTTAGATACCTGTGTTTTAAACTAGTCAGTATTTAGCTGCAGTTCAGCAGAAAAATGATAGGAATATCACTGGAAAAGCTATGAATCACTTAGCAGGAAAGGGAAGGAAGAAATAAGAAATTTAAAACCAATAGGTATATTAGCAGAAGAGAAAAACACCCTGGCGTAGGAATCTGGAATTTAGTCTTTTGAAAGATATGTGGGTGTTTTTATGTCAAGCTATGAAATATGTGTCTGATTTGAAATCACGTCTTGCCCCGTCCAAACTTGACCTTGAATGTTTCCAGGAATGGGGAATCTACTACCTCACTGGGCAATCTGTCCCAGTGTTTCATCACTCTTTTTTAATTGTTAAAAAACATCTTTCTTAAATCCCATCTAAATTGACCTTCCTTCAGTTTAAAACCATTATCCCTTCTCCTGTTGCAGAGGCCCTGTTATGAAACATATGAAAAACTTAAAATGATGTATACCTGAAGCTAAAAAAAAGTAAATCCAAGTGGAAACTTCAGTGCTGCTGACCATTTGGGGCACGTCTAGACCACATGGGATCACACAGGGATTTCTGCTTTGGTTCCGAATGCGTTGGTGGTTCTCCCTGACAGCCCAGGTCAAAAGAAAGCTGGTAGCTTGGGTCCTGGAAGCAGTTTGCATGACATTGTCCCCCAGCTAGCCAAAGCTGTGGACTCTGCAGTTAATTATCTCCGTAGATCATCTGGCTGGCATAGCCCATGGTGTTTTCAGTCCTGACATTTCTTGGTCAGAGTTTGCACAATACAAAACTCTCCTTCGGGAATTTTTATTGCCATTGCCATTCTTATTAGTAAGAGAATCTGGTGCTCTGAGTTTTTTGCCAGATGTTGTACAAAGTATGAAGCACTTTACAGGCCATCAAATAATGTATGTGAATTCTTTAAGAAAACTTAAAAATACTTTTTTCCTTTTTTCTTTTTCTCCCAGATCTTTGTTTAACATGACTGGAATTTTTTACTTCACTAAAGCTCTCATTCCCTCAGAACTGAGGAAACTGATGAAATGTGGTCCAGAAACATGATTGATTATGTTTTTTTGTTCTTTTATGTGATGAATTAAGCTCGTACAATCTTTTACTTTGTCTTTCATTCTTGAAGTGTTTCAAGATAGTACTTTTGCCAAGTCACCTGATAAGAACTTAGATTATTTAGTAGCTGAAGGAATTGATAAAAACGTGAACTATAGATATATGTGCCTCAAATTCCTTGCTGTTACAAAGGCAACACTAATGAAAAAAATCTGAATTGAAAAAACTTTCTTGTTTGTCCTTGATTTGCCACCACTCGAATGAAAGTGCAGTAGTCAGGGGTACAAGTAAAGGCCATAGACTGACTGAACGCTCTGGCAAGAGACTATGGAAAAGGAAATGCCAAAATAACGTCAGCACAGAAAAAAAGTGACAGGAGAATTGATATGTTTTCCTGAATTACTTGCAGGTTTAGTAGTGGGTTAGAAAATGTCAAAACACAGGAAGAAGAACCTGTATAAACAAGTGTGGAGTCAATTATCAAGACATGACAGAAGTCTGAGATGAAAGGACAGGTCCCAATAAGCCACCAACATTTAAACATTTACTTAAAATTTAAATGTTCAAGGAACTATTAAAATTTAAGTTTAATAGACTTCTACTCAGGAGAGTCCGGGAATCACAGAGGACACTTACATAACCAGATTTAGCTATCTAGCAAGACAGTGTGGGACAGCAGCATACAGACTTGACAGATGTGCACTCTTTGTTACGAGTTTGGATGTATTTTTCCTGTGGATAAATATATCTTGCATTTTAATAGTTCATTTCCAAACAGGAATAATAGTATGTATTCAAAGGCCAGGTGTTTCACAGGGAAAAAGTCCCTTAACCCCTCAAATTGTGAAAGACGCTTGAATGCAAAACAAAAAAACTGTAGACGGCACCTAGTTGGTTTAGGTAGAGATGGAGTACGCAGTCACCTGATTTCCATTTCAGCTATAGTCAACACTTTTCAAAGATTGCTTAATTCTTTATATGGCAACTTTCATTAGGTGCCTCCCTACTAAGACGGAATATTTCTAGGGTGCTTAAAGGAAGTCAGTGTTGACTGCTTAAAAGTTCTTGAGGAATGCCCTTTAAACACTGCCAACAAATGGATTGTGATCCAGGATTAGGTATACAGGCAACTGAACTCTAAAAATGTTCTAAAATTCTAGCACTGTTTTTCAGAAATGGTGTGTAATAATTAAGAAGTCTGAACAGTCAGAAAGGAATTAGATAACGTTTGACTTGATTTAGTCTGAGCAGGGTATTGAATCCTCATCTCCAAAATGCTGGAGGTGTCCTGATCAACAGGCCATAAGGTAGAGCAGGCGGCCCTTTTGTGAAGCAGGGTTATGTCGCTTCAGTAAATATACATTGTCGTTTGGGAGTCTAGTGCTAAGAGGAGAGAATGTCCTTATTGATGTTTCTTTGTCCCTTGGTATTTTGGGCGCTGGCTTACAACATGGGGAATGTTTATCTCCCTAGGTGGAGTTCCAGACATATTCACCACACTGCAAAAAAATAGAAATTACAGTCCTCTGATGGGCTGCTGCTCTGTGAATGAGGCACTTACATTGAATATTTCAGCTCTCTGACAGAAGCAGAGCTTTAATTGAAGTGGAGGCAATATCGTCACCTGGAAGTGCCTGTGTTCAGGCAAAAGAAATAGCTCTATTGGGAAAAGAGCTTTCCTTTATGCTGATCTTTATATGTATTTTAAAATCTCCAATAACTATTGTAGGAAATTTGGACAGGTGTGTTAGGTGGCCTGGATCATTCTCTGAAGCTATGCACCTGCAATTTCTGTTAAATATTATTAAACTGAGTAGGATGGCTTCCACATGCAATTTAACCTGCAACAGACTGGCAAGTAAGCAAATGTCAAAACCATTTAAAAGAATCTGTATGGACTGCAGCACAATAATTCTGATATTCCTTATACCATTGTCTTCATAATATTTCATCAAAATCCTCTTAAGAACACCAATCTGAACATATGTTTCTTTGCTTAGGTCTCAGTTCTGGATTTTCAGCCTCTGATTACAGCTTCCACAGAAACCTCTATTATTAGTGTGTCTTGATTTAGTTCTTAAGGCTGCCAGGCTTTTCATGGTTAGAATGCAAAGATATATGGTCCACCTATTTGAACTAATCTGACCTTATTCCATAGTATCTAAATGGGCAGTGCAGGTGGGGCAATGTGAGCTTTTATGGTGTCATCTGTTTCCAATGTAAGAGTTGGGGGAGTCTAAGCTGCTTCTAAAAATGAACTACTGTCAGAACATTACTATCTGCTCAGACAAAGGCTTTGACAGGTTTTACGATCAGCTTTTTGACTTGGTTGTTTAACTAATCCATTAATTTTAATCTCTTTAGGGAATGCTAGAATACCCTCCAAATACATCTCAACAGGATCCACTCCTGGAGGAGCAGTTACTAGTTTGAAGCCCGGCAAGTTTGACTTTCTTTCCTGGCTAATTACCATTTTATTTGTTCGTATATAGAATTTCTGTGCTATCCTAATAAAGGCACATCTCTCGGTCTTACTACTTTTATGTTGGTTTAGGTCAAGTTTCATAAGTAATTTGCTTTTCAAAAGTATATTTCAGTGGGAAATATGTCTTGTGGATTAGATTTAATATAAAGCATGCTGCTATTAATGCTCTTAATTTTGTATGTTTTTGCAATGTTAAGCCATGTGTTTTCAGCAGCATTTCATAAAGCTATGCAGAATTTGTGAGTCTTCATATATTAACACATCTGTAAGGCAAAAAGACAAAGCAATAACAAGGATCAACAAACTTGTCATCTACCAGAAGAGGAGATTTCTGGCAAATTTGTTTTCTCATTTCTGAATATAACAAAACGAGACAAAACTTTTCAAATAGAAACTGGACTCTATTTCCACTAAATATGCACCTGCTCTACTTCTTAGAGAAAAGTTGTTCTTGTGGGTGACAAAGAGACCCTAAACCTTGTATCAAATTCAACATAAAACAAGAAAATTCAAACATGGTGAAAAATTTGTGTCTGTTTTAGAAATGATGTAAATGTATAAATTAGATATTCAGGGTATTAATTCCACTGAAATAAATAACAAATATCTTGACTTCAGTATGAGACAGGACTTAACCCACTTATAATCTGGTCAAAAAATAGATGCCTGTGATAGACTGCAGACAACCTTGGATTCATATTTCATTCAGCTGAGTGCAAAAAGAACGTAATTTGCAAGAAAAATATATGAGAAGACAGTAACAGTCAAGAATGTGGAAGATAAGGAGACTTTCCATCTATCCAGACTTTCACTAGCCATTTTTTTCCTCCTCTCTTTCTTTATTTGCCAATCTCTTAAATAATGCAGAATTTTCTTGCCCGCTGCCTGCCAGGCTCACCTCAAATCCACTGATCAGTTTGTTCCTTAGCTGTACTAAATGAGGTTTACACCATTTATTATATAATTGCTGAACCTGATAAAAAATGTTTTCTGAAAGGTATCACATGACACATGGTTACCCAGAACGCATTGCTACAGAGAGATACCTAGATCTGTTTAATTATAAGTAGGAGCACAAGACTTTCATTAATAGGGCTGTCTGAACTTTAATTTACTTGACCAACATGCATATAATAAAGGCCAGGATCAGGGCAGAAGCTCCAATGTAGTATTGCAAATGCTGTTTGTGAGGTTTCTGGCTCTGAGTTCTGTGCATTACTGGAAGGTTCCCTCTCAGTCCTTCTGTTTGAGAGACCTTCAGGTGAGCAATGGCAAATTTAGCAAGTAAATATGAAGAGCATGCTAAATTCCTGCTCAAGAGATTACATTCTCCTATTAGTCCATTTTGCAGAAAATACCCAAAGCCAAGACAGTGGTTTAAAAAGCATACCTGGGAACTGGCAGGCAATAAATTAGCACTCAATTCTTTTGCCAGCCTGAACATCTGCAGTTCTCAGTGGGCTAGAACAATACCAAGACAGTGCATGGATCTTAAATTGGATTAAATGTATAATGATTTCACGGAGAGATAAAGCAGATTAATCCTTTCACTGAATCAGAGGATTCAAATAGCTTACTCTATTCCCACAATATTTGAGATTATCCTAACAGAGTGTTACAGCAAAAGCACTTTTCAAAACGTGAGTTAGATTTGGTTGAAGATCTTAGAGCACAGCATGAATATAGTTTTTTTCTGTGTGAAATTTTGTGCCTCTGTCCTTGTTGCGAACTAAGGAAATCTTGTTCTCTTATGGCAACACTGAAACAGTATAAAAAGCATATGAAATGGAAGAGCTTAAACTGGGATCTGGGTAATGCATGACTTTTATGTCACAGTTATTGCAATTTAGACTATTTAGAGATTTTGAATACATTTATTTAGAGATTTTTTTTTTGATTGAAGGGTTGATGTAGAAAATCCTTGGGAAAGCAACCTATTTCAGGGGTTTATTACACATAAATTTCAATATTTCAATTTTTAAAACTTTGAACTTTAATGAATTGTAAAATAATGGGGTTTTTTCCCAAGTTAAAAAAGGGACACTTTTTGATCATTGTTTCATCTATTTGAAACATGTTGTTCAAGTTTTCAACCAAAGTATACATCAGGTAAGATCATGCTTTTGAAAAGTCTGCGTCAGGCTCCTCTTCGCATCCAAACTACCAGCCTGGTATGCAATACTGGGGATTTGCTTAGTAAGTGTTTAACAATCACCAGCCATTATGTTTGCTTGGTGAACAGTGCATTTAGTTAAAAACCCCCACTGCTTAATTTAACCCTTCTCTGGATCTTGGCCGGCCTGTGACCAGCTCTGTGTAAAAAGCCTGTAAAAATTACAATTTAATTTGCAGATCCAAATTTTTTTTCATTCAGCTTTTAAAAATACATTTATTTACTTCATAACAGTAGATTGGAGCTTGTCAAAGTAATTGCATTCATTTCTTTATTTGCCATTTCTCCCTTTGGTAGGGGATACTTTATTGAATAGAACGATGGTATCTATCATCACTGTTGCATACAATTAACCTCAAAGCCCGAGGCAAAGTCAAAGAAATAAAATGCACTGGCACATTTATCATTTGGCATTAAAGCCAGTGAGGAAATAGTAAAACATTAAATTGCCTATTCTCAGTCACATGACAGTCACAATCCTTAGTTATACAAAAATTTGACCGACTGATTTTTACAAGATACCTTCTCATAGAGTCCTAACCATAACATAAAGATAACTTAAATAATTGTTATTTTTATTATTTTCTACATAATAGTTTTTCTCTTCAAATCTATTGTAGTAGAGAATTACATCTAAGAGACAACTTATAAATGTTCTCCATTTTCTTTCTCATATCAAAGGAGAACATAAATTTTGTGGGGCTGCTGCAAAGCACAAATGTTGGTCTTCCTAGAATTAATTTCACATTATCAGCATTTTTTTCATACTCTTAATTTTTTATCCAATTTTAAAAAATTTTAATCCATATTCTCAATGTAGTTATAGAGCTAACCAGCTGAAAACCTTTATCTCTTCTTCATATACACCCTGCTGCCAGACCCTGTTTTTTAAATGTCATATTTTTGCCAGGTGCATAAAACATTTGTCCATTGCCACACTGATGGACTTTAAAATCAGTGCATTGCTACATTTCAAAGAAAAATTTAACATCACTGAAAGTCCCAATGATCTCTCTAAGAACTTAGACCACAGCAATGTATTTTATGAGGTACTAGAACAGATTTGCTCCACTAAAAAGTCATATGTCATACTTCAGACATAAATTCTCCTGTCCAACTGTTGAAAGACCCAATCTAACCAAGACTTAAGGAAACATTTCTTCGCTGAAAGGGTGTTCGGGCTTTGGAACAAGCTGCTGAAGGAAGTGGTGGAATCAACTTCCCTGGAAGCTTTAAAAAAGATAAGAATTGTAAACATTTCAAGTAATTATTTTATTTGTTTTAACAAATCATTGATCTAAATGTAAATAAGAAGTTTTATCTAGATGTTTTCAAATATGTATGTTCCTTTCTTTAGATGACTTCTGGGTCATGGCATCCAGTGTTCTGCATTTAGTACCTTTGACTTATATTCAATTAAACATGGTCTAAAAAGAATCACTCTCATGAATAATCATAAATATGGCTTAATGAGAGTCATATTTCCTTTAAAAGAAATCAGTTGTGAAAATAAAAGAAAATTAGCAGAATTTATGTACTTTATCATAATCTGAAAGTACAGACAAAGAAAATGTGATTCAAACAGGAAGAAGCAACAGAACTAGATGAGGAATCTTTTCCATTTAGAATGATAATCTCTCAAAATAATTAAAAAATCAAAAGCCTTATTTTTTAATGAAACTGGTGAAAACGTCTACCTTTGATGGAATTTTTGGGATAAACTACAGTAATCTTGTAGCCCAGTGTTTATGATCTTCTACTTAAGGTGCTTGGCTAGGACTTGGCATGCAAGATTTCCAACAGAAGTTTTCTAGCCACAAAACTGTAGATTTAGATTTTTTTTGTTAGGTGACACAAGGGACTTTTTAAACTTATCTAAACATGGGGAACAAAAACCAACAAAAGAAACCAAATGTTTGCATCTTAAGGAATACATTTCAGAGGCAAGGTATCTAAACTGAAGCCACACCAACAAGTNNNNGTCAGTAAAAATAGAGCCTTATACCTACACTGGCGACATCCTAATCCATGTTTTTTATTTGGATAGGTACATCTTTTCTGCATCTTTCTTAGACTTAAAAATACATTTTTCTAAACCTCTCCACCACTGTGCAGGAGTAGAGAGCAAAAAGGTCTTCCATCTTAAAGCTTTTTGAATGCCAAAACCTTTTCTTTTTCAAAGGAACATTTAACACTGCACTACAATGAAATATAACTAAAGGTAATTTGATATTTAAAAAATGTTATTATGTAAATGTAAAAAACAGAATACAAAAACCCCCAAATGCAAATATGAGCAACGCGTTTGTTTCTTGGAACTGAAAGAATCTGCCTGAAAATACCAGGTTTAAAGCCTTGATATCCAGGTAGATCTTGGGTAGGATATTCCCTTTCTTGGTTGCAAGAAGAGCTGTAGAATGTCACTGACAAGAGCCCACAGTTTCATGAAGCTGGCTGGAGGTGACTGGCTCTGTGCTCCTACTTCTTTTGCTGCCAATCTGAATCAAATTTTTAGCACCTACAAATGCGAACTTGGTGAACTTTGGCTGTCATACAAGGCTTTGCCTTGTCCTGGAAAAAAACCCCTTCTTTTACACTTAGAAAGACTTGTGGCAGAATGATTTGGTCTCTGCTTTTAAAATTAAATTCCAGCCTTGGTCCCATGCTTACATTGGCCTGTGTCTGCAACTGATGGGGTTTCCATGGTTTTACAATTTTCTGGCTTTCATAGCTTGCCTTACAGAAGTTTAAGATATCAAATGTGCTTGGACTTGTCTCTGTTTTTTGAATAGGCAGATGTCTTTTAGGTACCTGTGCCTACAATTTGTATCTGGCAAGTGTTATTAATGTAGGCCTGTTGCAAACTCTGCCACTGTTCTTAGAACTGGTTAAGAAAACACATGTTGCTGGACAGCTGTTACCAATAGCTCAAAAAAAGTAGCTTAAACATTAGTTGTAATTTCTCGGCATGCGAAAGGACTGAGGTGAGGAAAATGGGTAACTTGTTTTATGGTGATGTTGTACAGGAGATGTTAGGCTTACTCAGACATTAACACTTATTAAAGTGGCTATTAAAGTGCAAGCAATCTAGGCCATTTTACATTTAAAT
>VZTA01012045.1:0-12860 GCA_013398855.1 Mohoua ochrocephala
CCCCACCGGAATGCCCACCAGAAAGCACACGCCTGATAGATCATGTGTACAACTTATAGGCCTTGCAAACTAGCATATCTATCAAAGATTCCCCAAGGAGAGACTTGAATGAATCCCCCATTCTGAGGAGTCTCCCCCCTGTAGGGGGGCCTATCTCAGTTTCCAGGATGTGTTCTAGAGAGGACCTTGGTGTCTGGGGCTTTCTGACCCTTAGACGCGAGGCTTCCAGGATGTTTGGTCTCCTGGCTTAATGGGACATGGGGAATCATACTTAAGGAATTACAAGAATGAGGGCTAAAAGCACTAAGGATATATAAAAGCGATATAAAAGGTTATATAAAGGGGTATTTAAAAGTGGTGTATAAAAAAGGCAAAAAATCATCATGGCATCACCCAGCGTAGTGCACCTCAGTGTGCCACACAAAATTCTTTGGTCTCCTTTTGCATACATCATTCCATCCATAGATGCCAACATCCTTTGCTACAGTTACGGCAACATAAGTGCACAGAGGGCTGATCAAGCTTTTAGGAGGACTAGTGGCATACATATCTCACATATGACAAGCAACACATAATAATTCGCTTTTCTATCATAACTTTGTTTTTACCCTCTCTAGTCCTCAGGCCGAAAGCATTAGCGGGCTGGTCTACGAGGAATTGAGAAAAACAAGCCTAAGCTTAAATTTGATAGACCTACATTCAAACTTCCACTGGGAAGTGTTTCTACGTCCACAGATTAAATGAAAGCTTCATAATGACTGTTCTGCTCAGGTAAAAACACTACAAATAAAATCACTAGTGTAAAACAAAAATAGGATTGCACAAAGGGATATAAAATGCTGTTCATATTACAAATGACAGATTCAAGGGTCTGATGTTTGATATTTACATGTACTTTTCGCATAGCACCAGCTAGACTGCCTCATAATTAAAGACAACTCCCATGAGGTAGAAAGTAATTGCTCATTTGTAAATGAGGTACTTCTGGATCAAGAAGTGATTAAAATATTTATATTGCACAGCTTGTTCAATTCACTCATATAATCAGATTAATTTACTTTAATTCATCATGCATCAACATTTACATGGTTTTTCTCAAAAAAATGGTACTTGAAATAAAATAACTTTTTATTACCTATTTTGCAGCTTAATAATATGAGTGTGTGAGGTGGATAGATGGCTACTGTCTCATTAGCATTTGTTATTTACTCTATAAGCGTTATGTTGTGTACTGGACATGAAAAATTTATAGGTACTTGTGATGAAATAAATTTCAATCTGGAATCTTCAGAGAATATGGTTTGAATTAATGAAGATTCACTAATAACAAGTATGTATTATTTTGTGAGTCCTAAGGAAAAAATGTTGGTTTTTTTTTTCTTTCATCAAATCAAAGTGTTCACATCTGAAGGATTTGTAAAACCTGATATTCTTCTCTGACCTTTATTTATAAACTAAAATCTCTGCACTGCTGTGATTTCTGTTGCTTTCTCTCCCAAAGTCTTTAAGACAATAAATTAACTGGAATACAAATCTAAAAACCTACTTTATGCCTGGAAGTCCTCTCAACCTACACCTTTATATATACATATATATGTATATGCATATAGAGAGATATACATATGTATTTAAGCATAAACCAATGCAAATAGTGTGCACTGTATTTGTCAGTGTCAGGGCCTGTAAATACACTGTTTATGATACAAATTACCCAGATTTCCAAGGAGGGAGTTCCATAAGTGTCATTAAAGTGTCTAACAAAATCTGCAGAGGACACATTTCCTCTGCAGATTGAACAGATCTGCCTGAAACAGAACTTGCTTGGAGTTCAGAGCAGCCTTTACAGCCTGCCCGAAGAGGATGGGTAAAGGCTCAGATTTTAACTAGCTGGTTTAATATAATGTTTATCCAGCTTTGCTGTACCAGCAAGGTAGATACAGCCCCTACTGCCACTGACAGTGGCAGTACTGAGGAACCCTACCAGATCTGGGGGCTTTGCATCATTAGCTGTCTTTCAGCACTATGTTCTACATGGACATAGATGGAAAAGAGGTGAAAAAGGCATGTTGAGCAAGCAGAAGGCACTTTTTATTCTGATGTAGCCTACCCTTGTTCTTGTGGAAGAAAGCACTGTCAGTACATGAATCATGGAAGAGCAGAGTATTTAGTCTGTGGTTATAGGACAGCATATCAAGGTTTAGGCTTCCTTCAGACTCAATAAGGTGATTAAAAAAAAATTATAAAGGCTCTGGCTTTACGACTGACAAGATAATATTCAAAAACCTTTATTGACCATTAGATTATATTGTGACTAAATGCCTCCAGTTAGAATAACTTATTTTTGCTAATCTCCAAGCTACTACTGTGAAACTATTATAAGAAATAAAAATATATACTCAATAAAGATGAAAAGTACATATTTCTAGAGTTAAAAAAGTTGCTTTCAAACAAGACACTCTAGTCTTTTATCTTATTTATCATGTTTACCTTCTATGTGATCCATAGAGATGCAATGGCTGACTAAAGTTACAACTCTGGAACAAATTAAAATGTATCTTTTTTGCTTTATTGCATCAATTTTGCACACCAATTTCTCAGAGATTTTATGACACATTTTTGGTTAACTTATATTAAAACCGCATTTATATTTCCTATTAGCCAGATGTTCATCAATATTTTCACTGAAGTCACATCAGATTCCAATGATTGTATTATTACTGGAACCTAACTTCTCACAATGCCAATAGAACATCTAAAGAGAAACTCAAAGGGGCTAAGCTAATAAAAAAGGCATGTCTCTTTTATCTTTTTTTTATCAGCACAAAATAATTTTCCAAGTTATGATTATACTTGAAATTCAATACTGTTATGTCAACATAAATTTTTGGGACAAATTTTTTGTACTATACCCTTCTGCGAGATAAAGAAATCCTGAAGAAAGTGATCATACTAACAAATCATTATTACTTCAACTTTTGCTTTCAGAAATCTGCTCTCTCAGTTAGCAGTTTTGCAAGCATGTTGCCAAAAGATCTGACTCACAAGTCTAAGATGGCAACCTGCACAAAACCTGTGGGTATGTTTGCCCTTGATTTGCATAGCAGATGGTCCATAAACTGGCTAACCTGCAAACCACGACTGAGAAAGAGAGCAAGTGTATGGGGGTTTAATTAAAATGCGAGTGAACAAGAAGTATATAATTTTTTTCCTTCAATCAATAGAAAATGTGATACATAAGAATTTTGAACTCTTGGTTTTACAGACCTTGCCTACATTTTGGATAAACAAACCTCAAAGCAACGGTAGTTTTGTGAAGTGATTTTAAAGTAAATTTTAAACAAAATCTCTGAGTTATAGTGTTTATTTGCCCTCTCTTTCAATGCAGACGGACAGTGCTCAGTGGACAGCTTAGGGCAGGGGATCTGCAGTGAGTCTTGTTGCCTTCAGGAAAGGAACAGAACTGTGTTAAGTTCAGTTCTGTCAGACACAGGCTGCCTACAGTGCCTGCCTGCATAAAAGAAAATAAAACAGACACTTCACCAGTCTCAGACTAAATGATACTTCCTAAGAGACACTGCTGGGGTTTGTTAAAAATAGAGAAAAAAAAACTAGGTTACAGGAATGTACTTTCCAAAACAAAAGCCTACAATGTCTCTCTGACCACCAAAGGGCCTTTGTGGTCATCGCTAACATTTCCACCTCCAGGCATAGTTCTTAGACTTCTGGCATAAAAATTCTGAAAAAAAAGTCCATAAACAAATGTTATGAGACTTCATTGAGGAACAGTCCCTCTCAGGAAAGAACTGGAAGGGAATTTGAAACTACAAAACAGAAAAGATAGTAAATAAAGACATGGTTTTACTATAAAGAAAGAAATAAATTCTTTATTGCTATGGTATGCAATAATTAAGGCTGAAGTTAATTCTCGTAAGGTTTAGCCATACTGATATTCTTTCCTCAGGATTTTTGCTTGTTATGGTTAACTGTACCTTTGATCATTAGTTTTGTTCCCTCCTACTACTAATCCTTAACAAAAATAACAGCTGAAACTAGTCCACAGAAGAGCAGCCACCAGCTGCTCTTTTTCATGTTTGCTCTTTTTCATGTTTCAGAAAGAAGAAAAAACAAACTAAAAATCTCTTCGGAAATGTCTATGTGTAGTATTCTTTATAGGAGATAGATTTTTTCCTATAAAACCAAAACAGGAAGTTCTTCAAAGTCTGATTCTTAACCCTTGTGCAACTTGTTGGGCAAGATCTCACACAAACATGGCTTTTACATTTATCTATAGCATGTGCATTGTTCTGGTCAGGAAACAGAATTTTCATAGAATGGTGGAACCATAGAAAATTCAGGCTGGAAGGGAATTCTTGAGCTCCTGCTCACAGTGGGGCCAGCTCTGAGTTCAGACCTGGTTCCTCAGGGCTTTGTCCCAGTGGGTGTTGAAAAACTCCAAAACTGCAGCCTCTCTGGGCTGCCTCACCAACTACTGAGCTGTTCTTAAGGTGAAGAAATTTCTCCTTGTATTCAGCATGAACATCTC
This sequence comes from Mohoua ochrocephala, assembly GCA_013398855.1. Taxonomy (NCBI): domain Eukaryota; kingdom Metazoa; phylum Chordata; class Aves; order Passeriformes; family Acanthizidae; genus Mohoua; species Mohoua ochrocephala. The sequence goes on from VZTA01012045.1 coordinate 4,544, forward strand.
TTGTCCCAGTTTGTGGCCATTGTCCCTCTTCCTCCCACCATACAGCTGAGGAAGACCAGGCTCCATCTCTTTGATAACAAGCCTTGAAAGCATTTGGGAAGCTGCTTTTAAAGCCATCCTTGCTCCAGGTCTTGTCTCTCAGCATGATCCCACAGGGCAAGATCTCCCACCATCTCCACTCTGAGGACCCTCTCCTAAATACACTCTAATTGGTTGATGCCTTTCTCATTATCAGGGGAGAAAAACTGAACAAAGTATTGTGGATTTGTGTAGAGGATAAATCACTGCCCATATCTCCTGGCCATGGTCCTGTTCATAGACCAAGGAGCTGTTGGTCCCCTTCGCTGGCTCAGCCTCACCTCTCTGCTCACCACAGATTTCCCAGAGCTGTTCCCAGCCTGCCTCTTTGCAACCTGTTTCCAGTATAGGAGCTCTTCTGCCCCAGGACTAGCACTTCCTGCTTGTCCTTGCTCAAATTCACAAGATCCCTACATGTGCATTCCCCCTAGCTTGTCCAGGCCCCTTTGGATGTGTCTCTCACCACATGCACATCAGCTTGTCTCCCCTGAGTTTGGTTTTATCTACACACTTGATGACTGCGTGCTCCACTGCCTCCTCCAACTCACTGATAATGTCAGGCACAGCATCACCAGCTGGGCAAGGGAGGGGATTGTCCTGCTCTGCTCTGCACTGGGGCAGCCTCACCTCGAGTCCTGTGTGCAGTTTTGGGTGCCACAACATAAAGATATAAAGCTGTTAGAGAGCATCTAAAGTAGAGCTACGAACATGGTGAAGGGTCTGGAGGGGAAGCTGTAGGAGGAGGGGCGGAGGTCGCTTGGTCTGTTCAGGCTGGAGAAGAGGAGACTGAGGGGAGACCTCACTGCAGTTACAACTTCCTCATGAGGGGAAGTGGAGGGGCAGACACTGATCTCTTTTCTCTGATGACCAGTGACAGGACCCAAGGGAGCATCATGAAGTTGTGTCAGGAGAGGTTTAGGTTCAATACCAGGACAAGTTTCTTCACCCAGAGGGTGGTTGGGCACTGGAACAGGCTCCCCAGGGAAGTGGTCACAGCACCAAGCCTGACAGAGCTCAAGAAGTGTTTGGACAATACTCTTAGGCACAGGGTGTGACTCTTGGGGCTGTCCTGTGCAGGAGTTGGACTTTGATGATCCTTGAGGGTCCCTTCCAGCTCAGGATATTGTATGATTCTATGAGTGATTTTCATTACTTTTGTCACAAAGGGAGAGACTCCTGTTGTTACAATTAGATGCAGATCCAAATTAAGCTGCTAGAGTCCACATAACCTTCATGTGACACTCAAGGTTTTTCAAATTATAAGCACAGAATTTCTTGTCTCAGTTTGAGGTGAAGTTTATGTTTTGCATATTATTCTTGCTTGACATAAGCACTAAATAGACTGCAGCTCCATTTTTTTCCAGCAGCCTCTGTTTATGTGGAGATGGTTGTAAATATATTAAGCATCTGTGCATTTATCCATTCATTAATTAATAGGAATAACTTTTTAATAAGATTTTTTCTCAGATTTTTCACTGAGACTATATGTTTAGTGCATACCATATCAATGAAAATGGAATTCTTGTTATAGAGGCATTCCCACCCCTTTCTTTCCGGGGATGTGACTGAGCCTAGGAATTCTAAATATTAGTACAGATTTCAACTGTCATTGATAAATACTAATTTCTCACATTGCTTTAACAATATCTTTTTTCCTGAATGAAATTTCCTGTTTGGTGTCTTCTTTTTTTACCCATGGAGTACTTAGCACAGGTCCAGATAAAACATATGGATGCACTTCTTTCCTTTATGTGTCTTCTTTGCCCCAAGACTGCGTTCTGCACGTATACATGTGCATATCCCAACAGTAACAAACACATAACCAGAGATTAGTCTTGCACCTCAACTCTCCAAACATCTCCAGTTCATCAATGAGCTGGAAGTAGTATCTATGTTCTTAATGTAGAAAGGCCCAGTTTTTATTAATAAATTCATTAATGAAAACTGAATGCTTTTAAAGAAAACAGTTCCTATAGACACAGGTTGTTGATCCCAGAAGGAAAAATTATATTTAAAACTGGATAAAGACAAGGATTGTTGGTTTCTTTTGGTACTGGTTTTGGTACATTCTTTATCACTGTGCTTAATGAAAAATATTTCGAACTTAATCTGGAGTTCAGAAAGAAAATCCATGCACACACACACAAACATGCAAAAGAAAAATAAAAACCTTAGAGTAAGTTAAAAATTATAAAGTTTTCCAGTAGTAATGAGATGCTTCTGGAAAGAGCTCTTCAGATTTCCCTAGGGGCTTCTTGTTGCCAAAGACACACACAATATTTTCTCATTATTAGCTCTTTAGTACAGAGGCAAGAAAGTATCATGTTCTTTGCAGTCACATAAAAAAGCGGTATTTTGAGCAAGTAATTTAGATCAGTAAAGTGGGGGAAAGAAGGATGCAGAGATTACAGTGGTGCAGAATTATCAGAGTGAAGGAGTTGGGCTGTGAACCCTTCTGTCAGGTTTCTCAAAAAAAATGCCAGTGAAAACTGATTTAAGGAGGGAAGGAGGAATGAAGAATAAGAAAAACAGAGTGCTTGAGCATATGTGTTCCTGCATTACACCTGGTCATGCTTAATCTGCATTGTTTCACATTCATCAAAACAAGACAAGCAGGTGCAAAGTGTGGAGTATTATTTGGGCATCTTGTTGATTCAGTAAAATCATCAGTTTTCCGAGCAGTAAACAAAACATTTTCTATAAAACTCTACCATTGGCAAAGCAGTATATTTTTTGTTTGAATTCCCAAATGTGGACAAGAGATGTCATCCCAGCTGTTCTTTCCCTACTTTAACTTTCAAAAAATACAGACTTTTAGTGCCATAAATGGAGGAGTACATTTTTCAAAGCATTTTCTTAAAACACAGTGCTGCCTTCTTCAATTATTATTATCAAGTGGGACTTTCGAAAGCCTCTAGAGAAGTTAGAACAATAGCTTCACAGAGGTTTAATGAAAGCAGTCTTTTCAGTTTATATCTTCATATCTTTTAACCTTTTCTACATTTAAGTGAGTTTATGATTAAATATATGGTTATGGCAAGTCTCTTAAGTCACACTGTTGGGAGTGACTCATTCTTACTCATAGAAGAAAGCAATGTGACTGAATTCTGAGTTCTGGAAAATCATATTTTGCTGTCTTGCAGGCATTTATTGTCTTCCATCCTTTACTGTCTTCCATCGGTAAAAGGAAGATAATGATAGGTAGCTGCTGTGTGTATTGCGCTGGCATGCAGAGGAGACTTTTAATTGCATTTAGATTACTCAGTCATTGAAACTGGTGATGAAACTACCATTGGCATTAGTGACTGGACTATGCATAGAAACTAATTCACAGGGTTTGAGAAGCCATTATGAAGCATTCCAGCCAGTACTCGGTTTTAGCCTGTAAAAAAATCGCCCTATCTCATCTACTCACAAAGTAATCTGCTCTATTAATTAGCTGTCCTTGCAAGCAGATATTTTTCCACAATTTCTGAAATTAATCATTTCTACAACAAGTCAAGTTAATTATATCTTGATAATAAGAAAAATACTTTGTATTTCCACATACTTTGTAAACACGGTAACAGTTTACCGTGTAAAGATTAGTATTGTGTTTCCTCTAACCTTCCCTGTTTCTATCTCTCCTGTTCTGTCAACCTAGGAAGAGTCCCTTGTAAACATCTCTATTAAAATGTTGACATGGTAATTCTAAGGCAGACCATTAATAAAGAATTTATTATTTCTCTTTTGTTAAATATGGCCCTGGTGATATTTGCCATATCTGTAACTAAGTACTTTTGTCTCAAATACCATATTTGAACAGGTAAAACACCCAGATCAGTTCTTTCCCCTCTTCTAGCAGGATTTTCCTGCCTGTTTTAAATTTGGTATTTGCTGGGGACAGGAGACCAGGTTGACTTAAAAGATATAATACTTACCCTTATTGAATTTCATCGTGTTACTTGGAGACCATATCCTCACTTTTAAAATCCCCTTTTAATTCAAAACTTATCCTTCTCAAGCGCTTGGATCTTCCCTACTATATAATAAAATTCTTTATTTGGTTACCATAGCCTTTAATACAAATTGTAGTAGTAGTTCCTATGTAGTTCCTGGTCCAAAATAAATCTCTGAGGATTCACACAGTAAATCCTCTCAGTTTTAGAGGAAGTTTTCTCTGAATTGCAGGGAAGTTTTTGTTGGAAAGCAGAGACTTGTTAAAGCCAAGGAAACAGTGGATGGATACACTTAATAGGTTCTGCATATGCAATATCCATGGATCTGCAGATTTGTGAGAGAAGATTACTGTGATTTCAAATAAAAAAAGCTGAAAAACAACTGAAGGCAAGGCTTTTGGGCTACATCAGCACCACTGTGCTGGTTTTAGCTCGGGTAATTTTCTTCACAGTAGCTGGTATGGGGCTGTGTTTTCAATTTGTGCTGAGAACAGGGTTGATAGCACAGGGGTGGTTTTAGTTACTGCTGAACAGCACTTACACAGAGTTAAGACCTTTTCTGCCTCTTGTACTGCCCCACCAGTGAGTGGGCTGGGGGTGCACAAGGAGTTGGGAGGGGACACAGCTGGGATGGCTGACCCCAACTGACCAAAGGGACATTCCATAACACGTGGCATCATGTTCAGCATATAGAGCTGGAGGAAGAAGAAGGAAGAAAAAGGAAGGGGAGGACATTCAGGATGCTGTTTGTCTTCCCAAGTCACCATTACAGGTGATTGAGTCCTTCTTTTCTGGGAATGGTGAACACCTGCCTGTGCATGGGAAGTGGTGAATGAATTCCTTGTTTTCCTTTGCTTGCAAACACAGCTTTTGCTTTACCTATTAAATGGTCTTCATCAGAACACGTTAATTTTATCACTTTTTCTCTTCTGGTTCTCTCCCCCATCTCACCAGGGGGTAGAGAGCAAGTGGCTGTGTGGGGCTTAGTTCCTGGCTAGGGTTAAAACACACTTATCACACCAGATGCATGCAATTCACGGATAAGACAATTCCTAAAATACAACAAGCATCCAAAGAGATCTGGTAAGGACAAGGAAAGGAAAGAAACCTCAGTCTCTCACTGATGTGAGAAAGAAGAGAGATGTCTTACGGTTTGGAAGCATGTGTCAGATGAAGTGTGTCCATTTGAAAGAAACTCTGCTCTTTGGCCTGATAGACATCAACAGAATAAAAACCAGCCTGGGCTGATCAGGGAAAGGCAATATAACAAATGGTGGTGGTAGTCATCTAGCAATGTTCTATCAGAAAACACAAGCAAAACATAATACAGAAGGCAGTATATGAGAGCCACTATGGTCTACCCCAATAAAATGAAAAACAGCCATAGATATCTTGAGCTGTACTTCTAATGTGTAAGGGCAGCAGAAAAGTTATAATTGGGAACAAAAAAAGAGTATGTTGTAGACCAATTTGAAAAGACAATATCAATTTTCAGTGGGGAAAAAAAACCAACAAAAAAAGAAATTGATACAATTTAAAATGTATTTTTTGTACTCCTAAGTTCTATTACATGAGTAGTTTTACTCGATTTTATTTGTTTTCAAAAATAATGGGATCACACATGATAAGTAGGAAATATTTGCAGGTTTGAGCTTTTTGTGACATAAAACACAGGAAAACTATTCTCTCTTTTGAAACAATAAAAGCTAACTAAACATAAGGATTTTTTTTTTATTGCAATAAACTGCATCTGATAGGAAAAAAAAAAAAGAGTGAAGAGGAAAGAAAAATGTGCTTAAGGATACCCAGACAGATGACCTTTAAGAATGTATTATGGGGAGAAACATATATTTTAGTATGAAGCATTGTTCACTTTTCTCACAACTCCTCTAGTTTCTTACCTGATCAATCAGAGATATGTTTGGCAGGCCACTGACAAATTTAATACTTCATGTGTTTGTCTCATGCCAAGTATCCTCAATGAAACTGTAATTAGAAAACAAATTTAGGAGGCCAAGATCCAAGTCCACAAAGATGACATGTAACATCTTATTTAAATGTCTAATTCCTCTTGAGAAACACTCAGACATGATTGCCATAACAATGAGAATTGTCTCTTTTATTTTCGATTGATATGTGATAAGGTCTTCGTAGTGCAATGACATTAGATATAAATATTTCTAGGAAAAGTCTAGGCATTACAGCACAGCAAAGTGAAAGCAAATTAGTTCACATAAAACCTTTTCTCCAACATGGCATTGTATTTCCCAAGACAGTTTGGTGTCTTCTAGGTTAGATATTTCTGTGCCACACATCATTTATTACAGAATCGTGATAGCACAAGTGAGTAAAATAAAGACAAACCAGAAAAGGTATAAATTTCATATTTCAAATATTCTGAATAGCTCAATGAAACCAATTATGTGTCATTTAATGGAACTAAAATACTGCTGCATTTTGAAAGACTACCCTTTTTCCTCTTTTTAATTAATTCCAAAAGCAGAAATATTTGTTTGAAAAACACAGCTGTGTGAAAGCTGTGATTTGGAGCAAAAGTGGAAGATTAGGTGTTGGATGAATGAAGGAACTGGTACTTTTTCCCAAAAAGAGTAGTACTACCCTTTTTTTCTCTCTTGCTAATGTTTCATGTCCCAATTTCTTGCACAAAGTATCCACATACATACATATTTTCATAAGTAGAGACTGTATTTTATCCCTGTTCTTAATTTCTTAAGCATTGAAAAGGGAATTTACTTTGTTTTTCAGGCTTTGGTTTTTTCTGAAAATTAACAGCAATATTTATAATGCTTCTGAAATACAATTCTGCCAGACATCAAAATTTCATTATTGTTTGGAAACTTGAAGTTGAAGGCTAGTTTTCTGCCCAGTCCTTTAGAAATTTCATTACTTTCCTGTCCTTTGAGCCATCCTTTGCACATATCTGTCTACATTACTTTCCTATTCAAATTACTTTGTAGAGCTGTTTATAAAACTGGATTTTTGGAAAGTCCCTCTGTGCAGCTGGACTTATTCTGACTTTCTTCTCTGCTTGCCTTATGCACAAAGGTACTGAGAAAATGTTATTTAGAACTTGATTAAGTTGACACAGGCTAGTCGTATTAGTCTCCTGTTATTTTAAGGGATGTTGGGGATCCTAGTAGGAACATTTAAATGCAGAACAACTGAGAAAAGAAATAAAAGTAGAAATGGAAGAAATAAAGAAGATAGTACAACTGTAAAAAAGTCTTCTAAAAAACAGCCATTCTGCAGGGAAGAGATATCCATAATACAGCTTTGGTTTTCAGCCCCCAACTTAAGTTACACTGACCTGGGAAGAGATAAAGAGTCTCCAACATGGAGTTTCTAGGCAGTTTCAGAAGAATTATCTCACTGTCTCTCACAATGGTACACCTTTCTCTCTCTTGTGAATTTACTTCACTGCAAGTGGTGAAGGATGATAGTCTGAGTTAACATGCATCACTTCCAGCTTTGTTGGTTCCTGGAGTGTATGTCTTTTCCTCCTGTAGCATATCAGTTCCTCACCATTGATTAGGCAGTGTAGGCGGGGTGCTGAAAAGGAATGTGGATATGTGATGTCTAATATCCCTTATATAACAGGGAAAAAAGCCAATGGCATCTTGAAAGTATGCTTACATGCATCACGTAATGAAGAAACTGACTATTGCCCACTAAAGGCATAGTTAAATAGTTAAACTAGTTCTGTAGACAGAATTCACATTAGAAAGATCTAGAGCAACTAGTTATTATCACATACCAAAAAGAAAGAGGAAGAGGTGAAAAACTTGATCTGAAATTCTTTTCTAACATTTGTCCTGGGTTGCATTGTATTCTATTATCATCTTCATGAGCTGTTGGAACCAGGTGGGGTGGTGTTCCTTGCCCCCTCCCTCCGGAGTATCTCCTGTTCATGGGCCAGCTGTTGAAACCAGGTGGGGCAGGGTTCTTTATCTCTCCCATGACCCATCCTCCCTCCAGGGGGACATCTTCTGTTAATGGGCCATCCAGTCTCACACATTATCCCATTGTGAGCTGCTCCGCCCAGGGGGAGGAACCAAGCATTCCATCCTGGATATAAACTGAGCTTTGGAACACCACAAGGAGCCCTTCCCTACTGGAGTCCCAGAGGACAAGAGCTACTACTGGATCTTCAGGCAGAGATCAGACCTTTCTTCAGGATCACCACTTCAACAAGACCACTTCGTCTAGACTGCTACCAGCACCCTGACTGACAGGGTGCCAGGTTGTATTCTGACTCTGTCGGTGGTTTCTCTTTTTTTTTT
>VZTA01012045.1:12907-30059 GCA_013398855.1 Mohoua ochrocephala
ACCACTTCGTCTAGACTGCTACCAGCACCCTGACTGACAGGGTGCCAGGTTGTATTCTGACTCTGTCGGTGGTTTCTCTTTTTTTTTTTGGTACTATTTCATTTATTTATTTCTTTGTCTATTAAATTGTATTTCTGACTTAGAGTCTCTCAGTGGTTTGTTTTCAAACCAGCACACATTCCTAGCTCATAATATGAAATCCTAACACAACATGTGTCTAGTTGACAAGGTGGTGTTAGGTCAGAAGTTGGACTCGATGATCTCAAAGGTCTTTTCTGACCTAGTTAATTCTGTGGTCCTGTGATCATGCACTCAAACATTTAATCCCAGTTATTAACAACTCTAGTGTGAAATGGCAAGTTGTCAACCTCTTACAAGTTTGGAAGAGACAGTTATCCTGTTGATCCAGAATAATGAAATACAGCAGAAACAGTAGCATTTCCCATAGGAAGGAGAGTTTAGCTTAAGTATTCATTCATTGCCATCTTTTAGTCAATGTTTATTTGCAATATTTGCATCACCCTTCTAATATGCAATAATATATTCAAAATACAAGTATAAAATTATGCTACCCATGTAAATTGTCTAGCTACAATGAGATGGGACCATGTGTCATTATGCATAAAGCAGTTCTATGGCAGTTTAAGAAGTAGGTATTTTTTCACTTGGGGAGACATTAGTTTTCAAAAACATAAATTAAAGAATAATCACTAAAAAGCTTAGCTGTTCTTTTATAAGAAGAATAGTGCATTTCTTTGAAAAAAAAATCCCTTAAAAAGGAAGGGATTGTAGGCTGAATATACACATTAGGACATTATGAAAGGGTTTGTGAGAGAAAATTAAATCAAACAAAAGTACAAATCTAACACGTGAAAACATCTGGAGTGAATATATCATGAAGTCTTACAGAGAGAAGTGAGGATTTAGAAGAACCAGGATGGGATGATCAGAAAGGCAGTAAAAAAGAAGAGCATAAAGGAAAAACACATTATGTTATACTGATACCAGAACATATAGTGCAAATTAGAAATTCAAAAAATTAGAAAAATAGAAGTAGTTGATTGTAAAACAATTATAAACATTTCATTGTATGACGTTCTCCCTGAAATGTTTCTGTTGCAGTATTTGCAGTAAGAGGCTGTAGTGATGATGATCACCTGTCAGTGATAATAATTTTTTCAAACCATAGTGATAGTGACATAAACTAAATAGCTATATAATGGCCATTGGAAAAATAAACTAATTAGAACAAGTTTTGGCCAGAAGACTAATGGAAGGTGAGGGGAGACACAGCATTGACTTTCCAATGCATCCAAAACAATTGCCTTTTTCCTCAGAACCAGAAGTGATAAAAGCAGAGCTGTCTTCCTTGTCATGCTTTCCCCATCTTCCTTACTGTCCAAATAACAAGATGCTCAAAGTGTGTCTTACCCCTGTTGAAGACTACCTATTCCTAGACGTGTTTTACTATTCCTTCACAGAATTAGAAAAGGAAGACCAGGCATTTTAGGGACACTGGGGGAAAAGGAAGCAGAAAAGAACACCTCTTTAAATTTTTAACAATTAAGTAGGTAAAAGCTATCACTTTCTGTAAAGAAATAAACAAATGTTGGAATGATCTAACATTTCTTATTGAAAAACAGGGCCTTACTTTCTGGAAAAAAATATTTTTTATTAAGGTAGATGTGTAAGGTCCATCAAATTCAGTACAGTATGCCTTATTAATGGCCTCTAAGCCAACCCTCGGACAGCCATAAGTCTACAGCATTATCCAAGATGTATTTAAGGAAAAAAAAATGCTTGACACCAGAGAAAAGGTTAGCATTACACTGCAGGGATTCTAATTCTTAGTTTCATTAAGGAATTAAATTAGAGCGGAACTTTTACCCTTTCCTCCTCTTCTCAGCACAAAAAGGAATGTTAACCTCAAACAGACCTGCTGCTCATCCTCAGTATTTTGCAACCTTTTCTTCACAGCAAGGGCAAAGGCCTCTGCATTGATATTCTGAAGGGAATCTGCATGACATTGTTAGGAATGGGCAAATGATCTGAAAGTCTCTACACAGCCAATATAATTCTGATTAAAGCTTGGCATTTGTTTTTTTGCTCCTTGGAGCAGATAGCATGCTGCCTGGAATTAGAAATATGAAAGGCAGAGGAACGTCCTACTGTGCACAGAGAGTATTTTTTCCTCCTCACTTTCCAAATGCAGCTAAGTTTGAATACTTGTTGTTGTTGTTTCTCAGGCAAATCATTAAAATAAGGTCATCCTTGTTTTCCACTTCAGAATGAGATTTGCTGTGTCTCACACATTCTCCTCCAGAATTACTGAGAAAGATCTTGCTCTACCAGCTTCCTCACTGATACTTTACTTCCAGCATTTTAAAATGGAAAAATCATGATTTAGTTCTTCAAGTAAAGAGAGGTATAAAACTTTTGAGAGAACCTTATATGTATGATAATAAATATATTTTAAATATCTATAGTAAAATCCTAAAATTTTGAAGGAAAGCTCTTATTTGAGTGTGTGCATATTCACTTACTAGCATCAAATACATTTGTAGCCACATTTTAAACATTGACTTCATGAATTGATTAATTCTCACTTAAATGCACCTGTCAAGAACCATGGGTGGAGACTAGTTTTGTCCAAAATGGTCCCTAAATGGTGCAGAAAAAATGTTCAAGTGCAATACCAATAATTCACTTGAAGTCAGTGTCAGAACACTGGTCACTGCAATTTTTGTTTATTTATTTATTCAGAAATTATAGATTTTGGCTGCATCAGTTCCCATTCAACAATGAGGCAAAGTATCAGTGGATAAAACAGCAATGCTTTGTTGATAGGAATAAAGCTGAATTGCTGCAGGAAAATGAGCACAGCCTCCAGAAAACTCATTAAATGAGATTGAGATGTTCCCAGATGATCTAATTTTTTCTTGAATAGTCCCAGTCAAATGGTTCAGGACCTGGACCAATAGGTTCTTCTGTTTCTCCTCCATAAATGGGCCAGTTATTCCTCTTATATTGCCTCAAGGATCCAAGGGCATGCACAGAATTTTTTAAAAAACTTAAACTGTCCAGAGATACAAGAAATAATTGAGGGAAATTATATGAGCTTTCCAACAAAATAGCGTGAAAAATTTAGTTTGCATTAGAGATGTGCACCAGGTTAACCATAAAAGAGAAGGACCGCATCCCATCTGTCTCTTTTTTCCTCTGGCTCTCTTCCTTCTCTCTCTCTTTCTCCCCTCTTTCTCTTTTATTTTCTTTTTTTGCCCCAGCTCTGGACCATCCATGCAGCAGAATCAATGTGGGACTTTAAGACTGGTGATACTCTGTGTTTTCTTCCCTTGCTTTGTCTGGGCTAAGCACAGCTGTCATATTCCATTCTGAACTTGTCTCTGGGAGGCTTTTGTAATGGTGTGTTATGTGCCAGCACCTTTGAGGAGTTTGTTGTGAGAGTTGAGAAGTGTATTGTACAAAATTAAGGACTTGTTAGCCAACACTTTTTGTGGAAATGTAAGAACTTAAGGGCATGTTAGTCAATGCCTTTTGAGTCAAAACAGTGGGCTGATTGCTGAAATTATAGCAACTGTACAATAAAAGCATAAAAGTTCCCTGACACCTGTCTTTGTGTGACAAGAATTCATAAAGAACGTCACCCCCCCTACCAGTGGGTCACGACATTCAGGCTCTCCTTCTTTTGTAAATAAGTTTTATTATGCAGGAATTATGTCTCAGGAAACTCGTTTGACTATTTTCCTCTGAACAAAGTTTAGATTTTAAGTTTTGGTATTATTACTGTCGCAGTTATATCTTTATCATAGATAAAAATACTTACTTTTACCTTGAGTTAAAGTGCTAAGTACAGTACTTTTTCTGTTCAGATAAGATTCCACATGAAGAAGGTTGTTTTAGCTTATCTGCCTATACTTAGGAACAACAATACCAAACTGCAAAACAGCTAAGAGTCCAGAAATAATAAGCCACATTCTTCTTTCTGAGGTTTGTGCAATGCACAAAGTATTTCAGAGACTACTGTAATGATAGTTTTGATCAAGGTAATGTGAGCTCAGAACATCCCATCTAAGTGAGCAAGAGCTGCATGCTTATCTGACATCTCCTTTATTTGCAGTTTTTAAGAGGAAGTGCATTACAGTGATCTAGTCCGAAATCTTACCTAATACAAACCTTAGCCATTCCTACTTTGTAGCTACATGCTAAGTGTACTGCCAAGTTTTATGTTAGGAAAAGTTCCATCCCTAGGAACTAAATGGCCTTGTGATTGTTCACATTTTCATCCTTCTTGACAATTTTATTTTTTTCAACAAGGTTAATCCCAGCCTGTTGAATTATCTCTGACACCCATTAAAGTCATCTTCATCTCAATTGGGATTTTTTATTTTTTTTTTTCCCACAGCTTACTTCCGTCCAGTGTCCATTGGACCACTGGAACAAAATTCTTGTGGACATCAGTGACAAGTAGTGTTCCTTTGGGGTCAATATTAGGGCCGATGTTGTTTGACATTGTTGACATGGACGCTGGGATTCGAAGCACCCTTAGCAAGTTGGTCAAGGACAGCACACTGTGTGGGGCACTCAGCATGGTGGAGGCAAGGGATGTCATCAAAAGGGACCTAGAGAGGCTTGAGACGTGGGCCGGTGTGAACCTCACGGAGTTCGCAAGGCCAAGTTCAACATCCTGCACCTGCGTCAGGGCGATCCCAGGCACAAATAAGGCTGGATGGAGAATAAATCAAGAGCAGCCCCGCCAAGAAGTACTTGGTGGTGTTCATGGACGAGAGGCTGGACATGCCCCAGCAATGTGCACTCACCAACTGTGTCCTGGGCTGCATCCAAAGCAGCGTGGGCAGCAGGGCAAGGGAGGGGATTCTGCCCCTCTGCTCTGCTCTGGTGAGACCCCACCTGGAGTGCTCTGGGGTCCCAGCACAGGGATGACATTGGCCTGTTGGAGCAAACCCAGAGGATGGCCAAAGAGATGATCAGAGGACTGGAGCACCTCTCCTATAAATACAGGCTGAGAGAGTTGGGATTTTTCACATAGAAGGCTCCAGAGAGACCTTATAGCAGGCTTCCAGTAACTAAAGGAGGCTACAGGAGAGGTGGAGAAGGACTTTTTGCAAGGGCATGTAGTGACAGGACAAAGAGGACTGGCTATCAGCTGAAAGAGGGTAGGTTTAGACTAAACATTAAGGAGAAATTCTTTACTGTGAGGATGGTGAGGCACTGGAACAAGTTGCCCAGAGAAGCTGCGGATGTCCCATCCCTGGAAGTGTTCAAGGCCAGGTTGAATGGGGATTTGAGTGACCTGGTCTAGTGGAAGGTGTCCCTGTCCATGGCAGAGGGATTGGAATTAGATGAGCATTAATGTCCCTTGCAACCCAAACTGTTCTATAGTTCTGAATCTACAAAAGTGCTCAATGACTGAGTCCTTTGGAGAGCACTCAGACACACCTCTGGAATATACCTGGACACATGCCAAACTTTTTAATGAATGTAATTCTTACTCTGAATAAACATTAAGCAAAAAATAGGGATTTCTTTCCCAGCACACTATCTGCTTTCTGTTTCATTTTTCTTGATAAGACACAGCTAAAAAGGCAAAGAGGTTTATTGAAATAGACACCGAAGCCGAGGAAGAGAAGATTCTGCTTGTGTGGCTGTTAATAGCCTTTGGCATGACAGCTGCAAAGTTAATTAATTCACCAATCTATGTCTTGCTTTCCTTATATGGGATACTTAAGTCCTGTGTAAAATGGTCTTACCATTATGTGGGAAGAAAGGATGGTGATGAAATCTGCAGTTAAACATTTCCTGTATTTTCCTGTTCTGACTATCTTCTTCTGAAAATTTTATTTTCTAATTATTATTTGAGAAATTTCTTTAAATTTCACAAAACAACCTAATTACTATCACTCAGCTGTTATTTTTTACTAAGTGCTGAGAAAGCTGATTTGCTATTATAATATAAACACAATATTAAAAGCTTTTATCTTTACGGGCAGAAGTAATTTTTTTTTTCTGTCATTTAAAATGGAATTTAAAAATTACTCTGATCACTTGGGTTTATTTTACACCACTGAAGTTTAAGCAAAACTTACCAATTATTTTGTTGAGATTTTTTTAATACATCAATGGCACTTTTTCCTGACAACATTAGTAAGCATGTAGTAATGATGACATTGTGTTTGCCAACTGAAGCCTTCAGCATCCTTTGTTATCACAATGTACACAAGTGATTTATAAGATATTCTTGTGCAATAAACCAAACCATTGCCATCTGCCTGGGAGACTGACAGCTTGGAAGAGATCCTCTACAGCAATTTTGCTTAATAGAGACTGTCTCCTGAAAAAGCATGATTGAGGGAGGGTGAGTAAATGAAGAAAGCAATAGTCTTTTTTCCCTGAGTATCTTGATTTATATAAATCTGCTCATTTCTCCTGTAATAAATTGCAAATCATCTTTGGAGTAAACTAGGGGGAACTTTTCTACAAAGAGAAAGATTTCTGATACGTACTTTAATAATAAATTTAACCCTAAAAAAAAAATCTACTGGTAAAAACTATACCCCTTATAGGATTATCAAGATTGTATTGTCTCTTTTCTTCTTGGAAGAAAATTGCAGAAAACATGATAACAAGAGATAATAACAGATTAGTATAATTAGCATCCACATACTGAAATATATTGGCAGGTCCTGTGCATTTTATTCCTTCACTGTTACTGAGCTAGTTTACAATACACACAGGTTTCTCCTAAACACTCTGTCTGATTTCTCATTTTTGCTCTGTGTGTTATGGGTCCTCTTCTGTAGTGGCACGAGTTACATGGTCACGATTTGTTAATAGAATTTAAAACAGGGAATTTTCAACTCAACATAAAGAAGAGAAAAATAAAAAAAAATCCCTTGGATTTTCTTGGCTTGAACAGTAAATATATATTCCTCAAAATAGATATATAAGCCAGAAAACAGATTAATCAAACTCCAGTAAACTATAGACAACTTTTAATGCATATCAGTAAAATGCCAGCTAATAGCTAGTTTTTATCACAGCGTCCTTTGCAGTGGTAGGTCTTATGTTCTTATATGATGCCTTCATGAAAACACCATGAAAGATAACTCACAATAAAAAACAAAGGTAACAAAACTTTTTTTTTTTCCTCAGTCATAGCTATCTGAATTTTATTTGACTTTAGTCCCAAAGGAAAGGAAAAAAATAAAGAAAAAAGGAAAAAAAATCACAAGTCATATTTATTTTTATGAAATAACTGTAAAGGTAAATACCTTTCACAATGGTCAAAATGGTATTTCAATGCTTCAACTAAACCAACGGAATGACTGTGGCTGACACACAGCATTGTCTCTTTCTAGAAGATGCATAATAGGTCTTGAAGTGATTTTAGACAAGCATAGATACATTCAGACAATGGTCATTCATATCATTTATGCAAAGAAAACAAAACAGCTTCTGACAGGAAAAAAAGTCCTAAATTATAGACATAAGGATCTGTTCAATAACTGTGTAAATGCCATGGCAACAACAATAACCCACTGCTTTGAATGTTTTTTTCAAAACCCATTTCTCATAAAAACTAAAATTTTGTTTTGTTTTTTAGCATACAAAATCATTCTGCCAAGACAACATGATTTCAGTTAAGGATGGTTGGATGTAGCTAGAAAAAGAAAAGTAGCCCCTCCAGGAAAGGGAACCATTGTCTCCTCTAAAGTACAGCTGAATAAGAAAATTAAATTTGTCATGAAAATCCAGATTTTATGGTTGATATATATTACTTTAATAGAGCTGAGAGTTGATCTTAAAAACTGATGTCCCAACAGGAGACCAGTACATCTCTTAGGACAAATACTGCTCTGATGGTAAGGGAACTGAAACTGGATTTCAACTACTGCAGAGCAAGCCCATGATGCAGCAAGATCAAATAGTAGTTTCATATTATTATTATCCTGGATCATTAGAGAAGACAAGGGGGTATTTGTTGCTTTTGCATAACACCTTTAATTTTCTTCATGGTACTTGACATGAACCACATTAGTCTCACACTAATTCCATTATAGTTTACATTCTCTTCCTCTAACTCAATTTCTCAGGATTAACCCACCTCCAAAGAAAAGTCATTTTCCTATTTGCCTTCCTCTTATCTCACTGAAACCTTTATTAAATGAGCTTCCTGAAATAGAAGAGACAGGGTTTTAAATAGATTTAGCTATTTTTCCCTGAAGAAAAACAAATTCAAGAGCAGTTGTTGACAAGGAAGTCCTTGTATCCAAAACCAAAAACCAATTTAACATTGTCATCAAAAAAGTACAAATATTCCTCTAGTAATTTTTTCACAGAGTGAAAAAGTTATGTTTTGTCAAATAATGTTTAACAGTGCAACTTCTGAGCCCCAGTACCACACTTTCTTTCACTCCTTTCAGGAAAAGGTACATTCCTCTTGAATTACTTGAAAAGGTTACTCCACACTGTTCAGGAAGTACACACACATATTCAAGAGGAGCAGAATTTATGTGAAGCCACAATGCACGACAATGACATCTGTGGAGTTTTTCCTGAGTGGAGAGTCTTCAAGCAGATGATTAAATATTTTCTTCTGTTGGACCCTGCAGAACCAAATCATTGGTTCTGAGCACTGTAAGTCTCAGTTAAACTTTCATTTTCCTTTGAAACACTGGAGAGGTGTTTGGTAGCTCAAAAACACTTTTTATAGCAGGAGGAAGATAGGTAAATTTTATACCAGAAGTTTAAATTAAAATAAGAGTATCAGGTATTAATCTCCCACATGCTGTTCTCAGAGAAAAACAAAAAAAAAAAACAAAAAAAAAAAAAAAAAAAAAAAAAAAGGAAAAACAAGTTTATGCAAACCCAGTCAACTGGAAGGAGAGTGTATTTTGGTCCTTATGGCCGAAGTCTACTCCCTACTAGCATTGAAGTGTCCTGGCAAATGTCAAAGGACAGTTATGCCAGATGATGTTTCAAATGATGCAAATAATGTCTAACAATGTATGGCATGACACAAGGAGTATATTGTTAAAGATGGTCTGGTCATTGACAGCTTGAAAATAATTTTACTGAGGTTTGTGTATTTAAAAGAGCACTAGAACAAATAAGCACCTTGCCAGATGTTCATTGTCAAAGCAACTGAGCTCTGTTTTGGCTGAGCTTTGCAGTTCTTGAGACAACACAGAAGATGCCATCTCTTGCAGGGCAGCAGATGAAATCAGGTGTTGAGCACAGAGGGAGCACAATTTACTCAAAGTATTTTTATCAGCCTCAGCAAAAACTTTGTTTCATAAAGGATAAAAAAAAAAGTCTTCCTTTGCAAACAAAGATGTTAATAACTTTACATGATAAATACTTGCCTTCCTCTAGACATTAAGCCATTTTTTGTGCAGGCATTGCAGAAACTGTAAACTGAGTTATAGAACAATTTTCCATGTCTTTGATATAGCAACTATAAAGGAGCCCTCAAAGAGTGCACAGAGCTGCAAGGGAGAAGCTGACGTGGCCACTGTATAACGGGAAAACTGGAGAGGTGATCTGGATGGAAAGGGGAAGGAGGATCAACCTTTATGTCTATTTATTCTCCCTTACCACAGTGGTAGGGTGGATGATTTGGTTTGTTTTCTTCATTCTTATCTCCTGAGGTAAGGAAATGTGTGTGAAAGGAAATTACTGGAAAAGCAGTCAGAAATCTATTCTGAACTGAGTATAAGGGGTCCAAAACCATTACTAAAAGCAGTAGAAAGTAAAAAATGTTTTCACTCTACCTCTAATCTATTCTCCTGGGAATGCACTTCAACAGACCCAGAAAGTAAACTACCTACAAAGGAAAAAATAAGCAGTAAGATAGCATATATTTTGATTCGTTCTTTATTTTAAAAAAATAAAAAATAGCTTTCATTTCATTTTAAATTTATGGTAGCCCCTGTTTAGATTCCAGAAGTTATTATTTTATAAAGATTTAAATTGTTTTTAATTTGTACTTTTTGCTATTTCTCATATGTAAACTGTGATGTTCAAACCTGTAAGTGTGTATGTGTTAGAGTAATTTTATCTGCGTTAATAAACTTGTTGACTGAAAATAGTAGATGGGAATTTTGGTGAAAATCCTCACACTAGGAAAGCTACTCACTTGCCCAAATATTTAGGGATTCAGCTTTCCATCTATCTGAAAAATAGATTGAAACATTGAGATACATTGAAAGTAAATATCTACAGTGAGAAAAAAAATACATTCCTTGAAAAAAAAAAACAAAACAAACAACCCCATAGTTTATGTGAGAGAAAAGATTGTTGAAAAAAAAAATCCCAATGCTTTCCTTCATACTATTTTCACACAGTGTGAGAATTTTATCTTTTCATATTTTACATGTTATCTTTTCTATTGTAGAATTGGAAATAAATACCAATATTTAATATTTGTTCTATCAAGTGATCATCAAGCACAGTTTGGATCCCACAGGTCCTTGAAGATCTTGTGTTTTGATACTTAAATAGACCAACATTAAAATCCAATTAAAGCAACTGACATTATGCGTCTTCCTATTCTAGATTTGTTCCAGATTGTCATAGTTTGGTAGATTTACAGCAAATGCTGCAGCATTTCCTCTTAAACAGTGTTAAGAAGAGCAAACTTCCACCCACAGAGACATCAATGATAAACTGCATGTGTATAGTATTTCTGAAGAAGATAGGATGAATTTAAATGAAAAAGTATTCAGACATCCAGATGCTGAAGGGAATATACTGTGCAGGGCTTGGGCAAGAAAGAGAGCATAGAGGCAGGTTTTTTCACCTCCAGACTGGCTCTGTGTGCTGGTAGTGCTGCAATGACTTCACAGCCCACTAAAAGTAACTGGATGGCTGCCTTTAGAAGTCTCAGCCTTATGGTCACGTGCAGATTCCTACTTCAAATAACAGGTCAAATATTTAAATGTATGGAAAAATAACTTTGCTGTTAGGAAAATGCCTGACAGAAGTAGAAATTACATTAACTTGAATCTGACAATCAGACTTCAAATTTTTTTCCCATCTAGTGCAAGGTGGAATGCAGAGAGCAAACATATTCAGGGTGTTCCTGTTAGACAGGGGGAAAAAAACCCTATCAGCAAGAAAAAATGAGTAAAGTATGGGAGATGTAATGGACAAGAAAGAATGAAAGGAAGAGACCAAGAGAAAAGGACTTTATGTTCTTCCTTGAGACTGACAATGACAGAGATGCTACAAAAAGCACGAGGGCATTACAGAGTGCTGCAGAGGTATTTGTTGTTCTGTCAGATTAGAAATAGAAATAACTCACTGGTCTGAGCCTGAGGGACACTTACATAAGACTTCAGTCTAAAAGTTGACTCCTGTAAGATTTAAGAGCAAAGGGAGGAAATGACTAATACAGAAATACGTTGGGCTGTGTCCGTTTTCTCCCATCCAAATATTTTTATAAATTTTGTCACTATCCCTTTTAAAAATCCATTTAAAAACTAAAGAACTTGAAATATGTTTTGTACTGCTAACTGTTCGCTGCACTTGGGAGATGAGGAGGGGATTACAAAGGGCTGTGACTGTGCCATGAAATGGGTTGTGACTGCCTGCCCAAAAATCTTCTTCATGTGGTGACAGTGCCTTTAGCCAGCTGGCAGAGCTTAGATCAGCTCCTGGCCTTAATTTCCCTGTCACAGAAACAGGGCAGAAATCCTTCCAGATGAGGGAGCTTATGTTGTTAGGACTGTAATTACCAAGCTGAACCTCTGTGTTTAAAGCCATCTACTGAAATAACTCCTCAAAACTTTGCCATTTGCTTAGAAAGAAAATGATGAGGTAAAATAAAATCATCATGAGCGTCTTCCTCTCTCTTCCCCAGGTAAATTAACGGCATTCCTCCCCATTAGTGATGTCTTTTGAACAGTTTTGACAGAATAACTGGAGAATTAGAAACATTTTCATCTTTCATTTCAGCATATTTAAGGTGTTCCTGTGTTTGTGATGTGTTCACATGCATTGACAGGGGAGCAGGTGGATCACATCAGTTCCTGACAGTTCAGCGGCTGCAAATATCCCACTCCTTGGATTTATGGCACTTATTAGATCTGATTCTGCATGCATGTTTCAGGTCTAACATAGTGCTGTGTTTTTAAATCTTAATTTTCTTGTTTGCTTACAAATGTGAAAATAACTCTATCTATTAGCCATTTTTCAGCATTTACTGTGGTTTAGAATAGCCCTATTTTTCACTTTATAAAAGCCCTTCGCTCATTTCAATCATCGCTGTGGATATTTTATATAATCAAATGCCATAATTATACAACAATTTTCCAATACAGTAAGATTGTATTTTTGGATGAAACCAAGCTGCAGCAGTTTGGGGGAAGAAATCTCATTCTGTCTTCATATAAGAGCTGGGTTCAACACTTCCCTTTGAGTACTGCTCTGGGACCTCAGAAGGAAATGCTGTTTTTCTCAGCAGAGCTGGTGGAACCGGAAATTTTCTTATGCCACCATCCTTACAATCCTTTTCTACAAGATGCTAGATAATAAACTGCCTTTTTCTTAGCTGCTTTGGGCTCAAAATCAGGAAGAAATTTTAATTTATGTTGCAGATAAGTGACCTTGCCTTTACCTCAGAAGCCCACTAAAGGCATAGCAAAAAAAAAAAGACAGTCAGATATTTTCACCTCTTATTTCAGTGTAAGTTTTCTATGTCCTTCAGGGAAGTCTCTAACCTTGAAGCTGGAGCAGTTCTGAGATTTATTTAGAAGTTCAGAGCAGTCATGTAATCAAGGTGCCTTGTTGCCACCTCTGAAATGGAGCACTTGAGATCTGGGCTCCTGAGGGCAGCTACACAGATAGCTGCTCAGACTGCTCAAGGGGCGTCTATTTTTCCCTGCCTTAACTTGTACGCTGCAATTTTCTGTTCTTGGTTTCCAAGCTAATTCCTGTTGGTTGGTGTGCAATTCAAATGAAAAGACACATATTGTGCCTCAAACAATTCTGCAACTCTGTTTAAATTGCAATTAAGACGCGTTTCTCCTAATTAAAGCTTTTGACCGCTTAAATCAAAGAGTTGTTTAGGGACTTTAATTTTCCATATTCCATTCCTCCATCAAAATGCAGTTTACAAATATTCTTATAAACATGTGCAAGAGGCTGTGCCTTTTCGGACTTTGGCACTGTGGCCCAATTTCTTTATGAACTTTGAAACAGATGACAGTCCATGTTTAAAACTTCATTTAAAGAAAAATGTTCTGCAGAATTAAGCCCTTTAAAGTTTTATTGGTGTCTGTGTTTTATATTAATTGTGTTGCATGTCCCCAGGTAATTTCACAAAGGGCATTTTAGAAAGGCAAATTCAGCTGATGGATGAATTTCTCTGCAGAGGTTTATTAACGTTTTTGTCAATTTATCCCATTAAATACAGCAACATCCCTAGGTGGTAATGAAGTGCAATAGCAGCAGAGGCTTCACACAATGATGGCAAACAGATTCCAATAATTTTCTCAGTAGCATCCTCATAGCACAGATGAAATGCTGATCTTTACAAGTATGGCTGGGTAAGTAAAAAAACCCCACACAGATAAGACCCAAAACATGTATTTATGAATGTTAATTTAAAGTGAGCATACCTCATTATGTCCTCAAACTTCAGCAGCAGCCTAGGGCATGGAATTAAGAGGAATTAATAATATTGACAGCAATATTTCCCCCAGTAAAGCAAACATGCCAGAAATTTGTGTAAATATATGTAAAGGCTGGCAAATGAGGCATATGTAGCCGAAACTTGACCCTGAAATCTCACTTTATCTAAAAGAAGGGACAAAACACACAACCACGCCACACTCCAACGCCCAAGAATGCCAGTGAAATGGTTCCTCTTGATT
Source organism: Mohoua ochrocephala (assembly GCA_013398855.1). Lineage (NCBI taxonomy): Eukaryota > Metazoa > Chordata > Aves > Passeriformes > Acanthizidae > Mohoua > Mohoua ochrocephala. The sequence continues at coordinate 26,824 of VZTA01012045.1, forward strand.
TCAGCAGGCAGTGCAATAGGATATCAAAAAAAGCTTGAAATTCAGATTTTGACTACTAAATATTTACAACAATAAGCTTATGAATAAGTTACATTTCTTCATGGGGATTTTTCAACAAACAGCTTCAAATAACTAATTTGAGAAACTGCAATTTATCTTTTTTCAGAAATAACTCAAGAAAGGAAAAAAATCACTGAATAAATTATTAATTGCAAACTACTCCCTCCTGTGACAGTGGCTCCCCATTTCTCACATCACAATGTATTTACTTTTACTGCATTACCACGATTTTTTCCTATAACAAAAACATAAGTGCTCAAAAGATTCTAAGAAATATTATGAATGTTACATTACAGAATGCATATTAAACTTTTATAAAAACTTTTTTAAAGATTAAGTAAAAGAAACTATAGTAAAATAAGGATAATGGAAAGAAAGAAAGTAAGTAGTAAAAGGGATTTGAAGAACTCTGCTAAAAAAGCTGATCATATTATTAAATATTACCATTAAAGAAATTATAGGTATTATTGAAGTTTAAATTATTAGGTTGTTCATTGTGAAAAAGTGGGAAATACATCTGAAGCTACATTGTAGGGGGGAAATAAATTGCCTATGACATGGAAAGAAGTAAATTAAACAGATTCTCTTCACATTATCACCTGTAATTTGTGAATTAGTTCTACTTATCTACCCATATGCAGGAAAAATTGTTTGACTTTTGGTACTTATCATCCTAACAAGGCTGTAACTGCTCTCCATCTCCCAACAGGCCTGTGCCTGCTTTGTGTATCATCATGATTTCCAACAAACGGTGGGCAAAGTGAGTCTTTCAGAAACTCTTTCATGTTTCCTTGTTTGTTTGCTTGCTTGCTTTAAACAATGACAGACGAAACAGAAATGAGGCGGCTGGTGATGAATAACATCAAATGCAGAAGTGAGAAAATCTGCCAAATGCTGAAGCATCTTCACTATTCACTTCTCCCTTTGAATATGTATATCCACCCCTTCTCAGAAATATTATTGCATCAAAGCGTGTCATTTTTCCTTGCTTTGGTGTTTTTCTAAGGTTGCCACAGAGAAAAAGACAGCTCATTTTTTTAATTGCAAGTTGTCTTTACCAGCAATAGAAAAAATCCACTCTCGGTCTCCAAACGTAAAAATTTGGTCCTTTTTTTTTTTTCCTTGAGAATGAGTCATCAAATACGCATCTTCTTTTTTCTTCATCAGAACAGAATAATTTCATCCCAGGCTGAATGGTAGCTGTAGATGTCTCAAATAAACCAGTGCTCATTTGTACATATCTTTGTTTTTCCTGGTTACAAAATAAATATTAGTTACTGAAAAGCAATTGCTAGTGTTTTTCATTACCAGCTCCGAACTATCTCCAACAGATAATAACCAGATCCACATGGCTGTTACTTAAAAGAATATCCATCTTTTGATGACTTTTCAAGGATTAACAGTTTATAGTTTCATTAACCTTTAACAAAATACCTTCTTATTTTGGGTCTTAACACCAATCCACCAATCATAGAATTCCATCGCATAAAATCTCACTGATCAAGCTATCAAGACCCCAAAAATATGACAAATTTAGATAATTTTTAAACATTTGAAGTTTAAAAAATATTTCCATTCTTGGGTTCAGATAAAGTATTAGTCTTGTGCTCACCCATTTAGGACTCCTTTCTAGGGATTAGGCCTGCAAAGAAGTTCTAATTCCCTTTACTCTCTATTTCCCTATAAGGCCCAGGATTTCCAACTCAGGTCAAATCTTTGTGTCTATTCACTCATAGAATACAGTAAAAACTCCCACATTGGAAAACAGGTTTTTAAAATCAGTTTAACATTGAATGAAAGCTCGCAAATAGAGAACATTCATAAATTCTGACTTAATTGTTTATTTATTTATTTACTTTTAGTTTAAGACTGGATCCAAAGACCAAGACAGTCAGTGTAAACAGACTCTGGATAAATATCTGTAAGTTTCTGCCCTGGAAAACTCTTAATTAGCTAGCTGGACAATAAATATGTTTTGATGTATTTTTTAGCAGTGAAGATGCTAAGTATTCATGAGACAAATAATATTTTAGGTTCAATATTGTAATTAAGAGAGCACATTTTAGCAGGCTGATTCTGTATTTATTTTTTTACACTGGGAATTATCAATGTCAGAATTACAATCAATACAACACTTCTGCATGAGGGAAATGCATGCTCCTATAAAAGGCTAAGAAATTTTGAATATGATCATTTAAAATGACATGTTTTAATCCATTTTCCACAACCCACAGTCTATTTTAATCCACAAAGAAATTTTTTATTATAATTTACTTTCTTTTCTGCTTTTCTACATGTTCATTTAAAATAATATACATCAAATAATTTACTTGTATGAGTTTTATATAGATAAACTGTTCATAAAGTTCTCTGGTTAATCATGAAAGAGAACACAGTTCTTGCAGCTGGTATCGGAGAAGAAATTATTCATAAGGCTGACTATTGATTGTTTTGTACAAATCCAGTCGAGTTCCTCTGATACAGCTATCTTCTGTTTATCTTGGCAAGAAGGGTCTCTTCGCACACATGGATCAAGCATTAAAAATAAAATGATTGATTTTGAAGTGTGAAATGTAAGGGCAGCAAGTCCTAAATCCAAAATAGATTAAATGTCCAGGAAAACATTTAAGCTCAGAGGAACACAATGTAAACCCTCTTTAGGCAACTAACTTCCTAACGCATTGACTCAAAGAAAAATCTATTTGTTCCAAGTGAGATAAAAAGTCTGTATTCTAAAAGTATTTAGAAATGGGGAACCAAATTAACATTGTGTCCATTAACATCAGCATCAATCAAAAAATTTATTGGAGTTTGTCACAAGATAAAATTGCTTTGGCTTGCTTAAAAATGATTCCCACTCTTTATTTCTTTCCCTGTAATAGCTTTCTTATTACTCCCATCCTGACTACTTACATGTAGCCATTAATTAAAATGTAAGTTTCAAGAAAAATTGTTTTATCTCCCTTGTATTCTACCTGGTGACACAAGAACTCATTTCCAGATTGCTCTTGCATAGAGTTAATTTTCTTCACAGTGGCTGGTATGGGTCTGTGGTTTGGGTTTGTGCTGGAAACAGTCTGATAGCACAGGGGTGTTTTTGTTATTGCTGAGCACCTCTTGCACGTAGACAAGGCCTTTTCTGCTGCTCTACTGTCCCACCAGCGAGGGGGCTGGGG
>VZTA01012048.1:2313-22993 GCA_013398855.1 Mohoua ochrocephala
GCAGTAGTCCAGGCAAAAGAAATTGTGCACTTGCACACACAAACTTAGGACCTTGCTTTTTGTTGCCTGTCATGTGTAAGGGCATTGCATGTATTGAACAGTGGGTCTGCTCCAGCTGTAGGAACATTTTTTCTTAATGTGTTGCTGCCTTTGCCACACTCACATCAGAGATTCTTGGCAAATATATTTCTATTAAAAATTTGCAGACAGCTAACTCTCCTCTAGATTTTTTCTCTTCCCCAGATATGCTAACTTTTCTGGGCCCTCTGCAAAAGACATCACTAGGGATTTTGATGTAGACGCAGAATATTCTTCCTTCCAATAAAAGAGAGTATGTATCCAGCTGGGCGTCTGGCTTCTTGAGCTTCAGGCTGATTCTTTAACTTAATTTTAGTGTGTAATTAAGCTCATTATGGAGTTCAGAGACTTTCAGGTTCACATTTCAATCCAGCTAAACATAATTAATGAAACAGAAACCATGTTAAAAATAATGTTTGTTTTGTTTTTGGTTTTTTTTTTTCCAGGAGGAGCAGAAATGGAATTATCTTACCCTCTGCTCTCATTCTTGCACAATGGAACAGTTGGAATGGTAGCTCTTTTCTTCCAAAAAAAGAGCTGACCTGTCACTTACTGCACATTAAGGACTGCTTAGGACCTTTGCTCCAGTCATATCTGAATAATGTAATGCTCATTCTTGTTATAAACCTAAAGCCATTTGAAGGCTGTTTTGCTGACCATTGGATACTGCAATGGGCTCTATGGGCCTGATTATGAGATCCTGAACTTGTACCAGTCAGAAATAAACCTTACTCAGCATTTTTGCAATGCGTTCAAGGAATAATGAAAGAGCTTTATTACAAAAACTCACTTTTTTTTGTTAGATTGAAGAAAAGAGACAATAAAATATTTGTAGACAGTGCCATTCAGACAAAGACTGAGTGATTTCTAGCAACTTCCCCTATATGTAAACTTATGAATATTTTCAGCCTAAAATATACTGTACAAAACTTTATACCTTTACACAAAATAACCCGGTACTTGAACTCTGTAAAACTGCTATTTTTTAAAAGAGCTGTCATTTGCAAAGAAGATGGAATCGGCAGTTTACCCGCAGAAGGGCCTACTTTGTGTCTGTCAGTCAGGTGAAATCTGATATATTGCTATGACTTAATATATACATCCACAATGTGGTGTGGCAGCTTTTAAAAACTCAAGACAGAGGCTTTTCTAATATTTTCTTGAATGTATTTGCATCATCTGAATGAGTATCTTGCTTCAAAAGAAGACTCCGTGAACAATATAATTATTAAAATCCTGTTTATGGGCAAAAAGATAGCACACCTACAAATATAGGAAGGATTTATTGTTAGTAAAACTGAAATCTTAGCAGTCTAATTAAAGAATAATTATTAATCAAATTGTTAGCCAAAATTATTTGTAATTCTTGCAAAAAAAAAAAATCCAAGGGAAAAATCAATTAAAATTGTTATGCANNNTGCATAGGCCTGAATTCTTTCATTTCTGTAATATACTTACTTATCTGGACTTAGATATCTGCAGAGCTACCTATTCCTTTTGCATACTTCTTTTCTGCAACAATTATAACATGATTATAACTTGGTTTTGAGATTTTCAGAGAACTGTGCCAATTACAAAAAACGATTCAAAAGGCACCTTAATACCAGTAAAAACCATCTCTGTTCAACTGTGATTTACAACTGATTGCTTTTGGTTGATACCTTCTTACAAGACAAGATGAAATGAGATTTACGTATGACTAGGCAGGATCTCTATTTTTCCAAAATGCAAGGGGTCAAATAGCAGGAAAGAGTAAGAGATAAATAGGAAAGATAGGAAGGGAGGAGGTCCTGTTTTTCTGCACATGTAGAGGTGATCTGTAGTTTCCCTTCCTCTTTAGTTTATCAGTGCATCTTTTGACTTTAAAGAAAGTCATATATGATTTGTGTGCTAAAATCTCAAATTTCATTTTAAAGTGGAATATATGTCCATGCCATTCAAAGTCTGCAGCTACTCTGATATGTTTAACTTGTTCTTTATAAAAAAACTATGGCAATTTTGTTAATTATGAGAAGATTGGCACAGAGACACTTATCAGAAGAGTGTTTTCATTTGCTATCAAAGCTCTAATCTCTTCAGCCTGAGAAAATCTTAATCTCAACTCAGTTTTCAGCTCATATAACCCATATAGATAATTTATCTCAAAAGTTTGTAATTTAGTACTGTAGTTGTATATCAAAAATGGCCTTGTTCCTTTGCTACCAGATATCGGAGTGTAACAGAACAGCCCAGAGCACCATGTCTGCTGGCAGGCCTTGGATTTTGGTGCATTTTTTGTGATGCTCTGGTACTGTGTGTTACAGAGGGACCAGCAACCATTCAAATGGAGGAAAAAAGCTAGTGATTCAATTATTTCTAGTCCACTGGAAATTTAAAAAGCTCTTTCTCTTAAGACAGGTAGACCTGAGTCCAGAGGAAAAGTTTGAAAGAAATGCTGTCAGACATTTCTGTTGAATGAGACATTTTGTTTCAGTTCTGCAGGGATGATGAAATGGCAGGAGAATTCTGTTGGATCCCACACCAGAAATATGCTTTCAGACAACACCTGTATTCCTTGCTAGGCAAAATTTTCACAAAATATGCTACATCCTTCAAAGTTTATCAATATAACATTTTTTTTTTTTTGAGAATCATCTATAGGTTGTGAAGAAAAAAAATTCTTTGTCCATGAGGGCAGTGAGGAAGATTGAAACTCAGTTGTAATGACAGCCTGATTAATGGTCATTGCTCAGTGGGAAAGAAGGAGACATGGGATATCTAATCCTGGGAGGTGCTACTGAGTGAAACAACACGAATGCGATACATGCGATCACCCTTCTACATTTTATCTGGACTTGCAGCCCACTACAGTAAATCTTTTTTAGTAACTTTTATGCTCTTTGTAAAAGGCCTCTATGCTTCTTATTTTAGTATAAACTCTAGCTTTAGTATTTTAGTATTTTAGACTTTTCAATGGTGTCAAGGGGAATAATTTAGAAAATGTCTTTTTTTGCTATGGCTTTATTTACACTCTAAATTTGGACTAGGATGTACAAGAATAAAACACTCACTATAATCTTCTGTATAATGAAATTTTGTAATAGATCAATTAATCCCATTAAAGTAATAAACAGCAAGAATGTAGTTCTTTTATAATGATTTTATAACACTGATTGAATACATTGGATTAGATGTGATAACTCCTGAGGATAGTTTTCTTAACTGCTGATTAAGAGTCATGTGGAAAAGCATTCATATAGCTAATGATACACTAATCTATTCAGGAGGACAGAATGTTTATAGCTAATTTATCAGTGACCTGTAACACAGTGTGAAAATAATTTATTAGTGATGTGCAATGCTCAATGCACAGGAAACAAGCACAACTATTTTTAGATTCTTATTAATTTGCTGTGATTATAAACGTGTGCCTCTTCAGTAGCTACTGAAGACATGTTTTATAGTGTGATTGTGCATTGTTTTTACACTCTCTCCTCTCTGTTTTTAATTATAGTACCATCATGTGAGTGTATCTGGAATTAGAGCGCTGTAGCTGTAGGCCTGCAATAGCTTAATTGTTCAAGATCCTACATAAACTAATTGTTGCTTGTGATGAGCTTTCTTTAGAAAAGATTGCATTCCCAGATTGAAGGAAGCAGGAAGTAAATGAGAGGATGCTAAAAATAATTATACTAAAAAATCAGAAGCTTTCTAAATTAAGTTCCAGAAAGCTATTTAAAATCACTCATATGCTTTTCCATTTAACACTGCCCTTCTCACGAGTTCCATCTGACTGTATCAATGATAGGATATATCTTATGATGCCTTAAGATTTTCAGTATTCTGGACAGACATTTCAGACTTCCGAGTTTGGTCCTGAAATTGAACATACATTTAATTGTTTGGAATTATCTAACAAATTAAATTTAGTTCTTAAAATTACTGAAATCAGGAAAGTATCAGGAAAGCAATGAGTTACCACAGAAATTTAAACTTTAGCAGAAATATCTAAAAGCCTCTTCAAAATACTTAATTGCTAAAGAGCAATAAAAATAGATATTTGCTAAATGGCTTGATATCTACATTTTGCTTGTCTTAATAGAACCCATAATATTTACAAAACATTTTTTAAGGCAGGCATAATATTACACTTAATGGGCATTTTGACACCTCAGGCAATACCTGGCATTACAAAATATTTATAAAGCATATTATAAATGTTTTGCCATGAAAAAGAGATTAGAATTGCACTGAATAAGCAGCAATAACAATTCATACCGTTTGGAGGTAATACGAGATATGATTCATCACATACTGAACATGTAAATGTGGTTTTCTCTTGATAATTGTGACTGAGAAATGTGTCCAGTGCATTTTTGTGAACAACATTGCTGAGTGTCAGTTTTTTGAAGGTCTCTTAACTTTGATTATTTGATGTGGGCCTGTTATCTTCATCGTCTGAAAAGTTAATGGATTATAATGACCAATTTTTGTAGCCTTGTGATGAACACACCTGGCTATATGTGGTATGACACATACCTGGATGTATGTGCCAAAGCATGTAACAGAAGACACACTTTTATTTCTAGTCTTACATAGAGTAGCCTTAAGTCCTTTCTTTCTTCTTCATTGAAAGCTGTATATGAGTTAGAGGGAATGCAACACATACAGTAACTAAATTCCACCTCAGAACTACTCCATTGTTTGGAGAATACAACTGTTAGATACTGTTGTATAACACTTTTGAATGTTGAAGTGTTTTGGAAGACCAAGACAGTGGCTGTTTCGGGTTAGAGGAAGTTTGCTGACTATATATCTGATATTGGTTTTCCACTTCAGTGCTCAGGTTCTTCTGCGTAAAAGTCCAAGCAGAGTAGGAGATGAACCCTAAGCCAGGAAATTGTAGCTGTGGAGTAAATTGACAAGCCAGAACAGAATAATGGGAAGAAAAACCACAAGAGGGTTAGTTTGAAGATATTGCATTAATTTCTTACTTTTTGTATGAAAAGTAAGAAAATAATATCTTTTTTACTATTTGGAAAAGGGAAAGAACTGATTTTCATTTAATTTGTTATTATATCAAATAGAAAAGAAAGAAAAAGGAGGGGAGACATGCACAGACAAAGGAGAAGGCACTCCTTACTGCAAAAATCTAACATTCATCTCACATAAAGGCCTTGCTGAAACTCCTCATGAAACCATTTGTGTGAGCACACTTGACTAAACTAAAATTCGGCATCGAGGACCTCTCTGTTTTTCTCACCATGATCTATTAATCTTTCTCTTCTGAAGTGCTTTACTGCTTTAGCTAAGGGAATGAATTTGCCACCGACACTTCCTCAAATGGCTGCCAATTCCTTCTTCACACAGAAGACCACTTCAATAACAGCTGTTTTTCAGGTGAATGCTGTGTCCAGCTTGCTCAAGTGTCACCCACTGCCTCTTTCTCTACATTATATTCTGCTTCTCACAATTCTGAGTTCATTCCCCAGGCTTTCATTCTCTCAGCTATATTTATCATCGAGTTTTCTCTCCTATCGCTACTTCCTGCAAGGTCAGGATGACCCATGCAACTGAAGATCAGGATTTCTATTTTTTTTTTTCCATTTTCCTTTATTTTTCTCTCTAGCATATTTGACTGAAAATAAGTTTCTATTCATATAATTCACATCACTGGGAAGGATGGATTGCAGCCTGTGGGAAGGACCCACATTGCAGCAGGGGAAAAGTGAGAGAAAGGATCACCAGGAGGAGCTCTTATGGACTGACCACAACCACCATTAGCAACCTGGAGTCGAGAATGATGGAATGAAGTTGAGCCTGGGAAAAAAGACGGGGACAGGAAGGTATTTAGGTTTTGTCTTTTTCTCACTATCCAAATCTGTTTTAATGAGCAATAAAATAAATTAATTTTCCTGAGGTCAAGTCTGTTTTGCCTGTGATGCTGACCATCAAATCTTCATCTTGACCCATGAGTTTTTTTTATGTTTTTTTCTTCCTCCATTTTTTTGAAGGTGGAGAATAAGAAAGTGGCTGTGGGAGTGTCTGGCTTCCAGTCAAGATTAATCCACCACAGGTGCATAAGCTCTCTAATCTTCCAGAGGTGGTTGTTGCCTTTCAGCTTGGTTGAAAATGAAGCACGAGTGCTGTTGCAATGGAAGCATGGCTTTATTCAATTGCTCAGCACTTTATAGGTGGAAAAATTGTTGATTGAGTTCTGAGTCCAAGTCTGACATTGAGTCTTCCCTGCCTTAGTCATGTCACTTGCCTTCAACAAAATTGTTAGCTTTCAGGGCTTACATTGTGCTTCATGAAGCTTCATTACACGCTACTTCCACATGCTATGTAAGAATGAAAATCCATCACAAAATTCCCCTGGCATTTGTTAGATTTGTAATATCCAACATACCTCCACTGCTGTAACCATGGAAGGACCCTGAGTTGCTCACAGTTGCCAGATAGACATTTTCCCCTCACAAACACAGCTGAATAAAACACTACTCTTAAATTCTATGGATTTTTTTTTTTTCTGCATAAGAAAAATGTAAAAATTGTCCTAGAGATGAATGACCTACAGAAATTTTCCTATGCTTCCCTTCCTATTGATTTGGATTTCTGACCAAATCCAGCAGAGGCAGTGGAAGAGCTGTCAGCTGAAGAAACCTAAGATCAGGACCTTATTGGGGGATTTGGATATCACAAGCGTATGAACGCTTGAGTGGGCATTGTTAATTATACATTAAAGTGACTTGAAATTAGTTTCAGTGTAGAGTCATTTGCCAGCTAAAACCTCATGATCTTGGAAAATGTGAGCACTCATCCTTTTTAGATGATGGGAAAGGCCAGAAAAGTCTAGGTGCCAAACATGCAGGTTGCATATGACAGGCCCTTATGTTAAATCTTATTTTAAAACCTGCAACGTTTGTCACACTGCTTGAAAAGAATATTTTTTTGTTGCTCTCCTCTGAGGAATAGTTCTCCACATTATACAGCTGCAAGGTCTTATGATTAACTTTAAGCACTATAAACTTGCAGCAGGACTAGCATTCATATGGCTAAATTTAGCTATCATGCTGCTGTTGGTTGCTGATAAGCGAAAATTACATCCTTTTGATTTGTCTGCCATTTAAAAATATTTTAGAGGATTATTAAGTTCATAATCAGAATTATCACTGTCTCTCCACACTGAATTTAGGTCTGTGGCTGACATGAGATTTCGTACTTGTCTATCTTTGTTTTTACAGACAATATGCTTCATAAATTTGACTCTTAATGAATTAAGTTTAAAAAGAGGGACAAAATGCATTCTATTTTTTAAAATTGTAAAAGGTTCTTCAGCGTATTCTGTCAGAATAATGAAAAAATATGACTGAGTATTATTAAATGTCCAGCAATCCCTACCGTATGGAGAATAGTAGCAATAGTTCCCAAAATATTTTCTGGATGGCTACTTATCTTATCTGTATAAATTATACACAGATAAATATATGCAAAGAGTTTTCTTGGGCAGAGAATTTCTGGAGTGGGAAACCTGTTTCTCACATCTAAACAATTTGCCAGTGACGGACTCATCTTCTGTTCTTACTCTCGCATTCCTAGCCCTTTCATAAATTAGACATTTTCATAAATTTAACTCTCTAAGAAATCTCTAATAAATGATACTCCTTTTCGTTACCTACTAAGCTAAAAGGAGTCAGCAGCAGATGTCCTAGAGGTCAGCTATCTGGATTTTCTTTTGTGACCCATTTGTTTGCCACCTTTCGCAGACGGTGATCGCGGGCCGTGCTACAGGGACAAGGGATGAACCTGTGAACTCCTTAAGATTACTGGGCAGATGTTATAGCCCACTATAGAATCTCTGGGATACTGCAGTGTTGTCCACGACTTCTTTTCATTTCAGTGAACAGCCCCATTTTGTGGAACTTTTGAAGAATTTAGGAAGAAGGTGACTTAAATTCTTGTCTTCCTGCCACATAGTATGCCTAAGGTGGGATGGCAAAATAAAGAGGCAGTACACTCTTGCCTAAATTTCCACCTCTTCAGCCCTGAATTAAGTAAAGGCATGCTAATATTCTAACACAGCAAAAGACTGTGTAATTTTTTTAAAAACATAAAGGCCCGTTTACATGAGAGACTTCCAGGCTATGCTTTCACAGCAGACAGGATTTACTCACAGCAGCTGTATGCTGCCTTTCAACCTGGTGTAATAGAATCTGTGTTATCTCTCTTTTGAGGTGGAAGAATGGAATATGTCCATTTTTAAGTTATTACCAAAAGCATCTGTGATTCTACTTAGCTTTGATTTGCAAAACTGTAAAATGACTTTTCATTTTTAGAGCTTCTCAAGGCCGTCTATGCCATAGTTGACAGATCTCATCAGTTCAGATCCAATTCTTAAAATTGTTAATCAAGCAGATCAAGACTATTTTGTTACAAAGGCCAGTCTGCCTACTCACCAAAATATGGTGTTCTAAAATAAGGGGGTGTCTCTATTACCAGTCCATTTTTTTTTCCTTTCACACATGTCTCATGTCAAAGCTTCCTGCTCCACAGTTCTGAACAGGTCTAAATTAAGAGGATGATTTATTTAACATGTTTATACTACTATTAGTCCTTGGTTATAAGTAGACAATAGATTAAGTTACCACCAATAAAAGTTCTAGGCTGAAACAGAACAAGTATATTACTTCAGATGAAGACATAAATTCAGATTTAGCATTTGTTATCTCTGGAAAATAAAGCAGATTGCTATTTGTCATAGCTAATATCTCAAGATATTCCAGATCATAAAAGAGTCTAGCACAAGAGTCACCCACAATACTCTGCTACCAAGTCCTGCCTTGAATGTGGGGACAGATTTCACTGGAAAACCATTCTCTCTTTTATATTGTAGAAACATGTTAAGGTAAGAAAATAATCTTTTGGGCCTCATCTTCACTAAATAGAGTCATGTTGATGCTGCCCTGGCATGAGTGTGTCTGACGTCTGCCTATGAATCTGAACAAAGAACTCCCTTTACACGAAAAACAATTGAAGGCTCAGAGGAAGGAATGTAGCTGAGTTTAGATATCAGATCCATTTTCTTGAAAATTAGTCTCCTGGGTTCTTTTGTGGTTTGGCTTAGCATGGTTTTTAAGGATTTTTTTTAGTGCCACAATTTGCTATTCAAATCATTGTCCTAACATTGAGGCTATAACTACCCAGCTTAAAAAAAATTATGATTATATCCTGTGGGACTTTGAATGGTAGGTGGGACAAAAATTAAGGTAAGGAACTGTCATGTATGTTTTAAAGCTGAAACAGAAATTTACAGAAATAAAGGAGTTTTCTTCCTAATCTGTGGGTTTATGCCATCAATTCTTTAGCACAGACTTTAAAAGTAGCAGACCCATATGTTTCTAATCCTAATCTGAGGATCTGAGCTTTGATTTGTAATAAATGCAGATATCTTGAAATGTTTTCTCATCCAAGAGCAGTCTTCTTAGAAGGCCAGTTGTAGATATGATAATGACCAGTATATATTACCTGGACACTGGAAAGGGTTTAAAATGCCAGAATGACCTCTTCTCATTGTCTTTGCTTGGTTTGTGTTATAGTAGAATTTGGAAGTGTATGTGGAGAATATACACAAGGAGAAATATATATTTTTAATATATACTGAATACCCACTGTTTGCTGCTGCTGCTGCTGCTTTTAATCTCCAAGCTGCCTTTTTCTATCCTTAACTCAGCTGACTAGAGAAAGGTAAGTTCTGAACATTTTATAGCCATATCTTTTTTTGAAGACATAAGAAGGCTCCACATGTTATTTGGCTACAATTTCTGTCAAGGTATCTATGTCTTTTTAGTAATTATGATCATCTATCTTATTTTTGTCACACTGGAAATTAGGAATAATATATCTCAGTCTGTAGGCAACTTCTTTCTTATTTTTGTAAAGGCTTGATAAGTAAGAGTCCTTTTCTCTCTCATATGGTGTAATGCAACAGACCATAACTAGGTGAGGCGAAAGATGTTTGCCTTGTTCTAAAAAGGCACTCATAGCCACAGCCAAGAGGCAGTGGTCATCAGTGTAAGGAACACGTTCAAAATGCGAATCAATTTTGGATCAAAATCTAGCTAGCTCTGAAGTATGCTAGCTCTGATTTGACCTCACATACATCAAAAACTTAAAGCCATCTGGATTTGAAGCAAGTCCTTCAATCTTTCTGCACTTACTCACTAAAAGGCTTAAGGAGCACCAAGCCAACAGTGCTAGGGTGGCGGTTATAGCATGAGGCCCAGTTGCCACTCTTGATGCCTTGGTGATTATGACCTTTTCAGAAAGTTTTCAAAAATGGATTTTTGATTGGTCCTTATGGTTTTCTGTGCTTTTGGAAGAGGGAACAGGATGACGTGAGAAAAAAAAGAAAAAAAAAAGGCTTTTGACAGTGCCAGTTAATTCTGTTAAAAGTAATTTACATGTGAGTTTTGTATGGAAAGGTTAGGGGTTTTTTCCCTCAAGAATTCCATTACAGGCATGCAGCAGAGACTAGAAGGGCATTTAATGCATATTCAGTACTAGCAAATTTGATATCTCCAGGTATATTCCTGAATAAAGGAAATGTCCTGCATCTGTAGTAGAATTTTTATCAACCACCAAAATGAACGGGCTGCTCATGAGCTGCTCATGTGCTGAACGATGACCATCTGGAGGAGCGTGAGCTGGCCCAGGCCAAACTCCTCACTGGCAGTCAGTTCCACTCAGCCAGTGAGGAGCATGTGCAGGTGCTGGTGTTTTAACAAACCGTGTAGATGCATCTATACAGTGTCTGCTCTTGCATCCAATTCTCCCTCCCTCGTGCTGTCCAAAATCTTTAGCTCACTCACCTACTTGTGGCAGCTGTAGGAGTTCTACCTCCCTGGGGCTGTGTAGCAGCTACTTCCTCTGCTTGCCCTCTGCTCTCCCATTCTACCCCACTGAACCACAACAGAGGCCACTCAACAGAATTAGTTTGTAATTTATGTATTTTTGCTGTCAGTGGAGTCTCAACTCGAACATCTTCATTGTCCATGCAAAATATAAGATACACAGCTATTTTTCTAATGAGATAGGGTCAAAAGGCAACTCAGAGCAATGAACTGAACTGTCAGTGAGGTTTCTCAGATATCATTTGTTGCTCCTCTGCTCTATACCTGGATTCAGGCATACTTATATTTGCAAGAGTTTTTCTTCTTTCTTTCTTTCTTTCTTTTTAAAAAAAATTTTATTCTAAAACATACAATAGATCAGTCAGACAACACTATATCCACAGGCCCAGGCAATACAGAGTTACGATGGGCTAAAGCCCTACAACCGAGCTGCAAACTGACCTCTGGTACTCTTTGGATCAGTGCTTTGTTTTTATGTATCCTCTTCAGGCTTAAATTTCTTATTAGGATTGAAAAACTGAATCTGACTGGTGTATGGCCAACCTTTGTAAATGAGGCCTTTTATTCTGACTGAAATTAATCTTTTACCACTGTTGAAAGTTTGAAGTTCTATTTCTCTTCAGTGAAACACCTCAGATTGAATGTTTTCCTGCTGGTCATGTAGAGTTCCGTCTCTGCTTCCTCCCTCCATCTGGGACTTTACCTTGCTTGTTTTTCATTCCCTTTGATTCCTCTGCTTATCTTCTTAATTAGTTGTGATTCAGGTGAATGCAAGCTGAAGATGCTTCCCCTCTGGGAGTGCTACTCTGCCACTGGATCAGGTGCAGATGGCAGAGCTCTTGTTAACTTAATTGATTATTAAAAAGCTGACATATGGAAGGAATTGCTTTCTTTCACTTTTCAGCTTGGGGAAATTGTCATGCTAGGTGAATAAACAACTTAGGAAGTTCCTGAAAATAAGAGTTATCAATATGTTAGAGGGATGCTTTTGATCTTCTCATGAATTCTTACCTTTCTAAAAACTGGAAGTTGGTGCTCGTAACTACCATGAGGAGTTGCATTTCGGATAAGTGACGTATGAAAGGAGTTTGTCTGCAGAATTAAAGAACTTCCCGCCGTCTTCAGCCTAGTTTGATCCTATGAAGAAAAAAATAAAAATTAAAGATGTAGAAGTAGTCCAGGAAACACAAGGAATTTGGAGACGAGATGTTGTAGACAGAACAGGTTTATTTTGTCACGTTATATTGTCTGAAGTTCGTACTTCCTTATTGCTACTGGAAAGTTCTGATTTTCCTCATTGTTTTTATAACCAAACTGACTAAAGGAAAGGACAACTATACTTCTTATTTGAGTAGTGAGGGCATAAATCTTGAATTTCAAAGACATGGAAAAAACTCGGCATAAAAGCGGCCTATGAAGACACAGCAGAAGTTCGAATTTGACAGACCTACTAAAACTGTCGGTGTCTCTAAACTTCAAAGCTGTCATAAAGAGGTTCATTGGAACCTGAATGCGTTGAGACTGTATTCATCCAGCTTTCCTTTCTGGATATGTACATCTTCTCACGTTGCACATATATAAGGTATTATCTTCTTTAGGACACTTCATGGGCTATCCTCATGCATACACCAGGACAAGTTGCAGGTAGTATCTTTCTCCGACGTCAGCTTGGATCACTTGCATGTTGAATTTTCTATTATTTTCACACTTTTTGTCACGATGCCTCTTATACTTAGGAAGAACTTTCTGTAATACTCAAAACCCCACCACCTTCTTTAAATTATTAATGAAAATTTTCCTGTGAGAAACCTAATAGCCACTAACCTCTCAGAGAACGGATGTTAGGGCTATTATGCTCAGATTGGTCTTGTTTTTATCACAAATTTGATATTGGAAATACAGACTGTAAACTCTTTGGAATAGAATATAATGTCTTTCATCTGTGGGTTTTACAACAGTTGGTATAGGAGGATCCTGGTCATATGGTATTGCAAGAACTTACAGCTTTCATCTTCTCATGTCTACGAATGAATAACAAAATCTGCTCCCAGTGTCTTTCTTTTTCATAGTACCTAATAATTAAACAATGTCACAATGTTTCATTTACTATTGTATACAATGGCAACTGGTACCACTTCAAGGCTTAAAAAGTTGTTCAACATAGAATACAGACACTACTGATAGAAGAAGTCTTCCTACATGACATAAATAGGAATGTAAACGTAAGTTGAAGGACGAATATCTGATGCTTGCAGAAGTAGAGTAGATATATTTGAAAATGTTAAAATCTAATCAAATGGAGAGTTAAAGAACTTATAGTAGGTCAGTGTTTCATTAAGGGCATCATGTCTAACTAAAGTCTTCTGATACAAACAACTTCAGAATAGTTGTACACTTGGCCCAGTCATTTTTGCAAATTTGTTTGTAAGAGAGGCTGCTTATAATTTTTTATAATTTGTTTATGAAGTGCTGTTATGTCAGCTGTCTGAGCCGGCATATAGATCACAGAATCACAGAATCACAGAATAGGCTGAGTTAGAAAGGACCCAGAAGGATCATCGAGTCCAACTCTCTGCCCTGCACAGCACCATTCCCAAGAGTCACACCATGTGCCTGAGAGCATTGTCCAAATGCTTCTGGAACTCTGTCAGGCTGGTGCTGTGACCACCTCCCTGGGGAGCCTGTTCCAGTGCCCAACCACTCTCTGGATGAAGAATGCTTTTCTAATATCCAACATAAACCTCTCCTCACACAGCTTCAGTCCATTCCTCCCTGTCATTGGTCACCATAGAGAAGAAATCAGTTTCTGTTCCTCCTCTTTCCCTCATGAGGAAGTTGTAGACTGCAACAGTCTACAACTCAGTCTTCTCTTCTCCTGGCTGAACAGGCCAAGTGACCTCAGCCACTCCTCAAGGCCCTTCACCATCTTCATTGTTCTCCTTTGGTCGGTCTCTAATAGCTTAATAACTTCCTTATATTACAGTGACCAAAACTGCCCCCAGGACTCGAGGTGAGGCTGCCCCAGTGCAGACAAGAGCGGGACAATCCCCTCCCTTGCCCGGCTGGCGATGCTGTGCCTGATGCACTCCCAGACACTCTTGGCCCTCCTGGCTGCCAGGGCACTGCTGACTTGTATTCAGCTCTCTGTTGACCAGGACCCCCAGGTCCCCTTCCATGGTGCTGCTTTCCAGCATCTCATTCCCCAGTCTGTACCTACATCCAGGGTTGCCCCATCCCAGGTGAGGAATCCAACACTTTCCTTTGTTGGGCTTCATATGGTTGGTGATTGCCCGGCCCTCTAATTTGTTGAGGTCTCTCTGCAGGGCCTCCCTGCCTTCAAGAGAGTCAACAGCTCCTCCTGGTTTTACGCTGTCTGCAAACTTGCTCAGTATCCCTTCCAGTCCTGTGTCCAAGTCATTTATGAGGATGTTGAAGAGCACAGGGCTTGGGGTGGAGCCCTGCCGAACCCCACTAGTGACACGTCACCATCTGATGTCACCCCATTCACTATAAAGCTCTGTTTATCCAGCTGTGGGCTGGACATTTTTGTCCTGAAGGATACTGCGAGAGACTGTGCAGCAATATGCATGATTAAATGTAACGAGGATGACCAGGGAACAAAGAGCACCTGTTTTAATTATACTCTGCAACTAGGAGTACTCAAACTCTGAGTTCTTTGCATGGCTTTAAAATTTCTGTCCATTTTTCACTTTGCTGCTAAAAGCAGCATACCCATGTATGATTGTGTAGTGATTTTAAACTGAGTTGATATTGAGTGAATGAGTTGGGAAGGGAAACTAATAGTGCCATGTTTTCCTTATTCTGGCTGAAGTCTCCTGAGCAATGTCATGGAAGGGAGAAGAACCCAGTATCTTCATATAAAATTCTGACAGTGGAGAATTTGCACTTCTTACATTTGGGGGAGGAAGGATTTCTTTGCTTTAACAAAAGTTATTTCGAAAGTAATTACTTTTTAGAAAGTTATTTACCATCCCTATGGGACTGCCTTTAGACTTATGGTGAGGAGAGAGGGTGATTTCTGGCGTGAAGGAACAAATAAGAAAGAACGCGCTGGTATGTACCGTCTTCCTGAGTTGGAACTTTTACAGAGCTTCTCTCTTCTGTTACTGTCCCTCTTCTTTCTCTGTACTGGTTTCTACCGTGTTGTATGCAATGGCCTGCTAAACACTCAAAAGGGTGTAGAGCCAGTTACCAGTCTAATAAAATGCTTCCCCACCGTTTGCTTAATTACAGTATGACAATCAAGCCATATGGTCTAAATGGGACTTTCTACAATTTGAGCCAAAGCCAAATCTTAAATGTAGAGGTGTCAGTGCAGAGGATTAATTCAGGCATTATCTAATTTAAGAGAAAGACAGTTAGCTTCTTTTTATATTTGTGAATCTGCAGCTGTAGAGAAAAATATGGAAACATCAATTTGGCATAACCATGACTTGTTGGTAATAAAACCAGAGAGGTAATGAATGCTTTAACCAATAGCAAAATGCTGTATATTGAATTGTTAGCAAGCATGTTGGCTTTAGCAACTTATCTGCAGTTCCAGTATGTTGAACACAAATCTCTATCTCTGTGTGACTGACTTAACATTCCTTACTCGGTGACATTGATACGTTGGATTCATCATGCAAAACAACATCAAAATGTAATGTTTTTCTTGTCCAGGGAAAAATGGATGAAATTTTTATCAATTAATTGAGGGCAATGAAATTCTGGAGAGATCCCTCTATTCTTAATATTTCAGTGAGACCCAATGACATTGGGTACAGTGCTCTGGTTTTGAGTGAACAAAGAAACTTTAAATTAATACCTATAATTTATTATTTTATTTCTCAACACTAATACCAGAGGAAATCATACATCTGCATTTTATTTAGAAAGCTGAAGAACAGTCATTGAATGTCCTTTAAAACAAATTCTGATCAACACAGTTGTTTTCAGAAAAAAATTGTGCATAGAAATGCTCTAAATTAATGCTATGATTACAACTGCTTTATACAAAGGCAAACCCCCCCAAACCTCAGTCTTGCCTGTGTTTTGGTCTTGCAGCTGGTCTCTCTGTGGTGACTTCATGCCTGTGTTCACATCTCTGCCAGCAGAAAAGTTTGTGTTGGAAAAGGTCTCCCAGTAAATCTCTTTCCTTGATGGTTATTAGATCTCTAAATGCAAAGTCCATTAAGTTAGTGTAATTTTTATAGGATATATTAATATATCAAATCATGCTCATATCCAGGAAAACTCTTCTGCTCTATGCAAGACTTTTTAATTTATTATATCTTGAAGATAAAAGTTCCTGTTGTAGTAAGGGGAAGGGATGGCAGTATTGATTGTATCAAAAACGAAACTATTAAAATGTAAGACTGCTCATAAAGACAGTCTGAGTGGGGAGAAGGTTTCCTGATTGCTGTCTCCTGATAATTTACATACCAAATATGTTCAGATTCAATATAAAAAGATTTTCCAGTTGTTAAGCAATATCTAAACCAAACAGCAATTTTTCTGCAAGCGTTTTCCTCTGTAATAAAGGTACTGGAGATGATAAAACATACCAACTTCATAGTGTCTTCTGACATTTAATTAGTAAATATTTTCAAAATAGAATATATTCATAGAATCATAGAAGGATTAGGGTTGGAAATGGACTCCTAAAGTTCACCTGGTTCAAACGCCCCTGCCATGGGCAGGGATGTCATTCAAGTAATGTGGAGTGCTGTGTCCAGCTTTGGGCCCTTCACTTCAAGAAAGACATTGAGATGCTGGAGAGTATCCAGAGAAGGGCAACAAAGGTCTTGAAGGTTCTGGAGCACAAGTCCTATGAGGAGCAGCTGAGGGAGCTGGGGTTGTTTAGCTTCTTTGGACGAAAGGAGGCTCAGCAGAGGCCTTACCACTCTCTGCAACTACCTGAAAGGAGGGTGTAGCCAGGTGGGGGTTGGCCTCTTCTTCCAGGTGACAAATAACAGGACAAGAGGAAATAGTCTCAAGGTGCTCCAGGAGAGCCTGAGGTTGGAAATCAGGAAGAATTTCTTTACAGAACAGTTTGTCCAGCATTGTAATGGATTGCGCAGGGTGGTGGTGGTGGAATCACTATCCTTGGAAGAGTTCAAGAAATGACTGGATGCGGCACTTAGTGTTCTGGTCTAGTGGATAGGGAGATGTTTGTTCCAAAGTTGGACTCGATAATCTTGGATGTGTTTTCCAACTTAAGTGATTCTATGGTCATTACATGAGGTTGCTCAGGGTCCCATCCAACAGGGCCTTGAACACTTCCAGGGATGGGGCACTTGCAACTTTTCTGGGCACCCTGTTCCAGTGTTTCACCACCTTGTGAGTAAAGAATGTCTTTCCAACATCTAATCTAAACCTGCCTTCCTTCGGTTTAAAACCACTGCCCTTTGTCCTGACACTGTCTGCCTGTATAAAAAGTCCCTTTCCCTCCTTTTGATAAGCCCCCTTAAGGTACTGGAAGGCCACAACGAGGTCTTCTCAAAGCCTTCTCTATTCCAAACTGAACAACCCCAGACTGTCTGCTCTCTCAGACTGTCTTCATAAGTGAGATGCCCCAGCTTTCCAGTCATGTTCATGAAAATTTCCCATATTTGCTGATTGGAAAGTTTCCCAGCTCTCCTGGGCCAATGGACAGGAGCTGTTGGCAGAGGTTCCAATAGAGGCTGCCCAGAGAAATTGAGGCCCACTACTACACTCAGGACCCTAATCCATGCAATGAGTTATTAGTTTTATTCTAAAAAATATTGCTCTGAAAGAATGTAATGTACACATGCCATAATATCAGAGGATTCAGACTATAAGCACACTTACACGCTAGGTGCTGTAGGTGCATCTTATGGAGCACAGGAGATATGCAGGGTAGCCTCAGGGTATGAGACCAGTCCATAGCCCTCAAGAATTTAGCAGTATAAATGCAAACTGTTGATTTGCAAACAAAGCTAAAACCATTTTGTTCTCTAATGATACAGCACAATCTGAAATGTGGCATAATTAGATATTTGAAGAATCTTAATCTCTATTTAAAGTGAATGGACTCTTTATCATTGAGTTAAGTGTGATTAGTGTAAGACTTATGCTCAGCTAGACCTAACCCTTGTTTTGTTAGCAAAGCAAACTCAGTCTCCTTGACATATTTTAAAACAATTAAGTTTTTATTGGCACTGAAATTTGAAAATAAATTCAATATATGTAATAGATGAATTTTTATGCCGTATGGTTTAATATTTATGTAGCTTGAAGATGATTTTATTTTTGACATATAGGCCTTTTCAATGTGGTTACAGATTGAATTGTGTTTGTTTTGCTATCATTTACAAGAAGTCCTGGTTATCTATTCTTTATGGAGAAAAATAATTACATCTGTTTGGAAGACAAGAGGAAATGAAGTATCTTACCCAGAATCATGCAGCAAATCAGTTATGAGCAGGGAATTGACCAAGCTCATAACTGAAAAGAATGCTCACACTACATATTTAATAACTGATCTCTTTTTCAACTAATGGATTAGATCCGGTACTTATGGATGCTTGGAATAAATCCGTATAAATGATTCCTGACAGTAAGAGGATATGAGTGTGGCCAAAGGCAAACAAACCCTCAAAACTTGAAACCTTGCAAGGGAAGCAAAGAAGGGTGGGAAAAGCTTCCTCAGACTGGGAAAACTTGTTGCACATAGAACGTACGTAGTGAGGAAAGTGGCAAAAATATTTAGTGGTGGAGATGATTCGCTATGGAGTGTATTCATGGTTTTCATAGAAGGCAGATGCACATTAAGCAAAATAGACATGCATGGTAGTGATTTAAAAAAAGAAAAAAAATGCTGATAAACGTTCCGTATGTTCTGTGGAAGAGGGCTGCTGTCATTGTTCTTGGATCCCGCCTCTCTTTCCAGGCTCACTTAAATGACTGTCTTGTGTGAGATGTATGCTTCCATTTATGTGGAAGTTAGTGAATAATTCAATTTATTTGACACATCTAGCCTCTTAACCACTTTAGCTTTCCAGCAGCATAACACGATACCTATGAATTTACTTTTTAAAACTTAAATGGCTTTTTCTACGCTTGAATATATGGAAATAATGTTTTAACTTCAAAAAAGAATGCTGTTTTGCTGTTTTCTTCAAGTGTTAAGTAGGTAATGTTAGAAATTCAAATACATATTATGTTGTTTCTTTTTGTAATTGGAATTAAAGTAAGAGTGAGTTTTATTGCTGATGATTGGCAAGATTTTAGGAAAAAATAAAATACATACAATTTAGAAATATTAAAATCATACAGCATTTTATATGATGAATATGTAATGAGTAAAATCACTGAAAACAACTGTTGATCTGTCTATCTATCTATCTATCTATCTATCTATCTATCTATCTATCTACATAATTGTTTCTTTCCCTTTACTGTTAAATCTCTAATAACTTTTGAATCTGTCTTTTTATTCCTGGGGTCACGTGCTACATTCTTATTCATATAAGCTAAAAAGTCTGAAAGAGAGTCCATTTCCCTCTCAGTTTAAAGCATCCTGTGTATCTTTACTTCTGTATTCATCACAGGGATACTGACATCCAATTCTTTAAGCAGCTTTTTTAAGAAGATAATTTATGCATATATCCTCAAATTAAAAGCATTTTCTGAAATCATTAGTTTCTGGGCTACCTTTACCAAGAGAATGGGATTTTGCTGAAAATCTGAGACCAGAAGGCAACACAAAAAAGAGATGGAGGAATGTGAGAATGAAGGACAGAAGGAAGTGCCAAGGGAAAACAGCTGTTAGATGAAGCTTCAAGGGAAACATGAAAAGACTGACAGATGTGCTACACTTGTCAGAATTCAGAAAGCCCTCCATGGACTGAAATACCGCACTCACCTACTTAGTAAGGTCAGACTGCAACTCTGCATGCTTTCTTATCTTTTTGATAAAACTCTGGATACCTGGCTCTACACTTCTGCCACATCCGTCCTCTTCTTTTTCATAATGTTTGAACATGTCACAGTCTCAGACCATAGCTACACCTGAAAACAAAAGTAAGGGCTGACAGGCACTCAGCTCATGTTCCAAAATACAAGTACTCTTTTGTTTTGTTTGTTTGTTTTCTTTTTTTCTGGTGTGGTAGGGTTTAAATGACAACTTCTGTTACTAGTCTCCATTTTTTTGGTTATATTTTAGTAAAATTGTCTCTCTTAGTCCTTAATAGAATTGACTTTTACATTATTGACCTGCTTTCAGCTAGGGTAGAGTTAATTTCTTCTCAGTAGCTGTTACAGTGTTGTGTTCTGTATTTGTATTGAGGATGGTGTTGATAACACGCTGATGTTTTGGTTCTTTGCTAAGTCATGTTTATACTACGTCAAGACTTGCAAGTGTTCCAGTTTGTATAAATACTGAATGCTTATATACTTCTGTGAAATATGAGATGTTTTTATTTTGGAGATGATTTCTAAATGACAGGATTAAAATATTGTCCTAAGGTTCTCATCAATGTAATCCATTAGTTGAAAGAGAGATCTGTTTTATATATATAGTGAGAACATTCTTTTCAGTTATGAGCTTGGTCAATTCCCTGCTCATAATTGATTTGCTACATGATTCTGGGTAAGATACTTCCTGTCCTCTCCTCTTCAAAACAGATGTAATTCTATCAACATTTTTTTTTTTTTTTTTCAAAACACTTTAACTTTTTTTAAAACAG
>VZTA01012048.1:23062-47055 GCA_013398855.1 Mohoua ochrocephala
TTAAGACAGCCTTTAATTCCTGCTAAGTATATTAATATTCAAAAACTGAGCAATAGATATAAATTTTTACCAGTTGAAATACTGGAATAGCTAATTCACTGACCAAAGGAGTTTATAGAACAAGAAATTTAATATAAGAAAGGAAGTTTCAGTGTATCAGATTCTCACAAAATAAAAAAAAATAAATGGTGGTGAGGATGAGAGGAGTAGTTAACTCCTTCTCCGGAGAAATTTGAGGAAAGTTCTTCCTCTTCCTTTGGAAGACATGGAGCAGCTAAATATTTCCTCTAATTTTGGGCAGATGGTAAAACCATTCATATTGCAGCTATTTACAGTAAAAACTCTGAATCTCCAATGTCTACTTGCTGAGTGATGATGGCATTTATTCCATCTCTGAAAACTTTCTCACAGTGTAGCTTCATATTCTGAAGCCTTTTAGTCCTTTGTGTACCATGTCTTACCATTTTCTCCAGTTCATGTTCACCCATTCGTGGTGGTGTTCCCTCAAAACAGTCACATGCCCCGTAAGACAAATTGACTTTAGCCTGGGGTACAGTAGATCTCCAGAGCCAGATTCGTGCCTTGCACAGTCTCTTCTCATTTGTGGAAAGACAGTTTTTGATAAGGAATTTACTGAAGTACTTTTATATCTCTGTATAGAAATGCAGATCTGTGTTCGTGAAGTTATAAAAAGAAATTTCTTTCATAAGGAGCTATCTGGATTGAAGTTATAAGGATAGGTTTTCTATTTAATAACATACTCATTTAGAAAAAAAAAAAAAGTAGATCAATAAAAATAACTTACCACAGTAGTTTGAGGATTGTCATGCATGCAGAGCAGAAAATGTGATAAGGTTCCAGCACAGAGTGGCTTTGTGACACTGTTTATTTTTTTCAGTCAAGAAAAAAATGTTTTTAAACCCTTTCCTGTTTTTTTAGACATAATATGCTGGCTTTTGTGCATTTATAAAGATGTGCTTGAGCTTGTTGAGATATCTTTCAAAGAAGAGGTATACTCGGGGGCAGCTTACAGACATACTCTCTGGAGAAGGATTGAAATGGATGTGTTAAATTCAGAAAAAAGACTACCATTTTTACACCTTTTGTAAATGGTACCCACATTTATTCCAGGACAATAAAAATGTTACAAGCTTGTGAAAATTATAAGTATGTACCTGCACAATATTATTTCTGTGTAAAGTAATATCCACACCAGAGTAATATGAGCAGCGTGTATCTACACTTTTATAACAGTTTGAAATGAAGGTAGGTTGAATGCTAAGGTGTAATGGCTTATTGTCAGACTACCAACCAACAAAACACCAATTTATTTCGGAGAAAATCAATGTCTCACTTGGCCAGCATGGGTGTGTATACGTGTGTGTGAGTGGGTGTTCAGTTCTGATGGCTTATCCTTTTCTCTCTGATTAACATCAGTCAACTAAATTCTGTCTTTGCACCTAGATGCCTCAAGACAAAGAATGAAAGTTTTAGTGTTACTGATGTAAAGCAAGAACCTTAGTGGATTTTACCCTGTATGTGTGTTAATAGGAAATGTGTGTAGTATGTAGCTTTGAACACATCACACACAGCTACGGCTCTTCTATACATTCTGCTGGCTCTAACAGCTGGTTTATCATGTGTTATCTGTGACTTGCAGTGTGAGGTTGCAGGACTTTTGTAGTCCTACATTTTTCTCTCAAAGTGGATCTGAGACAGGGTAGAGAAAAGTGCTAACGGCAGATGGCATTTCAGGAAAAGGGAAAGCAGTACATCACCAGTGCCCCTGACACGTGGGCAGCACAATTCCTCCAGTGTCCTTCTGCAGCACTGCCTGCCAAAGCACGGCCTTTCTAGGGTGCTACCAGGCCTGGGTCACAGACCAAAAGTCAAAGCGTGCTTGATTACGTCTTATGGGAGGGGGTCTCCACACACAGAGCTGCTCCCAGGGTTGTCACAGAACGGTGATTGGCCCATAAGAGGCTCATCCACGCAAACATGAAGGAGCACAGATGTGCAGTGGCAGGGAGAACAACCTCAATGGCCCAATCAGAGTCAGGAACACTCTGCCCTGGCTCCTTCCAGGAGAGCTTCAGCACTGATTATGAAACACTTCAAGACAAGTCAATGAGAGCAGACCTTAGGAGGACTGTGCAGACTGATTGACATTACAGGATACAGTGAAGAGCCTTGAGGGATTGTTCAAAGCTTACTATGGGTTGTTCAGGGGGAGGAACCAAAGGTGAAGAAAGAGAGGGTTGAAAGTGATTAGGGGAGGATCAGACAAAGGAAAGTAAAAGGATAAGAAGTTAAAAGGGTCTGGATGTGTTTAAACTGGGCTTGTCCAGTATGCTTGTCTCACTGTGTCCTGCCCCCAGTCACTGCCATCTGCCCTGGCATGTCAGTAAACTCCATTTCTATTTTCCTGGATGAGGGGGCCTCTACTCCACGTGCACCTGTGTTAGTGGAGGTCTAGGTGCCAGCAACTGCAGTTAGAACAGCTATTAAAGGCTGGGGCTTCTAGGACCAGCATCTGGAGTGAGGATATGCACATCAGTGTGCGATTGCTGGTAAGTATCAAGCTGGACTAGCTTACAAGTAGATTAACTAACTTGGTAGCCATGTTTTGAAGTGGTTGCAAGTCTAGGACAGATATGTGTGTGCGTCTGGGGAGGAGCTGACTGCTGGAAGGACAAGTACGTGCTAGCTACTGGGGAGACTGGAGTCTGGGAATTGCCTAAGATACTCATTTGTATGCACATTGAGTCTTAATTAACACTCACTGTTCTTGTTAATTAACAATATTGCAGTGTTGACATGGTTTTATGTAAGTCTATCATTTTCTTTGAGCTGGACATACTAAGTCACATATGTTAAATCATGTGTGTACAGCATATAACTCAGCCATACATTTCTTTCACTAAACACTTTTTCCTAGACTTAGAAGCCTAAATACTTCCAGGCTTCTGTCATCAGAAGTCTTCCAATTTTCTCTGTTTATCCTATTAATCTTTCTCTGCATCAGTTCTGATTTCAATGTGTCTTTTCTGACCATTAGTTATTCCAGCTGTACTGGTTCCAGCTGAGGTGTCATCAGCGCCAGCACAAGAGACATTGAACTTTGAATTGGCCTTTTCATGGTGTCACCATGTGATGGTGTCAAGTACGGTACTCTTTTCTACACAATCCCCCCCAAATTCCTGTTCAAAAATGCACCATTATATTCATCAAGAGAATAGCTGGTAAAATATTCTTCCACTAACAAAATGAAAATAGCTAAAATTATTGCAGATTACAATACAATTTTTAAAAACTTATGTTGGAAAAATAAAAAAATCAATTTGAAAAGGGTAATTCAAATGTTTTGTTAAAATTTTTCATGTTTTCAATATCCAAATAGAAGCATCATGTGTTGTACTTCTTGCATTATTTTTCAGTGTCAACCAAGATGTATGAAACCTTGCCTCTGCTACCGAAGAAACTTAACTTTGGAGTTAAAAAAATAAAGAAGAGGTCATATGAGGATATATTTTCCCTATTTAAAATATTTCAATAGAAATGAATGTTATTGCTTTTTTTTCTGCATATATGAAGAATGTGTCTGCTGCCCAGCCTGTGGGATGTCTTGATTCTCGTTAGAAGGGGATAGATTATTTTGGGACGCTGCGTCCCAAGAATGAGCATCCAGCTACTGGACGTGCAATTCTGGGGGAAATTAGCTTGTGAAGAGGTCAAGGTTCAAGTGGGGCTGTAAGGGACTATTGGCAGTGAACTCAAAGTGGGCACCATGGGTTGCTAAAGCTGATCATTGCACAAATAATAGTTACCATACAGTGCTAGTATTTCAAATTCTTATGAGTCCCACCAAAGACTGTTATTTCCAAATCCAAATCACATGTGATTTTTTTGCTCACATTTTTCAGTCATTTCCAACTATAGATTATTGACATCAGAGCATATATACTGATGGATTTTAATGTTCAAAATTACCTTATAAGATAGGTGGCTTCATTTTCTTTGCTGGATGAAAAGAAAAAAATAAAATAAGGTAAGGAATTAATTCTTTATTTTTAAATAGCACTAGAGGGCAGAAAGGAAGCTTTTTGAACCTCTAACTAAAGCTATTTTTAGGAACTAGAATTCTTTTGCTTAGTATATAATAATACTTAGTGTGAACTTGTACTTAGTAAGAGATGCTTCAGAAAAAACTCTTGACATACTTTTATATGAAGATTCTTTCCTGTGAGAAAAGGCTTTAAGAACATTTCAAAGCTATCCTCAGCTAAATAAGGGCTAAACTGCAGCACTCAAAAGAGGAAAGAAAAAAGTCTGTTAATCTAACATATCCTGCTGCAAACCGACTGTTGGAGAAACAACTGAGAATGAGAGGAGAAACCTTGATTCTAATCCTCCCAGTTCCAAAGTATAGAAAAGAATGGCTATACCTCAGATGGGAGAAGTTAACTTATTGCTGCTTGTTTCTCAGAATACAGGTGAAGGAAAGGTGTCAGAAGTTCTCCTTACAGCTCCTCTTTGGGTGCCTAAATTACAGTGAGCTCAATTCAAGCCCCCTGAGAGTAGAAGCTATTCACTACAAGAAAAACGTACTCTTTACGAAAATATAGAACATTCCCTCCCTGCCTCCCCCACCTTGTTTCTATCTGTTTAATGAAGAAATAAAGAGCAGGAAAGGCTGGAGGGAAAATAATGATGGAAGGGGGGAACAAACCTTCGGAAGAGAGAGATATACTAGAATATGAAACCACGCTCTCTCCATTTACAGGAAGACACGAGAAACATAAACATGCAGTGGCTTTTTAATTTGACTCTCAAACCTTTTTAAGTGCTCAGTTATGAAGAAATTGGAGTTTGTGAGAGGGATTAATCACCAGGTGTCCTTGCTGAAACCTCTTCAATTTGTAGAAAATGACTTTAAAATTGTTTTCCTTATCCTTTTGGAAGAAGTAAAACCTATTCCTTTAAAGCTGCCACAATGTGAAGACTTGCTGTTCCACCTCATAGCTACACGTGCCTAAGCCATCATCACATAATAGCTGATGTATGGAGTAGTATATGTCCTGAGAAATCTTGACTATTTTTCTTTGAATTGGCACATGGCTACACTAGTTCTAATGTGCTCTTGGGTAATTTTCTTGCTTTTAGCATTGCATGATAAGCTGGAGTTTGTACATCATCTCTTCTTGATCACATTTCAATTGCAAAAAAATAAAATTATGCACAATCTTAATTATGCAGAGATGTAACATATCTTTCTTGCCTGCTTGACCTCTACATTTACTCAGGTACATTAACTATAATTACTGAACTGGCTCCTCATACTAAAATATCACAAAACTATGGTTAGGATTTAATCATGTATAAATAATCCTTTCAGCAGACACATTATACGAAAACAGAATTCCATGTGATACTCTAGTACTCCTTCCAGCCAGAATAAGTGTTTCTATGGCAAGAGTCTTACTTTTGGTTTCCATAGAAACCTTTTGCTATTGAATGTAATTTCCTTATAAATAGACTCTTCTTGTGTTTTGTTTTGCAGTTTTGGGTCAGTTTTACAAATGTCAACCCTCTCTGAGTTTTGCAGTTTGAATTCCCGTATGGATTTCCTTTCTACATCTGCTGCCTTAAAAAGTAAAAGGAGATTTAAAATACTGACTCAATAGTCCTCTTGAAGCTGGGTAGGCTGCCTCACCAGCCAGATTTGATGTACTGTCAGGGTAAAGTAGCTTCATGAACCTATTCTGTTATTCTACTTGGTCTCCCTCTTTGTCATCTGAATGCATGTATATATGTGTCTGTGTGTGTGTGTGTGTGTTTAGATATATATATATCTGAGCTTCAGTTGGAGATTCACTGAGGAGAAAAACTGGCATGCAAGATTGTAACTGTTTGGTTTCAATTTTCTGCGGATGATTCCAATTGCAGCTTTTCTTGAGGGTGGAATGGTTTCTTATTTGAATTAATAAATTAAAGAAAATTTCAATTCTTGGGAACATTTGGTCCTTCCAACAACTAATCTGAGCTAATATGATTTGTCAAAGCAAAGTGTCATTTCTCAGTCTAAATATAGTCTTTTCTCAGTTTCTAAGAAAGGCCTTTATTGCATTGACTGGCTATGCATTATTGCCTGACACTGTGGATAACGGGACAAAAGGAGTGGTCCATTCCCTGGAGCAGACTATGACCCAGCTCCACACAGCTGGCTGAGTAGGGGGTGAACAGCGGTAGCTCAACGGAACATGCTTCCTGCCTAAAACCGAGCTAAGCTATTGTTGATTTCAAATCTGAGGAGCAATTGCTCATGCATTGACACTGGGCCTTCTGGGGCAACTGCAGAGCAGACGGGTCTGCCTGATGTTGGACATACCAGCAAATAAAGCAGCAAAGACAGATGTCATGGAATGCAAAATTTTTTTTTCATGCTTTTTAAAAAAGAAGTTTATAGAGAAAAATAGACTGTCTCAAGTTTTATTTTTTTCCTTATGTTACAGTATAATTGGAATTAGATTTTAGATTATTAGTAAATTCTTTAGAGTTCTTGCTCAAATAAAATGCAGTTACATCTTTTTGACCGATGTAGTGAAACAGGGTTGAGAAGCAATCATGCTCAGTGTCCAGCTGCTCCTCCAGAATGTGGATCTGCTTGTTAGCCACTGAGGCTCCCCTCGATGGCTTTAGAGACACAGTGTGGCATATCTGGTTTGGATATTAACATAGTTTAAACACCTCTAAACTGATATCCCAGAAAAAAAATGTGGTTCTTATGGAGTCTTCGAGATTACAAATAGACTTATTTTGGATTCAGTATAAGTCTGAGTTCTATCTTGAGTGAATTGACTTCTTTTCTCCTTTCCCATAATTGTTAAATTATTATAAGGCACAAACTGAATTTAAGATGTATGCCTCCCGTTGAAATTTACAGGTGCTGCTTCATCATCCATTCAAAACAATGCTTGCCATGCCCTTGTTTCAATAAGAACAATTCAGGTGTTTACAGCAGAGAAATGACATGACCTTGAAAGATGATCTTCTTTCTTCTGCAAAGGAGAATATTCCCTTATCACTCACTGACCAATTCATCCACACATATTGACACACAGTATTAAAAGCTTCTAGCAGCATTTAATGTATTCACCCTCTCTCTTTTAGTAAGTGTGTTACAGATAGGATTTTTTTGTTAGTGCTTGGCTGGAGCGAAGCTTGTCTGGATAAAACACAGAAGTTTCAGCTCATTTATCTTCAACCATCTAAAATGTTGATGTCTAATCTGCACAGTTTGTCTAGGTTTCCTCTAAGGCTAAGAGCTAAAAAAAGAAACTTCAGACAGTGATTTTTCTCAGATAAAATGTGTCTCAGGTGAGATAGATCGATTTCTGGACATACAGATGTATTTTTTTCCCTTTTCTGTTTTACAGAGGGAGTCTACACGAACAACTTAAACTAGACATAGAACTTTTAGCAAACTGAAATGAGATGATGCTAATTTTAGGCATGCATCTTGAATTAATTTTGGTATACAAACTAGACGGAGTTTCTACTCTGTAAATAGTGCTCTGTAAGTGTGTTCCTGTGTAGGAACATCCTTCCTTTCCTGTGTAGGAATCCTTTCTTAGAGGATATAACATATAGCAAGAAAGGAAGAAGTGAGGAAAAGGAGGAGGGAAGAGCATGATTTAGAAAAAAAAAAAAGATAATTAGGTAAGCTGTTCTATTTCCCCTTGTCCTCTCCATTTCCTGAGACAGGCTGCTCTGTACTTCAGCTGTACTTTGCCCAATATGCATTTCGTGATTTCCCACAAGAGAGCTGTGGTCAGCAGAAGAGCCAAAGCGATGTGAAGCAACCAGCCCAAGAACAGTTGAAAGGTTACTGTTACACACATGTGAACACTTTGTACCACACTGGCTGCTTTAATTGATTTGGAATACATCAGAGATTCATGAAAATGTCTGGTTCTCTCTCCAGCATGGTTTGGTGCAAAACATGCTCATTCTTTTATCAATTTGCTTCACTTTTAAAGACTTCAAAATTCTATCGGAGCTTTCTTTTTTACTTCTTAAACTTCTAGCTGCTTAAAATGTACTTCAAATTGCTTTAAGACGCTTAAAACTTCATTCATGGCAGAGATTTGAACAACTTCTTCCAAATACCAGCATGAGAGACAGTAAGGGGAGCTGTGGTAGCATTTCTTTTTCATTTTCTAGGAGAAATGTCAAAGTTTTCAGATAGACTGAAACATCAAGGAAAAGAAGACTGAAGGGGATACTAGCTAGTAAAATCACTAGGAATTAATAATGTGTAGCAATGAATAAGCATTAGTAAATTTAGGTACAAGCTTTTACACAATGAATGTATAACAAGATCTCATCAGAGTCAGTGATAACTGCTTAGTTTTTAACACAGTTGTGTGTTAAATCCAGACTATATGTTCCTCGCAAGCTTTTATTCTGCAGAGAATGAATCAATACTTAGGAAACTTGGGAGAGGATCTTGATTTTCTCTATTTTAATATATTTTACCTTTTTAGTTTAATCAAAGATGAGAAAATCCATTTGTGATCCTTAGGCATCTAAATCAGGGTTTTACAACTTCATTGCACATAATGAATTTAGTCAGGAGTGTTTATATACACCTAATGTTCTGGGCAAAGAATAGCTTTAATAAACTAAATTTGAAAAGAAGACACAACTTTTCTTTGCTATATCTTTTATAGCAACCTGACCTGGACACTAGCTAAATGCCAGAAACCTGAAGTGGTAATGAAATCTGGCTGCTCGCCAGTGCCACTGACTCAACTCACTGCAATGCTAAATCTTATGGAGGAGCCTATGGCGCAGTGACAGAATTACTTTCAGCTTGGCAAGAACAGTATAAACAGACCTACGGACTGAGACTACAAGTGCACAAGAGAAGTGTAAACAACTTGACTTCAAGAATCCCAGCTGAATTACATATCATGTTCTACTACAGTTACAATGCTACCTCTCATGAATGTAACCTTCACAAAGGATAACAGCCACAGAGAAGGTGGCATGTTTCACATTTCTTTGTGTATCAAACACAGAGACGGAAAAAAAAAGATGTCACTTTGAAAAAAAACCCAAAACCCCTCTACTCTCTTCTACTCTTGCACATACGCACACAAAAAAACCCCAAAAAAGGCAAAAAAAAAAAAAAAAAGCTTATACAAATTGTCAGAATTTGCACTGGCAAGTAAAATATTCTCTTATTTAAATTGAATTCTAGATGAATTCTGGCTTTATCTCTTTGCTATCTGACCCCAGGGACTAAAAGAGTTAACTGCTTTCTCAAGAATACCGGGCAGGAAAGGGCAGCAAATGATGTACGTTTGCTTTCTAATGATGACTGCGGTATTCTCAGAGAATAAACAGCCAATTGTACAGTGATATCAGAACAACACTTTTTGGGTAAGCTTAACATCAATATGATGCATCACTGTGTGATATTGATAGCATACCCTTGAAACCATTTCTTAGGCTGTACTGGAAAGTGTCAGCATTTGCTTTGCCTAAACATTATGAAACACATCTGCAAATGCTTTTGCATCTTATGATCATTTAATGATTCAGCAGGTATAGAAGGAATGACAAATAAAGTACTTATAATTTAAGAAAACATCTCTATTTTTTTCAGTACCAAACTGTAACTGCTGCAGCTGCATGTGTTTTCATTGAAATTATTGAGACTGAAAACTATTTAATGGAACCTGCCTGCAGGTTCAAATATCTAATAGTGCATGCCTGCAGATAGAGACAGCACCTGCAAAAAGCCATTCAGGTGTGCTGAGGCAGGCAGCAATGATATACATCCTTCAAAACAAAATATATCTGGCTTCGTGCATGTATGTGTTGTGTGTTCTAATATCATACACCATAAGTAGTCTGTGGATGGGAGGCTGAGAAACACCATTGTACTGTACCTTATTTGAAATATAATTAACATTTCCAGATTTGAGGTAGAAAATAGTGATGCAGCTAAGAAACTATTGACCCCCTGGAGAGATCCTGCAGGCTTCTAAGAGTGAGTTATATGCTATAAGCTGAAGCTTGGTGGGGTTATTTTATCCCTTAAGTGGCATCGATATAATTTTAGCAATATATTTTTCATGAAGGATTCATAATTTTGCAGAGTTTTACTTGCCAATTAGCTCTAGAAGCAACCCATATAACTCATGTAGTCTAAAATCATAAAATTATAGGATGGTTTGGGTTAGAATGGATCTTTAAAGATCATCTAAGTCCAACTACTGTGCAATGAACAGGGACATCATCAACTTGATCAGGTTTCTCAAAGCCCCGTCCAACCTGACCTTGAGTGTTTCCGGGCATGGGACATCGACAACTTCTCTGGCCAAAACTAAACCTAGGACAAACCAATAGTTTGCATTTTCTTCTGAAGTGATCGGGAAAACTGAAAAATAAGCTATGACTTGCCATGAGAAAATTGATTGTTAAATGATTTGGGGGTATTATAAATTACATAC
This sequence comes from Mohoua ochrocephala, assembly GCA_013398855.1. Classification (NCBI taxonomy): domain Eukaryota; kingdom Metazoa; phylum Chordata; class Aves; order Passeriformes; family Acanthizidae; genus Mohoua; species Mohoua ochrocephala. Next base: position 33,586 of record VZTA01012048.1, read on the forward strand.
CTATGCAGCAAATTTTTATCATTATGAGTTCAGCAGCACAAAAAGACGACTCATGAGTCCTTGATGACTCACATATAATTTATGGAGGCCTTACTGGAAATTGTGTTTAATAATTAGAAAATTAATGATCTACTGTAAAATCAATCATTAAAATATTGCACACAATAGCAAATACATTGCTAGGCAAAATGCAGAAACCATAGAGGAAATACAAGTGGTGATTGTTCTGCAATTCATTTATAAATTATCTTTGCTAAATAATGGCCATACATATATATAGCATTTTAAGGATGCCTTTGTAGATTGATTTTTAAATTATCACACACATTTTAAGTCACTTGTGATGACCTGTTTACTTGGAGAACTGTTATTCTTCTCCTTCCCTCCTCTTTATTGTCATTTTTGACAACTACTGATACTCTAAGCAGTAGCGGAGGCTCTAAAACATGGGAGTAGGAAAGAGAACTGATGGCGGTATTGGGATATTTTTCCAAGTTTGGTCTCTCTCTTCATTCAAAAACAATAGCTGGGGGCCCTTAAACTTTTTAGGGCATGAAAGTTAATACATGGGATAAATTCTACTTTTGCAATAGAAAGAAAGTAATTCTGATTTTTAACTTTTTGTAAGCCACTCAAAAACTTGAGGAACACTTTTGAAGAGAGAGTACAATTAAGGGGCATGACGACATTCAGCTGTCACTGGGCCTGGTGTTTCTTAACTCCTTAGATACTAACATATTTCTGCTTCATTATGCAACACTCACTGTAGTCCCACTTGCTGACTATTTGTGCCCCCTTAAAAATGAAGTGCAATTAATTATGTAAAAAAGTTCATGAGATATATTTAACGTATGTATCTTCACATTATCTTCTAAGCCTTGAACTGCAAAAAGTTCCATGCTTCCATTAGGCAAAAGTCATGTGAGTTCTGATGGTCAGAAGAAATATATCTTCCATCTATATATATATCTATCTATATATGAGATATATATATATGAGAAAAGACAGAACCGAAGAAAAATATATTTGGGGGTTCTAGTAGGGTAGGAGTGGGTTAAAATGAAATTTCTCGCATGGAAACTCACTTTCCTGGTTGTATGTTGAAGTCAAATTAGCGCGCGAAGCTCACGGAGCGGATTCCAAGTGCCAGTTTCATTGAGTCAGAAACCCCTCGAGACAGGTTGTTTTCATAAGCTTTTGCTTGACATAAAGCACTTCTTTCAAGATTCATTTACTCAAGGTTTTGCCCTTTCCTGTGTTGCAGAAACCTTTCAGAAACTGGGCAATTTCAAAACTTATGCTGCTTGGGACCTACATCAGCAAGCCATGAAACCTATCTTTGATAAACTCAATTCACAACATATTCCATTCAAAAAATGTCCGCTTTTGCCAAAGGTATATGACTGTCTTTATTATATATGTAAAATTGTCTTATAAAATTCCTCCTCCTAGAAATGGTAATATTTGCTTTAATTAAAAAACACTTAGCACTGTGCTTGTTATTGCATGGAATTTTATTTGCATATTTAAAAGCAGTTTTGGAGTAGTGTTTAGGAAGCAACAGATTTGTTTTTTGTTGTTGTGTTTTATTTCTCATGTAGAGTATTGTAGGATTTGAAGCAAATAATTATTAGGGTCAGGGTATTGGAGTGGAAAATTCTTTACCCAATCTCTCAACTCTATGGCAGAAATGTGATCTCAGACCATTCATTTTGAACTTGGGTGAAATACAAAGTAGAAAACTAGCAAAAGCTTATCTGACTAATTTCACTTTTAGTTTAAATTCTTCTTCACATCTGTTTTTATGAAAGCAGAAACAGATACAAAGGCATTACAAACTATCAGTCAATCATGGCATAAACTGCCTAAAATTCATTGTTGAAACCAAACAGACACAAATAAATAAATAAGTCCCCCCTCCTCCTTTTTTTTTTTTTCTTTTTTTTTTTTTGTCCTTCTTAAGTGCAAGCAACTGAATATATTTTTAAAAAGTATTTTAAAGGGTTGCGGGGCTATTAGAGAAGACTACACATTTGGGTCTTAAACTTTTGCTTTGTTCTGACCACCCCTCTTAGTGTATTACATATATTATATATGAAGTTACTTTACAGATCAATTAGCAACATGTTTTTAAGTAAATGGAATTAAATAGTTGCATAAGTTTGTTAGGTTTTCAGAAATGTGATTATTAATGCAGTGAGTGATATAAATTCAATTCTAATAGTAGTGCTTTTCATTTAATGTTAGTATAACAGTTACTGTAAATGAAACTTTTCACACCACATCTGTCAAATTCATAAATGGAACCAGAGCAGTGTTGTCAGATAACCTCCAGTGGTCTAGAACATAATTTTCAAATACATGTATCATAACTGAGATTTCCAAAAAGCCTTTAAAGTAGCTTCCCCTCAGGCTTCCATTCAGTGAGCAGGCAAGAAATCAAAGCTACGTAAGGAAAGATGCTCTTGCCTGTAGGATCTTGTGTCATTTCTTACAGAACTTGATGGATATAAAACAGGTGTGGTCAGAGACTGCAAAAAGCCTGTCATGTGAGTAATACGATTAAATCCTGTCTCAAACGCTAGGACAAAATCTTTCTTGGTTATGCCTTAGGGTTGCTTTGTATTGCTTAAAAGTCGCCTTAAACTTTTTCTCCAGAATGAGTTGTCTGCAAAATTGTTGGTAAATGATCTTTGAATACTGATAACCCTGAGCAGGGCCGCATAATTCTAAACATCCAGGACTTTTCAAGCGAAATTAATGAGCATTTTGGTCTCTTACTATCTTAGTTCCTTATTGGCAATACTAATCCTTATTGTTTAGCTCACAATATTGGGATGAAAGTGTATAAGCATTTACAAACTTTCAAACATGACAGCGGTGTTAACGGTAGAAAAGGCATTTTTCGCCTTTTGCTAAAGGTGAGCAAAGGGATGCCTTTTACTGTGAGGAATTTTAATGGCATGCAGTAGACAAAGCAAGGATAAAGAAAGGCAAAATATTAAAGAGCTGCTTGTTAAGTGAACACTGTCCATCCTATGGATTGAGCTTTCAGTCTTATGGAAAAATATTACACTAACCAAATTGAGGCTTTTCTATACTGGATATATAAGGGAGAACTGCATTATGAATGCTTAGGCAAACTGTCATTACTTTAGTTTGGAAAGCCTGACTGTAATCTTGGGGGTTTTTTTAGCATCAGCTTTGCAGGTGTTATATGCTTGTGGACATGTATACAGGACTTTTGCATTTTTTATGTTGTAAATGTCATCTGTTATTGTAGGAAGGAGACAGACAGTTTTATTGTAGTCTAAATAAAAAGACAAAACGTTTGGGTTTGGAGGTATATAAAAATTTGAGAAATAGGTTGATCCATCCAGTTGTAAGCTGTTGAATTCCTTCAGGAAAATCTGATCAATATATTTCCTGTCCTAGATTTCTGATAAATAGAAAGAGATTAGACTGTTTTTTCTAAGTTTAAGCTCATAAAGAATCCTAATGCAGATGTCTAGACCCTATTTAAAGTTGGGAGGCTTCTGGTGTTTTATTATTTGCTTCGGTTTGTAAAAATTTAATCTTAGTTACTTTAAATAGAAGGAATTGTCTATTCTTGGTTAGTTGCTTTTCAAATAAAGCAAGTAAGTGCTGACTGTGTTTTGAAACAGTTGGGAAAAACAGATGCTCATACCAAATAAAGAATATTAAAGAAAGCGCTCTATGTAATCACAGCACAACTTTCTAGTAGTACATTGTGACTTCACTATGAAGGCGTTTCTCTTCTAATGCAAGTGCTGTGTATTAGTCAATTAATGTGCTCGAAGGATTTTAAAGAGCTACTTAAGAGCTGATCATTAATAGTAATTTACCCTATATAATGTTTTACTATATGCCACGCAGAAGTATGGTTGCATAGTTGTGTCAAAAACTTGCCAAAGCTGTAACTGCTGTGAAAGAAAGGAACTGGCCAGGTGCCCAGCAGGTAGATATTGAAGACCTTGTTTAGTATGTCATGCTTGTGAGAATGAAGACTTATTCAGAACTGGCAAAACCCCTCAATGAAACAAACAACCAAAAACCCTCAAACAAGCACATTTCCATATGTGTTGCCTGGTAAAATTCAAGTTCAGGTAAAATTCAAAGATTTAGAGTACTGTTCAAAATATGTTAAAAATAGTGATACTGGAAGTTGTCAGGTACCTTTTTTCCATCGTGTCAGTGCAAGAAGAATGACTACTAATTAAAACAAGGAAGATTTAAGACCCTGAGACATGATGGAGGCCAAGAACTTGATGACATTTTGAAAAGATTATTTGTATGTATCACAGCTCTAAGCATACCCATTTTTTAAAAGAAGACATGAAGTGTAAAGGAGGATAATATTTGAACTATAGACACATTTATTCTAATAAAATATGTGTTGTAAATCTTTATACAGTACAAATTTATAAAAGTTGCTGAAGGTTTCTTCTGGTTTCCCTTTTATAATTTATTCTCAGTGAATTTTTTCCATTCTCCTTCAGATGACAGCAGACACTGCTGGAGTCACGATAGTGAGCTTGTGATGATGCATTTGGATTTTGTAAACCTCACCTGCCAATATATTGGACTTGTTATATTTATTGACAGGAATACTGTAATGCTTGGTTCTGTCAGAACAAGCAGAAACCTTTGATTTAGGCATAGGATGCTCACCCACTCACTATGGTTATTTAATCTAATTGTGATGTTCTTTTCATGTTTTCCTATTGGCTTAATTGAGGTCATTATCTGTCAGTATAACTTACATAAAATATGATAACATTGATAATGTTGGCAATATTGCAAAGAATAGAATTAAATACTGGATGAAGCTATGGTGGGGAAATGACATAATGAATTTAGTGTAGCTATACTGGACAAGGTTAACAGCTTCAATAATGAAAAAAAAAAGCATGTGAACACAAAAAATGCTCCTTGTTTTGCAAATACCACAATAAAATTGTTATATATTTATTGAATGTCTTACAGAACTTTTAACACATTTTAGATTGTTATTTGAATGATATACAATTTAATGATCATGGCTGGCATATACAAAGTATTTTTAAAGTACACATTGTGCTACACTGCTTCCAATGCCTTCAAGCTTGAAATATCGAACTGTTATGAAAAATGAAGATGACCAACAGAAAGGACGGATTTTATTTGCCAGAACTTCAACAACTATAAATGCTTCATTGTTAAAGACAATATTCAAACTCTTGAAAACTTAGTGACATGACTAAGAAAGAAATTTTAGAAAATACACAGAGAATATCTCGAATATTTTTGCTGGATTTTATAAATTAGAAACTTTGTTTTTTGGTGGTTTAAAATGAGATATCATTAAACTATTCCCTAGACTAGGGCAAGGTTAAAGCAACGCACATGAAGGCAGCTGTTCATAAATTGCTTTCTTTATGAAAGAACTTGTATTATTTTTGTTTTGGATTATCATCACAGCAGTCAATTTAGTATAGCTAGCTCTGTGTCATGTAAATGAGAAATATATGAACATATTCCTTTGGACGGATATTTGTTGTCTCAAATGTGTCACAAGTATTGTTTGGCGGACACAAAAACGTTTAAATAACAACTGCTATAAACTAGTTCATTTTTCATTCTAAGGTATAGAGAGAATTTTCTACTAAACAAGCCTTGGGAAGTTCTGAGCTAGATACCATTAGATCCGGAAACAAAACTCTTTACTATTCACTTTCAGTGAATACTCTCTTAAGAGTCTTCCTTCCCTCTACTGAAGGGAATAACAAAAGTCTCCTTTATTGTGCAGAGAGAAAATCCAATATGAATAGATTAAAAAAAACCTCAACCAAACAAAAACAGAAAACAAATGTGACCATTAATGATTGGTAATACCTCTGAAATTGCCCTGCCATTTCTTGGAAATGTCTCTGAGTACATGGATCTTTCAGTTGAATATTACCTGATAAAACACAAAGGCTAAAGAGAGGTCAAAGTACTGGGGGAATATAAAACATTCATGCTCCATAAAAACCAAAAGAGATCAGATTGTTACAAATCTAAGAAACAGAACTGGAGAGGAAGTAGAAGTGAGTAAAGAAAAAAAATATGAACTGTAAGATACTTCAGAAGACTGAATAAGGAAGAACATGAATAATTTTGAAAGTGTGTTTGCCATTCAGTTGTAGAGAACAAGTGTTTGATTATGTCCTTTCTTCTTTCTATCTTTGTTAATGCTCATCACTTGAGGAACACAAGCGAACTAACAGTTCTCCTTGCTGTTTTAATTATTTTAATCCTAACAGCATTAAAGAAATTAGTTATTGATTTTGTTGACATTTATAGCTAATCAATTTTTTCAGTGTTTCAGAATAAAGTATCTATTGCAATGCACTTTGCACAGTGAAATTCTTCAAACCACCTAGAATAATGCGGACTCATTGCTAGAGCAAGCCAAGATTGTTTCTGTTTGGAAAATGCCAATTCAGTTAAATCAAATTTTGCAATAGAAATTTATTCCTCCCAGCAGTATATGTGAAAAATTATTTTGAAGGTCTCGTGGTTTAACCCCAGCCAGTAACCAAGGCTCACACAGCTGCTTGTCCTCCTCCCCACCAGCAGGACCGGGGAGGGAATTGTAAGGGTAACAGTGGGAAAATTCATAGGCTTAAATAAAGACAGTTTCACACATAAAGCAAGAGCTGCACATGCAAGCAAAGCAAAACAAGGAATCATTAATTGCTTCCCATGGGCAGGCAGATGTTCAGCCATTCCCAGGAGAGCAGACCTTCATCACCATCAGTCCGCATTCGTCCCCTTCCTCCTTCGTCCTCCTACTTTATATACTGAGCATGATGTCATACGGTCTGGAATATCCCTTGTGTCAGCTGTGGTCACCTGTCCAGGCGTGTGTCCCCCCAACCTGCCATGCAACCCCAGTGTCCTTGCCAGTGTGGCAGGACAAAGAGCAGAAAGGCCTTGGCTCTCTGTAAGCCCTGCTCAGCAATAGCAAAAACACCTCTATATTATCAACATCGGGTTCAGCATAAATTCAAAACCGTCCACTGTGAAGAAAATTGACTCTACCCCAATCAAAACTGGCACAGACGGGAACACTTTTTTGGCCAAATGTGAGGAAAAAAAATTCACATATTAAAAAGCAGTCTGGTGGTTAGGTCATTAGCCTAAGGTATGATAAGCAAGATGAAATTCCTCTTCTCTCAGATTCATAGCATGTATTTGGATGTCTCACAGGATGAGTGCCCTAGTCAGCTCTTCTATACGCTGGCTTCCTTCTCTCCAAGGCTTTGTAAGCTGTTCTGTACTTTCTCCAGCCTTGAACCAAGAGACCCATCTCAGTGTTTTACAGACTGGAAAACTTGTTTCCCATCCATCTTCATCTGTAATCAAATATTTTATTTCTCCTTAGTTTGAAGGTCTTCCTTTAAGTTCTTGAAACATGATGAAATGGAGAGAAATCTGCAGGTACTATTCCATCCTCTCACTTTCCAGCAAGTCATGACTCACAGCCACTTGTTTTTAGCATACGTTCTGGGTCTAAAGAGGATTACTCTAAAAAGCTCTAAGAGCCCTTCCCAAAGCCCCATGGAAAACAAAAAAGTTCTTTGATGCAGCTGACTTCACAGAGCAGTGACTTACCATGTCTGGCAGTTCACAGATAAATAAATTCAGGGCAGATGAGTTGGGGGTTTGGTACACCAAATCCTCAGCTCTTGTCTCCTTCATGAACACCAGCTTTTTGCAGTTCAGCTGGTGGTTGGTAATTTATTCTCTATTACCAAACCTGCCATCCCACCAACTTCTTGACAGCGTTTGCAGCTGAACTGATGTCTGAAGTTAGGTTCTTCACCATTTAAGGTACAATTAGGAGAAAGTATACACTTTTGGGATCAAGGAATACATATTTTGCAAGTACCACTTGTAGGTTTTTTTACAATTTATAAATAATAACTTCTGAGAGAATGAAGCTTTTTTTTTTGGGGGGGGGGGAAGACTAAATATATCAAAAGTGTTTATTGAGTCATTTTGGAAACACAATCACTAAGTTTGTGCTGGGAATCTAAATAGTTCAGGAATGGGTTCAAGAGCTCTCTGATTAACAGTACTATTAATTGTTAGCATGATCCCTAGCCTGGTTTTGTTCTGTGCCAGCTGTGCCTGGGCACCCTTAGGGAGTCACTAGGGACAGGAGATCATTCCTCACAGGCCCTTTGGACTTGGCTACTCTGTTCTGGGAGGGAAGAGTGCTTAGCTCTGTGGACCAGTAGGAGCTGCACACTGCCAGCTGGCCTCAGGTCCACGGAGTGATCCATGACCCATTTAGTTTACTGGTGTAGATGTAGCCAGTAGAACTGTGGCCAGCACAAGAACAGATGAAGCAGAAAAGTTTCAGTAGTCAAGATTATTTTGACGTCAATATGAGCAGCACTTCAAATTGCCTTTTCCTAGACCTGCTTAAAAGCTTCTATTCTTGAAAATATCATTTTGAGGTTATAAAGAATTATCTTAGCCCTTTTAATTTAAACTGCCCAAGCTAGGGAGTGCTCTAGGGAAGCATTTACATGGTGCTCTGAGTGATTTCATACTTATCTATTTAATTATCTTCACTTCATAATAAACTCTGCCTTGTAACAGTAGGTAGTGCTCTGCCTCGTTCTAATTAATGAATCAGTTATGGACAGTTAATGGACAACCTGCAGAGTCAGAGTATGCTAATTTAGAGAGCATCTAGTTAATTTGGTGAAACATACTGATGCTGTTCAAGCTGCCCAACATTCGGAATGATAAAGTAGTCCTTCCAGACAGAAACCAATGGTCACTGTCAGAAAATCTGGAGTTAAAGTACTGTTTCTTTAAATCTGTCACAGTGCTGAGACATATTACCCTTCAAAATGATGCTTCTTTAAAGACATTTCATGAATAATACATCACAGACACGAAGAGGATACCCGTGATTGTGTACTAGGATATAGTTCCAAGGCACAGCTTCCACATAGGGCTCTTGGTGCTGAACCCATTCTTGTGTATCGACACCAGACAATTCTGGGGTCCTGAGGCCACAGTGGATGTGCAGTAACTACAGATGTAAACAGGGAGCAGAGTACAGTGCTGGCAAGCACCTGAAAGTTTGTGTGCCTGTGTTTTGGAAGGGAGGGTAGCATGGGTGCCACGCAAGGCTCTCAAAATTACTCCAGTCAAACAGATGTCTTCCAGGACATGGAACTCAAGTGAGGGCACACATAAAACAGGCGATGAAAATGTGTAGTGGTAAAATGGAGTTTGAATAGCAAATAGCTAAATAGAAAAAAATAAATAACATTTAGTGCTACACTGTAAACAGAAAAGCTTCTAGGGATTTAATTGGTTGGTTTGCATGAACATCAGGGAGAGCAATTTAAGAGAACATTACAGGGGAGATAAATTATTTCTACCCCTTGCAGAGGATAACCTCTTGAAAAATAATAAGGATCAGGTATTATCAGAAATAAAGACACTCAGGCAAACTGATTAACTGATGAGCAGCAGGTCCCGAGCACAGGACTGCACATGTGTCTGAGTGCCGGAGTTTGAGAGTGAAGCTGCTGAGAGTATAACAGAGGTTTGTAACTTCTAATTAAAGTGATTGGTAGTTCTTAATTCTCAAGTTTGTGTGAGTATTTGCATGGATGATGTGCATCTCTCCGAAATTGCTTTGAGGAAGATCTTGAGCGCTGAATACTGACAAGTTTTCTTTGAATAACTGGTACAATGGTTGGAACAGTAATTAAAATACAATTTCTAAAACTTCCTGGTGAAAGGAAAATAAACAAACTTGACTTCACACAAGAATACAATTACTTTGGCTCTAAAGACTTTCCAGTGTATGTAAACAAAATGGTAGGCAAAATAGGATTGGAAACATCGAATGTGGTTTTCAAAGTGCTTGCTAAATCCCACATGGAAAGACCTTGGGGCAGCTAAATAATGATTGGTTTATAGGTTTACGGTGCTGTCATGGAGTAATAACCTGGTGAGGGATACAAAAGACATTCAAATTTCATCAAAAGAAAGAAAGTGAGGTTGCCTGACCTTTCGTTTCATTTACATACAGTTAAAAATGTTCATACAGAAGGAAAGAACAAAAAGGTGGCAAAATCTGTATATGACACAGCTATTAATATTAACCAACTCAGGAAACTTCAGAAAGACCTAAGAACATTAGAATAGCTATACTAGGCCAGATTATAAATCAGCTTTCTCCAAGACTCTATTTCTGATAGCAAATGTATAGGAAAAGATCATATTAAGAAGAAAGGCAAACATTAATATTTCTCCTGGTATACCTTCCTAGCTTCTAGCTATCTGTAGCATAGAGACTTACCAAGACAGAATATCCATCTGAGACTTTGTATGTAATAGATTCAGGGAATCTAATGAGTCGTGCAGCTCGATGGCAAATGAAATTCAATAAAGATAAATGCTAAGTAATGTATATTCCAGTAAATAATTTGATTTATACACATTACTGGGTTTTAAATTAGCTGAAGTCACTCTGGGAAAAAAAAAATACTAAGGCACCAGTGTGAACCCTTTATTCTTTGTCATTTGTATATTAACTATTTATATTGCAACAAAATCTCAAGACACTGATCAGGCCTCTACTGTGCACATCCATTACACGCAGAGAGTAAAAAGTCTGTAGCCTGAAAAACCTTGCAATCTGAGTGTACCAACAGACGGGCAGATGTGGGAGAACAAGGAAACAATGAGGCAATATTGATCGGAAGGATAAGCAGTGGTGTCAGATTAATTGACCTTTGCTCATTCTGCATTGGTGGTCAAAAAGGAAACAACATGTTAGCATGTATAATGCCATTACATGAATCAATGAGTTCTAATCTTACCGTCTCAAAAGGCTACGGTAAAACCAGAAGGATTTTAGAGCCAGAGGACAGAAATCAGGCAAACAGAAATGTGGGATTCAAAGGTTGGGAATAATTAATTTAGATGGGGAAACACGGTTTCAAGATGTGAAATGATAAAGGAATGAGTAATAATGACATGCAAAGACTGTGTCAAGTGGATGTCCTTAATTAGCTATTTACTTATGTAGAGCATAGCAGACAAAATTTCAAAAACCAGCATTTGAAATGTAATTTTTCCTCTCACACTGCATACTTAATATATGGAATGAGCTGTTATTGCCTGATGTCGCTGTGACTGATGTCACTTCAGCTCTAGTCAAACTGGAGCTGCAGGTTAATCTGGATAATGCCATGTGTAATTGCGATTCTCTTCTTTAAATAGTGCACATCTCTGTGCATCCGGGCATTGTCCAATCACTATCTCCTTCCAGGAAGGACAGGAAAATATTTTCCTCATGGACAGTTTAGCCAATAATTGATCAGCACTGGATTTCTTGCTGCTGTCTCTGAAGCTCTTAATGCTGGATACCCAATGTGAAAATAGGAGACCAGGTGAGGCTGGTCTCATGTAGACCCAAAATTGCTGTGACCTTTAATGAGAAATTTTATTAAATTTCAAAATTGGGATTGCAATGTATGCCTATAGATAACTGGCAACATTTAGTTTTTAACCTGCATTCGGTTTTCAGTTCTGGCTCACTGCTGGACTGCAACTGATGTGAGCATTTCAGGAATGTCTTTCCCTCTCCCTTCCTTTTCTAGTACTGTGGAGGGAGGGAGAGGAGGGAAAAATGGCAATGTTGAACTGATTTAGCTACAAATGGTACTGCTAACTTCAAGAACAATTAGAAACTGCACAATGAATAATTCAGCCTTTTGTCACTTCAGGGGTTTCCCATTCTGCCTTTATAATTCAGAACACTTCCTCCCCTCCCCCTTCTCATTAAGAAGTTGTAGCTGGAGAAGCAGTCTCCAGGGACTGCCTGCTGCTTACCATGCAGGTGGCATTCCCTGGGGGCTTGTGGGCAGCCCCAGCTGGAGACATGGGCTGTGTGCATGTGGGACCTCTATGCGACACACGGCGAGGCCATGCTCGTGCAACTACCAAACTTAAGAAGGCATTTTCTCTTAAAATGGTTTTTCTTTTCTTATTCCCTACATTGTTTGAGGATCAGGATGTAATATCAAATTAAAGGGAGATTGCATTATATGAGAATCCTGGAGTGCTAATAATTAACCACAACGTTTATATACATATTTTTTTTTAATATTTTTTTTCTCTAGCAGAGAAAACTGTTACTCTGTAACAACAGAGTCTGATTAAAGACAGGAAAAGTGAGTAAGAGATGAGTGGGCAGACAGGCACACACTACAAGTGCAACAATTTTCTAGCACTTATTTTATCTGAGGAGCTGAAGACCTCTTGTTGTCCTTCAAATGAAATTGCAGGCATTCAACGATGTTTATATATACAAAACACCCAAATAAACAAATAAAAAGCCTTCTCTGCAAAAAACTCTTTTCAGCTCTTGCTACTACTGTCAATAGGAGCATTGCTTTGCGGTGACAAAACATTGAACAAAGAAAACCTGCTCTTAAAGAAAAGCTTTAAAATAGGCTTCCAAGGACAACATATTGTTCCAGCTCAGAATAGAACTCTGCTTTTTAAAAGTCAGGGTTTGCAAGTCAGTCTATTTATAGTGCCAAGGTTTATCATTGCGGCATTCAAATTTATATACAAACCACTAAATATTATGTTATAAGGGAATAGTCAGTGTGACCAGATGAGTACTTGTATTTTGTGATTTGTTCATGTATTTTTTAAGAAATTGTACAGGCACTAAGCATAGTTTCTCGCATATGTTTTAAGGAATTATTCAAGCCACATTGTGGTCCATAACAAAAATGGGGCCAAAATCATTGCACCCGATTGCTGCAAATGAGATATTAGTGAATCTTTATTTACTCTAATATTTTTCTGTCTACATATATATTCCCATATAAACATCTTTTTCACATACTAATACAATGACTCACTGTAGCGGGTTTGGGCTGGTTATGCACTAAGCATCAACAAACTATTTACTTACTTGCCTCTGCCATGGATAAGCAGAGAAGGGGAACCAAAAATCCACTTTTTGTGAGGTGAAATAAGGATTATTGAGGAAAAAACGGAAGAGCTTCAAGGCAAAACAGGCTCAGACTTAACAATATAAAGAGAATTTATTACTAACAGAAGTAAAAGTGAAAAGAAATTATGGGGAATTAAAGCAAGCTTCCAGAACAATCCCTTATTGCCAGTACCTCCCTCCTTCCAACCCACCAATATGCACAAGGGAAACAAAACATGAGGTTTGGTCAGTGCATTCATTTCTTAAGTGTCTTTCTTTAAGGAAAAGAGTTCCTTTCTGTGTGTGCCATGGGACTCTCCCCACAGAAGATAGTCCTCGGTGAACTTCTCCAGTGTGGTTCTGAACTTCCACAAGCAACGGCCCCGCCCGAATCTGTTGCAGTGGAAGAATATCTCTCCCATGAATTTTTGCAG